>NW_024121211.1:365651-445097 GCF_016745375.1 Pimephales promelas | reverse complement strand
GTGACCTTTGCTCCCTGGAGGTCAAACGCCAGTGACCTCCAAACCGCTCTGTTTACCAATTGAAAACCCATACTCAGACAAGTGTTGCTGACTGTCTCCTATAAGAATTCGCGACCTAAAACAAGTTTTTTAGCAAAAAGAGCAGGAAACTGCACTTTGTGATTGGGTGAGTTGATTTCATATTTGATAATAGGTTCAGTTATCAACTCTCTCTGTTGTTTTCGTGCTGTCTGTTATAACTCACACACACACACACACTGTAATTTTGCCTTCAGGGTCTGAACACAAGCAGACACGGATTCCTAAGTCTGCTGACCCTGACACTGCTCACTGGACACAATGGAGACAGTTTGGTTTGGGGGTTTCCCCGCATTGTCCATCTCACTGTAATCCTTTCAGTCTCTCTTTTCATCAGAAAAGGAAACAATGTACGCTTTAATATTTCATAGATAAAAATGTCACTCTGTACTTTCACATTTCCAAACCCACAAACAAAATTTTCACATGTAACTCCTCTTAGAGATTACAAGCTACAGCCTATATTTCTGATCAGACTGGAACAAAATCCCACTGAAGATTCCTTCCTTAGCAACACCTTAGCAACGGCTTATATTCTAACTAGCACCAATCGGAACCGACCTGGAAACCACTTAAAATACCTTAGGTGTGTGAAATCAAGTCAGTTTTTTTTACAATACACATCCCAGACAGCAAACTGACATTGAACCAACGCGGAAACGACGTCTCTCGTGACATTGAAACAACGTTGATTTTGCTCATCGAATTAACGTTGAACCAACGTCAGACGCGGCATTCTTCAAAGCTAAATGAAAATTGAAAATTGGTTTGCTTTCATAACGTTGAAACAACGCGTTGATTTCAAGTTGATTTTCCGTTCGTTTTGAAAGAATGACGCGTCTGACGTTGGTTCAACGTTAATTCGATGAGCAAAACGATGTCAGATCAACGTTGTTTCGATGTCATATTTCCACGTTGATTCAATGTCAGTTTGCTATCTGGGATAGGTCCAGACTTACTAAACAGGCAAATAAAGTGCAATCCCATAAAAGCACTGAAGGGAGTAGAAAGTTCTGCATGTGATCTACTAATGACACGCAAATTAAAGCACACATGTGCAGCTAGTTTATTAGTGTTAAATTAGTGTCTAGTTTAAGACAAGCTATTTTGTGTGCCATATAATGGCCCTAATACCAGTACCAATACCAATTGACTAGCGCAAACCTTAGTAAATCACCTTGCATGATTGATTTTAAATACTCTCCTCCCATAAATTTGAAAAGGAAACTCCTACAAATGCAAAAAAATAACCTTGTTCGTGCCGTTTAAGCGCTAATTTTTCACTGTGTGTCTTTAGTAAATCCTGACAGTAGTTTTTTATTGGCAAAAGAAGGTTTGTGCTGGTGCTAGCTGGCCCGTTGTTTCAAAGCAGCTTTACAGGAGATCATGATGCCAATATTTATAACATCTTAATATCGTCATGCCAAATTTAGCACATTACAGCTGGGCGATAATTTCTTTGACATTTTGCAATAATACAAGCAATCAAGCATTTGAGGTTTTCTGTATCGTATAAGCCTGTATACGTGCAGTTGGAGATACTTATCCAATATACAGTTCACATTTTTGCAATGATATAAAAACAATCATGCAGCTGAGATTTGCTATAGTATATATTGCTTTATGTGAGTATACTGTTTTTATGCAGGTAAAGTATCTGTGGACCACACAGAACATCATAGCAACCGCCTAGCAACCACTTTTCAAAAAGTCAGGGCTCAATGAACATCACTTTTCAATGCTGTTTTCAGTCCAGGCTTTGTCTTGCCAATTTGGTCTTGACGAAGTTTCCTTTTTTAGGTCTTCCTGGTGGTGCATTTGTGTTTTTGTGCTTGTGTGCATGTGCTTATGTTTGCTTGGGCTTTCAGAGTAAATTACGAGCCGCTGACTGCACACTCCATGGTGCCACACAAACCATCCCGCACTGGGCCAGTTGGCACTGTTTGTGAATGCATGTGTACGTGTGTGTGCAGCCATGCATGTGTTTGCATGTTTGTGCATGTGCATATGTTTGGCGACGTGTGCATATGTGCGTATTATAGGAGTGTCAGACATTTTACACTTTTTTAAAGTTGCATTTTCTATTCTGGCCGTATTTAAATGCATCTAGTCCAATACGATACAATGGTTTATCCTAACTAACAGGGAACTTTAACTAATGTTCTGGCAAGGTTCTCTGGTTACACTTTATAAACAAAGTTCGGGAGGAGTCATCAAGTCAACTCGTCATCAAACTATTACAATGTCTACCCTATCAGCATTCATTAAACATACTTTAAAAATGTGGGCCCATATTAATAGGATAGCATCTTGCAGTTGATGGAGATTTGTGGGATGCACATGCAGGGCACGAAGCTGCCGTTCCACCACATCCCAAAGATCCTCTATTGGGTTGAGATCTGGTGACTGTGGGGCCATTTTAGTTCAAGAAACCAAGAAACCAATTTGAAATGATTCGAGCTTTGTGACATGGTGCATTATCCTGCTGGAAGTAGCCATCAGAGGATGGGTACATGGTGTCCATAAAGGGATGGACATGGTCAGAAACAATGCTCAGGTAGGCCGTGGCATTTAAACGATGCCCATTTGGCACTAAGGGGCCTAAAGTGTGCCAAGTAAACGTCTCCCACACCATTACACACCACCAGCCTGCACAGGGGTAACAAGGCATGATGGATCCATGTTCTCATTCTGTTTACGCCAAATTCTGACTCTACCATCTGAATGTCTCAACAGAAATCGAGACTCAACATTTTTCCAGTCTTCAACTGTCCAATTTTGGTGAGCTCTTGCAAATTGTAGCCTCTTTTTCCTATTTGTAGTGTAGATGAGTGGTACCCGGTGGGGTCTTCTGCTGTTGTAGTCCATCCGCCTCAAGGTTGTGTGTGTTGTGGCTTCACAAATGCTTTGCTGCATACCTCGGTTGTAACGAGTGGTTATTTGAGTCAAAGTTGCTCTTCTATCAGCTTGAATCAGTCGGCCCATTCTCCTCTGACCCAACAAGGCATTTTCGCATTGAAGCTACTAAACAAACATTTT
This sequence comes from Pimephales promelas, assembly GCF_016745375.1. The sequence continues at coordinate 441,980 of NW_024121211.1, read as the reverse complement.
TCCAGTAAAGTTAAAAGGACGTTCGTTCAAAGTTATCTGGTCTTTAAATATGCTCTCAAAATCATTCATGGAGCTTCATTTTAGTTGCACGCTTTGTAAACGTTACTAGATGCTCCAGGGAACATTCAAAAGTAACATTCCCAAAATTAGCAAATGAAACTGTTTATGTTCACACAACCAAGATGATACATTTGGTAAACATTTAAAAAAGAATGGACATTTTTCAACATTCAGACATTCAATAACGCTTTAACTTAATAGGGTCATTTGTAAACTGGGATGATTGGATTTTTGGAGGATGGCAAACACTGAGATTTCACTCCCCGCACACACGCCAACATCTTTGAGTCTTTAAGATGAAATATGGAGTCAGTATGAAGGAACGGGTTCAGGAATCAAGCTGCTGCCTGTTCAAATGAAGGGTGTGAAGACTGAACTCAACTTGCCTGTCTGTGTCTCCCAGAGAAGGAGGGGCGATGGTGGGAGAATGGAACGGACAGACAACGGCCCACAGATATTAATCGAAAATGCGCCGCAGGCCAAGAGAGGTAGCATGGGGCATGGGGAGGACGGAGGAGAAAAATGTGTTTGACTCATTGGCAAGATGAAAGTGAAGTTCAAATAAAGAGCCCGATTTAATCGGCTCGGGCAACTCGTCTTTCTCGGATCGCGAGACGGGCAGAGCGTGACGGACGGGCTTTGTGGAGGCGCGCATGACGAGAGGCTCGCCCCCATTGTGACTGACGCTCCGGGCCATGAAGGAACAGCCGAGGAGAACACTGGTCCCTATTGACCGAAATAGCCTTTAATAAACTCCCGTCGCCATTAAGTGTGACACTGCATCCCGATCAGTATTATTTAGGGATCTGAAGTGGTGTTAGCAGGGCATTGGTGGCAGTCAAATAACGTTCACCTTAATTAGTCACGCAGGGATAGACTGTTAGCTCATTAAATATCATAATAGAACAGCAAAACATCAGTCACTCCAGCTGTTGGCTTCAGCCAGAAGGCAAAAAATAGACTATTTGACACTATTTTTTCTCTTTGAACAGTAAATAGTACAGCTGCCCTGTCCTCTTAACTATCATGTGATGTCACATCTTAATAAGTCTGTTTTAATAAAAGTCAGAAGTTTGGAATGACATGAAGGGGAGTACTTTTCTTTCTTTTTTCTTCCAAATATGACCAAATATCATTTTTAGTATATACAATTATTTTTGTATTATTTTAACCCGCAAAATGAATCTATCATTGCAGCCACAATTTCCAGAGATATCCCATGTTTAACTCGTTCTGTGTTTTTTGTCTCCCGGTCTATTCATGCCTGTTGCCATAATATTTGTCAATTTTTTTAATTATTAGGATACACAAACTAACTCATTTTAATAAAAAGAAATTGTTGAATGAATTAGAAGATATATTACAAATCAATTCGCATTTCCAAATGTGTGCTTTTTTACCAATTGAATGTTTGGACTACTCAATGTTTATTATGAATATTTCCACATTTTAGAATGATAGTAAAGTCATCAATACTATGAAACATCACAAATACGTGTTCTTGTGTTACGCAGCACGTTTGAGCTTCAGCAAGAACCAATGAGGTTCATTCTCCTGTTACGCAGCACGTTTGAGCTTCCGCAAGAACCAATGAGGTTCATTCTCGTGTGCAATCACTTTATGAACTTTTTGAAGCGTCAAAGTGTCAGTTGTGTAGCTGTCAATGTAGTGACAGAAATCTCTCAAATCTCACCTAAAAGATCTTAATTTGTGTTCTGAAAAATGAATGTAAGTAAATGTAACTTAATATGGCTATAAAAAGTGTGTAGGATCCACTCACATCTGTCTGCTAGAATCCCCTCGATACTGTGTCCGCTCCTGCGGGCGATTTCTTCTTGCTCATGCTTTTCGATGTCCTCTTCATCCTCAACCTCCTCCTCGTCACCTCTCTCACCATATCTGCCTCTCATGATGCGGCTTAATGAACTCACTGATCAAGAGTTAAACAGAATGTATTATGACAATGATAATTGTTGTAAACATTTTTTTCTTTCTTTTCTTCATTTAATAAAAAAGTTGTGGAGTGTGTATTATGTTTTCTTTTAACATATTAAACTTTTTAACAATGTTCACAAACATTCAGTAGGCTAACCACAAAATTTAGACAACAAGTTAACCAGGGTGAGTAGGCTAATCCTGTTCGAGCGAACATTGATAAAAACATAAATAGGACCTATTGTCATTGTTTATGTCTCTATTTTTTTATTATAGGTTAGATTAAAGACATTTTAGAAAAAAACTTTTTGTGTAAGCCCTACTTTTTTTAGATAGCTTAACTGACAGGCAACCTGATATAGCCTAGCCGATCAGTCTTTTTTAAATCCCGTAAATGTCAGCAAGTAACATAATAAAATAATTCGCACACTTTCCTATGTTTATCCCATACCTGATGGTACGTTGTCCCGGTCACAAATTCCCTCTTTGAGCAGTTTATCCCGAATTTCCCAACTGAATATTCCGGGATTTTCCCGTTTATATTCCTCAACGCGCTTCTCCACATCTGGAGATGTAGTCTGTTAAAAATAATATAAAAATAAAAAACAGTCAACAATGTGCCTGGTTCAGTTCAAAGACTCTAGTTATGTCATAAAGTCAGCGCTTTCGGTCGACCAGTTGCTTTGAGTTTGCTCACAGAATCCCTGCGCGCCAGCTGTAATAGCCTAGATGAACCCGCACCTCAGGGCCTCACCTTGGATTTACTCCCGCCGATTGCTCCAGGCCGGATGGATCCAGTCTCCTGATACCGACACAGGATTTTGGAGACGCATCCGTGAGAGACTCTGAGCTGGCGGGATATCATGCACGGTCGGATCCCGTGATGGGCCATCTCTACTATCTTATGCCGAATGTGGTTCGGTAGAGGCCGGCCGTTGATGAAAACTCCTCCGAGCTGGTTGACTCGACCCTGACCCATCGGAGTTGAAACTGCATCGAAGCAAAAATTATGTAAGAAACGGTCATCGAAGTAGGCACAAACATGATAGAAAAATTTTATTCATGCAGTTTAGCTTATAGTTAAGGAAGAGCCGATGCATGTAGCCTTTGAGCGGTAACACTTTAGGCCTACTGTGTAATAATAATGAACGACTTGCAGACTACTTACTAAAGGGTTAATAATAGGGTTTCTTTGGGGTTAGTTGCATGTAAATTATTCATAATTTATAGTTTGGCTACTATGACTAGGTCTACATGTAACGTGTACAAGAAAGACCACTGTAAATGTTGCAAATTGGTCACAATCAAAATAGCATGGTTTTTCCATATTTTGAATTGAATTAGAATTGAGTTAAATAAAACAAAATAGAAATGTCAGTAAATATCCGAAAGAGTTCAATTGAAGCAAATAAGTTGTGTTAATGATGAAAACAATGAAAAATATTCATAGCCAGAACTGTACCTTATACTGTACAACTTTTGGTTATAGTATTTTATAGTGTCATTGTTACTCGTTAACCTTATAGTTAGCCTACTTAATATTAGCCTACTCTGTTAAATATAATTACCGTATAACAAATACTCCTTAAAATAAAGTGTAAACACTCAACTTTACGGTGTCTTTGTTACACTGTATTTTGTTAAGGAATAGTTGCATGTAATTATGCATAATTTATAGTTAGGCCTATTACTACAGTAGCTTGTAACAAGGACACTAAAATAAAGTCTTACCGATTTTTTGTTTTTGTTTTTTAGAGAACCAGAAATCAACACATTGGTCAGCAGAACCTAATGTAATAATCTAACATCAGCTATTGTTTCTAAATTTGCTCATCCAATAAATCACTGAAGAACATTTCTTTTTATTTCATATTATTTTTTTATAATTACATAATTCAATTTAGGCTTTTAATAGTATGTAATATGTTAAACGTTTACTGTCTAAAATAAAAACATTTAGAAAAATAACATCACCGTTTTCAGAACTTGCAACCCCAATTGCAAAGATAGTTTACATTTCACCTCAAATTTCTACTATTAGCCTATTTACAAATATTTGAATGTGCATTGTTTTAATGTAGGCTAATGCATTTTACCCTCCATTGGGAAGCCAGTGCGGGAATAGTTTTGAGAGAGAGATGGACGCATCATCCTGGGAACGGTCCCTGCCAACCCGTTCATTGTTGACTAAAAGTGCACTTCAGGCAAACCACCAGGGCTTAAAATGCATGTAAATATTCCACGATCAATAAAAAAAACTCCAGTGATCTTTTTGTATCCCTCAAGGAAAATAGAAAGTAGAGAATGGAATGAAAAGTTATCAATCAGATGCAGCCACTCCACGTGTACGGTCCTTCGTTTGTTTTCTCATTATGTGACGACAACTATAATCGCCGCGTTATTGTTATTAGCAGACGTTTGGGATGAGCGCGAGTTCTCAAACTACTGAGACATTCATTAGTTTGCAGAGACCTCCTTGTCCATTACTCGAACAGCGCATTCTGATTGGTCCACAGGATTCGGTAACCGGGAGCTGATTGGTCGAAGATGTGCACTTTTGCTTTATGAGCGTTCCAACGTGTAGGCTACAGAAGATATCCAAGGACTTCCTATGCAGTCTATGTCTAAACTCTACCGAAAAATATAAAAAAAACAGTAGACTTATATATCAATCAATATATAAAGTAACATGTTTATTATTATAGCCTAACGCATTTTAAAGACAGAAACTCAGACTGAAGTAATTTAAATGAACAAAGTTATTCACAGATGATTGACTGATTTAACTCTCTCAGTTCTCTCTGCACCCTCTCTCTCTCTCTCTCTCTCTCTCTCTCTCTCTCTCTCTCTCTCTCTCACACACACACACACACACACACACACACACACACACAGACACACACAGTGACTTCAATGACATGTGGCTCTTTTGTTGGACTAAAAGGAAACTTCAAATGTTTTCTTTCTGCCTGCGCGCGGGGACAATGGGGCGCACGCGGGAGGGAAACACGCGTGGGAAACGGGGGTCCTTTCACGTGCAAAACACTCGATTATTCTCTCTCATTTAAAAAGTTAAATCAACGCCAAATAGCCTGGACCCTGGAGACACCGACCCAACTCCTTAATGGAGAAGTTAACAATGAATGTGTGTGTGTGCGTGTTTGTTAATGAGTTTCTATTCGATGCATTAATCACTTTGATTATTGCTATTGCATTATTTTCCCAACACAGTCTAATGAAAGTGCGTAGTTATACCACGAATGTCATTTCTCGTGGCATTTTTACACCAAAAATGTTTTTGTTTTTTTTGCTTTTTTTTGCGTGCATACGCACTGAAAACCTCTTGGCGCAAAAAACTATTTTTTGGCGTAGGCTATAAATGGCAAGAGAAATGACATTCGTGCTATAGAACTTTCGGGCTCTATTTTCCTGTCAGATATTTTCATTTTATCACTACATATATTAGCTGTAAATCATCTTATATTTCTACATTTTCAGAGGCTGAATAGAAATGAAAGCTCTAAAAATGTCGAGAATCCAGAACATCTGATGTATCTGTGTCGTTGACTGACAATATGATAACCAAATGGATTAAGACGAGAATGTTTAAAACACAAATAACACAGAATATTGTGCATTTAATTTTTACTTTCATTTTTAAAAGTCTAATATGATGGGGAGAAGAAAAAACACTTTTTAAGAGTTTTCTTTCTAATAGGTCTATTGTCGGATTATTCAGTTTGAAAGCTCAAAAACAGAAGATGACTGGTTGTGAAGGAGAGCGAGGGGAACAGGCAGGGGAATGATGATGCATGTTTCGGTCTTTTGAAACACCGGATCCGCGTGTCGAATCCATTTTTGGAGAACAGATCTCGCGCAGAAGTGAGCTCTGATGAGAGCATAATTCGTTTTATTATCAAGGGTCAAATATCTATACTCTCTTAGCAAATAGTGTCAAAATAATTCGAATCGGTTTTCAAACAGGCCTATATGGATAATGGAAGACAAATAAATAAATAAATAAAGTTTTATGTGACGCCAGATCGCCCTACAACATAACCTGATGTTGAGCTGGTCGAAACTGGCAATAAATTTAGACTTGCCAGTTTTTTTTTTTTTTAGAGAATGAAAAAGGATAAACCTGTGAAAGAATGTTCACACATACCATTTGACCATATAATGCACTTCTTGAACAGTGAATGCCTATGCTGTCTTGTGATCTATCTTGTCCAGCCTGAGAAGGTCACCACCCTTTTAACCTCAATTAGATGAGCTTCCCTGAGAGAAAACGTAAATCCTCTCCAAAGACAACTTTAGAATAAAATCATCTGTCCTGCATTTACTGCCACAAGCATCCCGGAGCTCTTCTAACACAACCCTAAAAGGTTCTATCAGCGCTACATATTTGGAACCCCTAAAAGGTTAGAGTTCTTTGTAACCAGGAAAGAGGTTCTATATGGAACCTTTTGGGTTCATTCATTATCATTTGTTTTGTCCTTTCCGGATTAAATATTTCATATTATTGACAAACATCAAGACCCTAATTTTTTTTTTTTTATGAATGTTAGAAAATGTATATATTTATATAATTTTTATGTAGTTAATATCACACGAAGAGTGCCATTTCAGTTTTTCTCCTCCAAAAATCAGCATGATTAAAATGTGATATTAACTTACTACAAAAGTTTAATAAACAATAATTTAATTACAACAACAAAACGTTGCAGAATATTGAAATATATGATTAATATTCTATAAAGAACCTTTGTGCCAAAAGGGTTCTTTCTTGTCATTAAAGAACCTTTTTTTAGCATAAAGGTTCTTTGGAGTTTATGCTTCATATATAGAACCCCAATGAACCCTTTTTTTCTAAGAGTGAACGTCTACTGAGACACTTCGCCAGGTACTAAACATTATCATTCATTGCCATGTTATAAAATAATATTACAGGTCATCATCACTGTATGGTTAAATAAAGTGGTGATTAGAATTTTTACTGTACTGTACATTGCACAAAAATGCAGTCATTTCAGTTTGTAAAATAATATAAATTTCATGACAACAGACATTTTCAGCATTTTTCTCATTTATTAGCCAACCGAGAGGTGAGTTCTTGTATGTAAACAGAACATTTTCAATGTGCAAATACAATTCAAACAGGTTTCACAACAATTATTGAGGCTTAATAGTAAAAACACACATTTCCTAATCTATAATAAACATATAACGGAGTATATACGGGCTGTGTACAAAGCCCACGACCCTATAGTGTTACTAAGAGGGCTGGAGTGCATTAAGGGAAGTATAGTCGTCCCAGGCAGTAACACTGGGTTCAGGAAAGTGCCTTGAAGTCACTGGGACAGTGTGTGCGGGACGAAGGGACATATAGTGTTATGATGAGTGCACATCACATCATGGTCCAGTCACAGCGATAGCGGTTTACTATATGAGATTGAGGGGAGGGCATTCTCAATAGTACCGTCAATATCATTCTTTGCAGTTTGGTTATGATTTCTGTTCACACATGTTTCCTTTTCAGGCTCACATCTAATAAGCATCTGGGCCAGGACAGAGTACAGGAGCATCTTTCCTTATCCTCATCCCTGTTGAAAAGACCAGTATGGATTGAGTCATGGTCAGTATGGGATACTGGTGTGTCCCACAGGCTTCTTAACTTCTTAACCATGCCTCACAAAACTCTGCTTTTCCCAGATAGACCAGCCCTAATACGCAGTTTATCATCATCATCATCTTATTATTATTATTATTATAGTTTGGGATTGGTAAGATTTATTTTTGTTCACTAAGGCTACGATTATATAATCAAAAATACAGTAATATTGTGACTTTTTTTTTTTACAATTCACAATAACTGTTTTCTATTCGAATACATTTTAAAATGCAATTTATTTATGTGAACAAATCTGTTCACATCTTGATCAATTCAAGTCTTCAGTGTCACATGACCTACGTGAAATCCAATATGATGATTTGCAGGATTCCTTGATGAATATAATGTTTAAGAACAGCATTAAATATCTTTGTAACATGTCTTTACTGTCACATTTGATCAATTAAATGCATCCTTGCTGAATAAAAGTATTATTATAAAAGTAAAACGCACTGACCCCAAACTTTTGAACAGTGTGTGTGTGTGTTTAGTCTTGGATAAAAATAGGCAGTAAAATAAGTAAATCAAGGCCATTGTGTAAAGTATACATGACATATATTTTGCCCGACAGAATGGCAGGAGGAACTGTGAAGCTGGTGACTATTTAACACACATTGCACTGCACATTTCCTGTACAAGTGTTGGATTGAACGGCACAGTTTACAGCAGCTAAATGCTGTTTACTTCTTTAACACTCAGGAATATAACCTTTGCATGTCTACATCACTGCTGCAATGATTCATATACCCCCACATTCATTTTATAACCCTTACTTACAAAAAATGTAAGCAAAACCTCACATTACTGCACACAAATGACTGCGTCACTACACGTGTCCACCAGCAGAGGGCAGACCTGGTTTGATCCATCACATTTGCTTACAACGACAGCACAACTTTATCAAATATCAAAGAGTACGCTTCTATAAAATTCACTTCAATTCATCCTATTAAAATTACTTAAATAAATAAATCAATAAATAAAAAGTAAAGGCACATAAGAGCTAATGATTTACCCTACACTCATGTTTGTTGTTGTTCTTTTTTTGGAGCTTGATAGTTTCTTCATATTTCTCCGTTTGTTTTTCACAGATAAGGTGACAGGATTCAGGAATGACATGAGGGTGAGTAAATGATAGTACAATTTTTTTTTTGGGTGAAATATCTCCTTAAAGAGAATATGATTTGTTTTTCATTTGAAAGAGAATGGCCTTAAAGCTGCAGTCACATTAGCGAAATTTCGTGTAAAAAAAAATTGCAAAAAAATAAGATCTGTGTTTAACAAAAAGTTGTGACTTGATGACTTTTTGTAATCAAGATAATCTTTACAAGTTAATAAAAAAACACACACAAGCAGGCACAATAAAGTTTAAAAAACCACAAGCAGGTTTTAACTGGTGTGTTTTATGTCAGATCAAAATGAGGCTTTGTTCACCACAGACCTTATTTCAGGCGATTTAGCAAAAAACCCATTAAAATAAACATTCAGAGCGAAGGAACCAGGAGTGCTAAAATGCTAACTCACTTCCGCGTTTTGGCCTACAAAGTGACGTCATAACTTCGGCACTCTATAGTGTGAAGATGTATGAAGCACAGCTCACACAGAGGTCACTTTGAAACCAAGCAGCTTTTTGAAGGTCAGCACGGCGAATTCAGACGACCAACTTTAATGAGCGAATTCTAGGGGGAAGTTTTTTACCCTTTATAAGGTCAAACAAGCTTGTTTCTGCCACAGAATAAAAATGAAAAACTTTTTTTCAGAATTGTGATATAAACTCGCAATCGTGAGTTACAAAGTCAGAATTGTAAGATATCAAGTCGCATTCGTGCGTAATAAACTCCAATTTCGAGAAAAAAGTAGGAATTGCGATATAAACTTGCAATTGCGAGAAAAAAGTAAGAATTGCGAGATACAAACTTAGAATTAAAAGAAAAAAGTCAGAATTACAAGATGTAAACTCGCAATTCTGAGAAAAATAGTAAGAATTGGGAGATGTAAACTTGCAATTACGAGAAAAAAGTAATATTACAAGACGTAAACTCGGAATTGCAAGGAAAAAAGTAATAATTGGGAGATGTAAACACGCAACTGTGAGAAAAAAGTACGAATTGCGCGATATAAACTCGCAATTAAGAAAACGGTAAGAATTGCGACTTTATATCACACAATTTTGAGGAAATAAAAAGAACGAATTGCGAAATCTAGACTCACAATTGCGAGAAAAAAGTAATAATTGGGAGTTGTAAACACGCAACTGTGAGAAAAAAGTATGAATTGCGCGATATAAACTCGCAATTAAGAAAACGGTAAGAATTGTGACTTTATATCATGCAATTTTGAGGAAATAAAAAGAACAAATTGCGAAATCTAGACTCACAATTGCGAGAAAAAAAAGTAATAATTGGGAGATGTAAACACACAACTGTGAGAAAAAAGTATGAATTGTGCGATATAAACTCGCAATTAAGAAAACGGTAAGAATTGCGACTTTATATAACGCAATTTTGAGGAAATAAATTTCAGAATTGCGAAATCTAGACTCACAATTGCGAGAAAAAAAGTAATAATTGGGAGATGTAAACACGCAACTGTGAGAAAAAAGTACGAATTGCGCGATATAAACTCGCAATTAAGAAAACGGTAAGAATTGCGACTTTATATCACGCAATTTTGAGGAAATAAAAAGTCAGAATTGCGAAATCAAGACTCACAATTGCGAGAAAAAAAGTCCGAATTGTAAACTAAAAAGTCGCAATTACCTTTTTTATTTTTGTTTCAGTGGCGGAAACAAACTTCCATGGGATCGCGCGGAAATCTGACCACACCATTAACATGAAATACAGATGTTTAGGGCATCAAGTGTCTTCAATCATCGTCATAAAACCATTAAGTCTAAAACGATCAGCTGAACGATATAGGCTATAGGCCTAATGCCTATAGCTTTGCACTGAAGTTAACAAGCCACGGTTAGCTGGATGAATAAATGAGTTTGTGAAATCAAGACAAATGACCTACGGGAGAGATGCACCATTTCATAAGTGGGTCAGCAAGCGCTCGAAAGCACCTCTTGGCTGCAGTCCCAGTGTGTGAGTCTTTAGCATTGATTTCTCTATCCCTGCATCCTGTCTCCGCAAGGACACGGCAAAACTCGAGCTGCTCCTCAGGTGTCAGATTCCTGTCTGTTTCATCCGCTGTGCACGTCTTTCCTAACACACCCCACACAGAGACGGAGCTTTCCACCAACACTTTTCACATCAAGCATCATCATATCAAATACCCTTCATAAATGACTGATTTGTCATTGCTTGTGTAGAAATGGAAAATCGGCAGTGCTGATTTGATTAACAAGGAAGCTTTTGTCAGGCGAGGATTGGCCTTCTTTTCAGCAGAGTTCAGTATCTAGGTTTCGTTTAACATCATGCAGCTTGTTTACTTCTATACTACATCGGTACTGCGCATCACATGTTTCTGTGGTACAAAAATCAGATAAAGTGAGTAGCCTACTTAGGTATGCACATTAAAAGCTCACACGGACGATAGCAAAAAGAGATTGTCAGTTAGGCGTCAAATAACACGGTTTCACCGTGATAGATGCATAGGTGAAGCGAGAACGAAGAGGTGGTATAAAATTCACAATTTCCATAGTAAAGCTATTGATCCATAAGAACAAAGAGGTCTACTTTTTCAAAGACCAAATAGCATGATAAAGCGAGTGGATGACGAGATTATCGTCCAATTACGGTCAGCTTCAATTCACAGAAATGTTATATTTTCCAGATTTTAGTAGTGAATTTTCAGTGAATACAATGTTAAACTGTGTTATGGTTGGGTTCAAAAGTCTGAGACCACACTGAAAATATGATATACGTATTCCTAATAGCACACACACATCTGCAAAGCGTGTTTCCCACAGAAAAGACATTTCCCTGTCAGATGTTAAATAGACACTTAGAAAACGTCTTTAAGATGTGTATGATTTAGACTGTATGTAAAACTGACTTTTTAAAGATGTTTGTTCACATCAGATGCTTTCCAAATGAACTGCCCTTTTTAACAAATTAATCTTGGAGACTATATTTATTTGGACATAAACAGACAGAGAGAGAAAAAAACATAAAGGAAGGTTATGACAAAGAAATTTAACGAGCAGATTTGTGACACTGACCATTTTTTCAATTCAACTTTGTGCTCATGTTCGCTGATAATATAATAGAGTGATCATTTTAAATAGTTCAATTTCCAGGGAAAGCATCAACTAATAAAATGGATAACTTGAATGCAATGTCGGTTACACTTAATTTCAATAGTCCACTTTTGACAACATATCGAAACTAACATGTCAACTAACTCTCGTTAGACTTTAGTAGACTGTTAAATTAGGATTAGGTGACAAATGTTGAATTTCGATGTGAGATTGTGAATATTGTGCATAATTGTACTCATTCCTGCAGATTTTGTCTTTCACATAAATACTATCAGTTACGTTTTAAGTGAATGTAAACATTTGAGAAAGAAAACGCGTGTGTAGCAGTATAAAGGATCAGTGCATCAGGTATTAAAGTGACGGCAGCCTAATATTCCTGCTGAAAAATGATGAGATAATATTAAAAATACCTATATGGCAGTTTTTCCCCACTGGTTTCAAAAATCGTGGCCAGTGAAAATGCTGAGTGGCTAGTAACGTTCATCAGCTGAAAAAAAATCTGAAAGTGAATCCAATGATATCGTTTCTCAGTGATGTTATCGTTGTAGAGTGAACTCATAGACATATACACTAGACGTCACCTTGGCTACGGCAGTTCATTGGAACGAATGCATCAATAGAGCCGCCATCTTGAAACAGGGGAGCCCCTGCACTTTAATGCATCAGCGTCAAACGGAAATAAAATCACCATATATCACCATGAATGTGATTTTTCCAAACAGATCTCACGGGAATTCTACGAATTTTACGAGGTGGCTAATTCGCAACAATTCCTACGACCTCACTCGAATTAATTAGTAAGATTTTGCTAAATCGTACATATTTTACGAATTAGCCAATTCGTATGAATTCGTATGAATGACGCCCCTAAACATAACCGTCACGTGGGTTTAGACAAATCGTACGAGTGAGGTCGTATGAGTTAGTACGAATTAGCCACTTTTAAATCACTCGTACGAATTCGTACAAATTGGTCGTGAGATAGCGTAGGATTTTTCTCGTTTTTTTTTTGGTTTGTTCCAACGGTCAGACATGCATTTATCATTGATTCCAGAAAAAAAAAAAATTAATTACAAAAAAAAACATTCTTCCTAGTTCAGATTTCTCCGTGAACATCATACGCGGCACAAAAGTCCGCCACCATCAATGAATTCGAAGTAAAGGCAGAGATAGCAGTGTTACCTAGCTACTTCCATAGACAAGACAACTGTTCCAAGATGGCGGCGGTTTTGACGCATGCTTAGAACCCCAAGGTGACGTCTAGTGTATATGTCTATGGAGTGAACTGTGCTGTTCTTTTATATTTAGAACGATTTTTAGTGTTCGGGTTAGTATAAGTTGACGTAGTTGAAAACGTACTTATTGTCAGAGGAGTGTTAGCTGATATTAAACAGATATACTTCTTTAGTAATACTCTGATGAGAGTTAGTTGACATGTCCAGTACATAGTTGCAAAGTTACTAGATGTCTAAAGCGGACAATCGAAATAGTGTCCGCCAAATGCATAAGTAATGGAAATGTTGGATTAAATCAAAAATTATACAAAATAGATGCATTTTCACTAGTGGTCTCACAGACTTTTGAACTGTATATTGTGGCTCCAAAACCAAAGTCTGAATGTCATTCCATTAGAAATGAAATATCAAACCATTTCCGCAATGACGTTTACCCAACTGGTGTATTGGTGATTTTTAGCAGATGCATGAAGTTGTTCTCAAGCTCACACAGGTGTCCAAGCAGAAGATCTATAGGTGGCTGTGTGCGAGTGTGAGGCTGATGAAGAGCAGCACAAGAACGGCTAGGCAGGAGAGGGCGACACACATGTATCCGCTTGTTCCGGCCGTTCAGTGTGGTCGTAGTGGACTCCGTCGAGCTAGTTCTGTATCCAATAGTCTGGGACGGGCATCTGATGTGCCACGGCTGCTCAAGTGTGCAGATACTTCTCGCACGGCAATGCTTTGGGCTGAAATAGTTGAAATACTAGCACTCGCCGTTGGCCCGTTGTGAGTGATCCAATGGTGACTCATTAGATGCGTCTATAAATACATGTTCTTCTTTAGTTGTTGAAGTTTGCTGTTCAAAACTAGTACATTTTCCAGTTTTCCTAGTACTAATTGAGTAGACGCCTATGTGAACTCCATTTTAGTAACATTGGTAACATTTTTACAATAAGGTTCTATTTGTTAGCATTGGTTAACTAAAGTTAACATGAACTAACAATGAAAAAATACATCTAAAGCATTTATTAATCTTAGTTAGTGTTAATTTCTACATTTACCAGTAATAACTCATTATTAAAATCAAAATTGTTTCTATTAATCTTGTTGGTAACACTTTACAATAATATTTCATTTGTTAACATTATTTAACTAGCGAGAAACAATAGGCTACTTTTACCGCATTTATTAATATTAGTTGCTGTTACATTTACTAATACATTATTAAAATCAAGGTTTGTATCAGTTAAAGTTAATGCGAACTAACATGTACAATGAATAATTTTATTTTTAACAAAGGTTAATGAATGCTATGCAAAAATATTTAGTTCATGTTAACAACTGCATTTCCCAGTGTTAATAAAATGAGACCTTATTGCAAAGTGTTACCTTATGATTTATTTAAGCTCACATGAACTAACAACAGATTCATTTTCATTAATAATGATAACAGATTTTTAAATACTGTAAAAATGTATTGCCCATGATTAGTTAATACCGAAACTATTGTTAACTGAACATGTTTTCGCTTATTTTGACTAATCATTACACAAATATAAACAATTGAGAGAGATCCCCTAAAAATTTTTTTTTTTTTCGGGTTAACTTAAAAAAGTAAACAGGTTGCCTTACAATTTTGAGTTCATTGAAATTAAAAAAAGTTTAATTAATTTACTGTAAAAAATATTGTTGGTTTAACTTAAAAAAATGAAGTAACCTGGTTGCCTTAAAATTTTTAAGTTGATTGAACTGGAAAAAGTGAGTTAATACAATGGAGATTGATTGTGATAACAAATCTTGAAAATATTTTTTTTTACAGTGTACAATAAAGGAGTTTGACTTAATCAACATAAACTCAAAATATTAAGTTATCCGAATCACAAATTATCTAAGTTGATTTGACTAAAGAAAAATGTCGTTATACATGCCTGCTAGCTATTATAAAAGAGAGTAACATAAAAAGAGGTTGCCTATTAAGCAATTAGCGCTGATGCAGATGTTCTGTCACGCGTTTCTCCGGCTGGCATTAGTGGAGGCAGAGGAGCGGCCCGTCTCGTGCTCCGGTCTGTCTTTCAGCCAATAGAGGAGCCACGTTACCATCGCAGACACCATGGCGAGGATGCTCGCGATCGACAGACACAGGGGTCCCGCGGGCGATGGCGGCCCGCCGTGGCTGTGCACGAATATGAGGCCCATGAAGAGCAGCACGAGCATGGAGAGCAAGGAGAAGATGACGCACACGCACCCGGTGGTCAGCGCGAGGCGTCTGCAGTTGCGGCAGCTCTCGTAGCGCGAGACCGAGTCCTGGGACAGCGTGGTCGCGGTGGACACCGTCGTGGTGGACGCAAGAATGGACGCGTCCTCCTCGCGTCTGAGCGCCACGAGCGCCGGGTGCATCGGAGGCGGGTGCGGCGGAAGGGCATCTTGAGGCACAGGGTCCGAGTCGATGTACAGAGGGAAGTCCTCTGTGACCTTGGTGTTGTTGGGCAGGTTCTGGATCCGGTATTCGGGAACGGACGTGCGGTGTCGGCACACGGGGCAGCTGATGCGCCACGGCCGCTCCTCGCACAGTTGCAGCGCGTGCAGACACTCCTCGCAGAACGTGTGCAGGCACTCCAAGATCTTGGGCGCGCGACGGTCGAGGTCGAAATAGTTGTAGCAGATTTTGCACTCGTATTCCTCGTAGGGAAACGCCTTTGGTGTCGGGAGAGCAGGCGGCTCCGACCCGTTATCTGCCATGGCATTTCGCGCTGCCTCACATCCTCGACACAATGGGCGCGAGGCAGTCACGCGCGCCGCCTTTTCTTCTCTTTATCCTGTCAGCGAAAGCCCGTGCTCCCGTTAAACCCGGACATTTTTGTGTAAGGCCCTTTTAAATACCCGGTTCTTTTAGTCTCCGTGCACGCTGAGTCGCCTAAATAATTAACCGTATCGTTCCAGTCCGGAAGGGAGGTGATGTAATGCTTTGCTCTCTCTCTCTCATCCAGAACCGATGTGTGTGGGAATCACACCTCGATCAAAGCATCACACACGCGTACGGGTCAAACGGCACGAGCCTTTCTGCTAAAAGATTATGTTTACGTCAGTAGAGTTAACTCTTTTTTTGCTGTCCAAACATCTCTGTGTTTTTATCCCCCAATATATACTGACTATTAAAAGCTGGCCATTTAACCGTGTTTATTCTCCATTGTGAGTCATTTACCTGTTTGTTGTCATGGAAACTTATAACCCAGAAACAGGTGACTTGCACACTATTTCAGGTTCATTCATTCCCATAGTTCTCATACAGCCTCCATTCAATCAAATAAACATGTTTTCAATGAGACAACCAGTGTCCCTTGTGAGTTGTTTTATTGGATAAAATATAAAACTCACTATTTTAAAATATAGAAATCACATTTTCACCATGTTTTTCCAGGTGATAACTTCTGATGTGGGAAAAAAAAAACTGACAATTAGATTTATTTAAAAAAAAAATCCTTTCTTATTTTTACTTTAGTCAAACAAAACATGATTAAATGAATGGTCCTCAGTCAGGAAGTTTTAACAGCAGGAACACCAAGGCCCAGTTGTTCAGAAGAAATATGATCAGATCTGTCTGTTATTAGATTGGATGTAGTTTTGCAAATGTGTTAAATCATGTAATCCAGCATTGGTTTGGAATTGTTTGAAAAAAAAAAATAAAATAAGCCTTGATTCATTTCTGATCTCAGTATGGGGAGTTTCAGATGGTGGATGATGTGGTGGTTCAGGCTAATAAAACTTTAAAACACATTTTAGACTTGATTTGTCTAACCGTTATACAGACAGCATCTTCAACATACAGACAATACCAACGTAACAATGCTTGTTTAAAATAAATGTGTGTATTGTTGTTATATTGTGCTGTTTTCCGTCTGGAAAAGTTGGTATCTGGATCAAGGTTATCCAATCCAGTTTTGCTTTGAAAAGTCAGCAAAATTAAAATTGGATTAATACCTCATCTTGGATAAAGCAAAACATGGGATGTCCAAACCAGAGTCAGTCTTATTAGGTTAAACTGATATGAAAACGTTTTAATTCAAGGCCCACCCACAATTGGTCTGGTCTGGCCCATCCAAAACTGGAATCCTGGCGCCGTGCATTCTGATGCCAGGCCTACCGTATATAATAGGATGACCAACAGTCCTGATTTCCCAGAACATGTCCTGTTTTCACATCCTGTCCTGGCTGTTTCTTATAAAGTGATGAAAATGTCCTGGTTTTCAAAAAACTGCTGAAAGATCAGCTTTACATAAAATATAGATGGGCAAACAAGGAGGGTGAGGAAGAAAAACAGGATAAAGAGGAAGAAAACTAAAGACAATACATTTTGTTAGTTTGTTTTTGTAAGTTGGTGAGAGCTATTTTTGATCAATTTGGAGGTATTTCTTTTAGTTATTTATATATTTACTTTCCAATTAGCCTACAGAAGAGACATTATTTCTATCATTATTTCATCCAATATTTTTGTAACCTGTCATAGCCTAATAAAGCATGTTGTGTAACTCTACAACTACATTTCAGGAATGACTCACCTGCTGTGACGGGTATGATAACCCATTTTCCATGCACGCATGTTAGCCAATCAAAATAGGCATAGGCTTCTCTACGTCAGCACACTTCGAGGCGCTGTCACCTGCAGCTGTAAAACACACCTGTGAACGCGCTCTGGGCCGGTGCGGAAGCCAGAGCTCAAACATGTGGGGGGTCATCTCGTATCTGAACAGCCCCGAGCTGGTGGTCAGCTTCCAGCGGTGCTGCGGCCTGGTCCTGAGAGAGAGAGACGCGTTTATCACTCAAAACAAACGCGTGAACGCCAATGGATCCGCTCCGGTCACGAGCCAGCGGCGCGGAGCGGAACAGGTGTCGAACGGGACGTCGCGCGCGCACGACAGAAACTACAACTATAAATCCGCCAGTTCACAGTGTGAACACAAAGTGAGTAAATCAGATTTAAAAAACGCTCTCTTTTTTAGGTGAATTAAAACCTAGGTAGGTGAGTTTCCCCTAACGCAAAGACAATGCGTTTCAAAACAAATACCAAACGACACGATTTTCCTGTTTCTCTGGTTGGTTTAGAATACACGTTTATTAAACAAATTGATGACTCATGTTCTTTGAAATAATTTAGTTTCTAATAGAGTAAGCTATGAACTGAGAGGTAGATCACACAAATATTTGACATAGCCGTACCTCACATTAATAACATATTAAATAATAATGTTTATGCCATTTAAGTTTTTCACGTGGATTCAAATTTTGTATTTTCATAATTTGGGAGAACTATGAAAAAGTTCAACTTTTGTTTGATATGTAATGGGTAAAAGTTTTTTTTTTCAAAGTTTTTTATGGTGCCTTAAATGTTGAAACAATATTGAAAAATAGTTTTATATTTGTAGACTTCATATGCAACAACCTCTAAGTCAGTCTGACATTTGTCTTTTAAATTATGATTTTCATCAGGATTTAATTTCACTTAATGCCGATGAAAAGCTTACCAGTCAGTTGCCTTATTTTCAAAAATGTCACTGATAGAGTCAGTAAAAACACAAAAAATGCTATATATATATATTAGACAGACTTTGAGTTTTTTGCATCTGTAGTCTTAATATTTTATTTTTTAAGTTTATTTTAAACTGTTTATTTGGCGAAATGCCAAAAAAAAAAAAAACGATTCCAGTGGAAAAATGGAAAATAGCATAAGTATATTATATAATAGTATAAGCAGAGTATAGCATAAGCTAATTGTGTCTCGGGTCCCCGAAAGGCTTTTCTAAAAATATATTATGAACATAAACCCAACTAAAAATAGTTTCAAGATTTGTTATTTTCTTTTGTCAAATCAACTTTAGAATAATTTATTTTGTTGAGATAACTTATTTTTTTGAGTTTCTGATGGTTAAATTAATCTCTTTCATTGTATTAACTCACTTTTTCCAGTTCAATGAACTTAAAATTTTAAGGCAACCAGGTTACTTACTTTTTAAAGTTAAACCATCAATATTTTTTTACAGTGTAATCAATAAAGCTAATACAGCATGTCATTTCTACACATACAAAAACAATCCTAAATGGCCTGTTCCTATTTTACGGATGCTCCCAACCCTGGCATGAATAACTAATTAAAAAAAACAAAAACATTTATTACATTTTTGCTTGTGATTCTTGTTTGTTGATGTGATGACACAGTTTGAGTTCATCTGTACAGGACCGTCCCAGGCCTCAGTACGAGGTGAAGAACTGGCTGTTCTACTTCCTGTTTGTGACGTCGGCCACTCTGGGTCATGAAGTGTTTTACATCACCTTTCTGCCCAGCATCCACTGGAACCTCGACCCCTTCCTGTGCAGAAGACTCGTCAATGTGTGGGCTGTGAGTGGCTGAGATAAAACACACACACACCCAAACCCTCTCACACACACACACACACACATTCTCTCACACACTCGTTTTGAATTGTAAAGCTGTATAAAATGAAGCGCATCTCATCCCCCTCTCCTCAGGTGGTGATGTATATCGGGCAGGTGATGAAGGATATTTTAAAGCTGCCCCGTCCTCCGTCTCCCCCTGTGGTTAAACTGGAGACTCGTGTGGACGCAGAGTACGGCTTGCCCTCCACACACGCCATGGCAGCAACAGCCATCTCATTCACACTGCTCCTCAGCGCTCACGAGAGAGTAAAGGTCAGGCACACACACTCCATTGAGAACGTCTGAATGTGGCTTGCTTTTGCATAGTTTAGTGAAGGGGCGTGGCCATCTGTCTCATCAGTCAGCCCAAGCCCCGCCCACACATCTGCTGTGTAGCTCCCAGTAAATGACTGTCAATCAGTGTGAGTTCTAGTCAGATGGTGCCATCCATCAGCTTTCAAACCCTTTTCAAAGTCTTGACAGTGTTTTCTAATATTCGCTCAGGTATAAGTCTAAACCTCTTCACTTATCTGTTTTAAAACAGGCCATACAGTAGCACACGGAGCTATATAAGCATTGTAAAACTTTATTAGTGAACTGTAAAGTTGCATTCCCGCTCTTAACCCTCTGCAAAAGGACATTTTAATATATATATTTTAATTAGACGACATGTATATTTTAGCTTGATACTGTTTTTTATTTAATAATTTAATATTTGAACATAGACCTGAAAATTAAATTTCCAACTTAAACTGTTGTAAATCTTAAATATGTTAGAGCGAATTAAGATTATTAAACTTTTTGAATCATTTAAAAAAAAAAAGGAAACAAAACGGTCAAAAATGACTGATTTAAAAATATATTTTTTCAATGAAATTAAATAAATTATGGTTTTTACTATTTTCTTTTTTTAGGGTATTTTATTGTTCTAAATTATATTTATGGAATAGTTATGATCCATGTATTACCTGTTAATCCCTTTTTGAGTAGAGACCTGAAAACTTAAACTGTCAGAAATTAATTAAAGAAGAAACTTGTCAGATTATTGAATGAAAAAAACGTTTAAAAAAGTGAAACAAAAATAAAGTTGAAGTTGTGTTTTGTAAGGGTTTTGCTCTTATACTGTGAGAAAATCAAAGCATAAATCATAAAACAATGAGCTTTGGGTGCAGAGCTTTTAATTTTGAACTCTCAAAGAGCACCAGATTGATTAATTTAACATTTAAAAAGCACAATTTTTTTTTTCAATGCAGCTTATAGCTTGTTTTAGGATTACTGGAGTATAGTTCAACTTAGTTACTCACTCCTATTTACTTATTACATGGCATTAGTGGTTTTATAGGGGTTGGTAATATTCATATTCAAGGGCGTGCAAAGTTCAGTTGTGTTTATGACACACACACACACACACACACACACACATGTAGTGTGGGCCAAAATGCCCGGGCCGATTTATTTTTATTTATTTTTTATTTTTTTGTCCCAGTCCAGCCCTGGGCGCAGTATCAAACACTTCCACCAGGTCAAATTTGCTTCCCATTATTGTCCAATGCTGTCATTTTTGACCGTGAACAATACAAGTGATTATTTTTTTTAAATCATGTCCCTGTTGTGTGTGTGTTCACATAGCAAGTGCCAAAACTTGAAACCCAGGATCTTCCAGATCAATCTTCTCAAAATATGATATATAATCGTGATATATTTTACAATCAGAGGAGTGTTTACAATACCATTCAAAAACTTGGGGTCTGTACAATATGTTTTTTTTTTTTAATGAATGATTTCTTTTGTTCAGAAAAAAAAGTTATTAAATTGATAAAGTGACAGTAAAACATTTCTATTTCAAATAAATGCTGGACTTTGTTTATTAAAAGAACAATGGTTTATACGCAGCACAACTGTTTTCAACATTGATAATAATCAGAGAAATGTTTCTTGAGCAGCAAATCATCATATTAGACTGATTTCTGAAGGATCATCTGACACTGAAAAAAAATCAGCTTTATCACAGGAATAAATCACATTTTACAATATATTCACATAGAAACAGTCTATTTCAGCCCTGGTCAGCAGAGACTTCTGTTAAAAAAAAAAAAAAGAAAAAAAAAAAAATATATATATATATATATATATAAAATCTCGATTTCTAGCTTTTAGTTACTCCATAAAAGAATGGACTGATTTGAAAAAATGATTATTTTTACAAAAAGGAAACCAGAGAGCTGTATTTGTGTATAATTTAAGAATAAAAAAGGCCATTCCAGTCAATTATACATGAGCTCTACTGTCCAGAATCCATTGAGCCCATTCAGGAAACGTTCTTCATTAACTTCCTGTGAAAGACCCCCGGCTGACAGAGGAAGAAAGAGAGAAAAGGAGAGAGATGGATAGAGTAAGACAGAACAGAGGAGGCTGGCAGCTTCATGAATATCTACAGACTCTTCACATGTCGTCAGTGATTAACAGAGTCCTGCATAAAGCCAGTGGGACGAGCACATGTCAGGAGAGAGAGAGGGATGTTATTAGAAGAGAGAGAGAGGGGGGAAGAAAAGAGAGGATGTTTTGAGTTTATTGATGCAATAAAATGACTATTTCTCTCATGGTTCACTCACACACAAAAGAGATTCACTTAATGGCCGCTTTTGACGAATGTGCTGGAATGTTGATTTTTGAGTGAAAGGTTTGTGTAATAATGTGTGTTTTCCCCCATCTTAGTTCCCGTTTGAGCTGGGGTTGATCGCGGCCGTGCTTCTGTCTGCACTGGTGTGTCTCAGTCGTCTTTACACCGGCATGCACTCGGTCCTGGTGAGTCTGGAAGCTTTAAAATGGACGTGCACTTTTGAGTTTGATATGAAAAATTTAAACTCCTGTATAATTCATATAGTCTGGAGAGTCTCCATAGATTTGACCTCTAGTTCCTTAATACAGCACAGTTGTATTTGGTGGATGCGAAGGCAAATATTTGCTTACATGCTTGAAAGATGCCGTTTATCATTTAAGTTAGACATTAAATGTTGCATTAATGTGTAGTTTTAGATGGAGATTAGCAAATCACATTGCTGGTAAGCTGCCCATATAGAAATCACTCAGAAAACCCTAGCAACCACATAGCAACACGTTAACATCCGTTTAGAACACCCTTGAAACCAGCTAGAAACATTAACAACCACTCAGAGCACCCTAGCAACCACATAGCAACATGTAAACCATTTAGAACACTCTTGCTCGAAACATCTTAACAACCTTACATTAACCACCTTAACAACCTTAAGAAGAACCTTAACTTCCTAGCAACTGCATGGCAACACGTTAACAACCACTAAGAGCACCCTAGCAACCACACAGCAACATGTTAACAACCACTAAGAGGACCATAGCAACCATACAACAACACATTAACAACCACTAAGAGCACCCTAGCAACCACACAACAATATGTTAACAACCACTAAGAGCATCATAGCAACCACACAGCAACACGATAACAACCACTAAGAGCACCCTAGCAACCACACAGCAACACATTAACAACCACTAAGAGTACCCTAGCAACCACACAGCAACATGTAAACCATTTAGAACCCCCTTGCTCAAAACATCTTAACAACCTTACATTAACCACCTTAACAACCTTAAGAAGAACCTTAACTTCCTAGCAACTGCATGGCAACACGTTAACAACCACTAAGAGCACCCTAGCAACCACACAGAAACACGTTAACAACCACTAAGAGCACCCTAGCAACCACACAGCAACACGTTAACAACCACTAAGAGCACCCTAGAAACCACACAGCAATATGTTAACAACCACTAAGAGCACCATAGCAACCACATAGCAACACGTTAACAACCACTAAGAGCACCCTAGCAACCACACAGCAACATAACCACTCAGAGCACCCTAGCAACCACATAGAAACTCATTAATAACCAACCAGAACACCCCAACAACTTCATAGCAACAATATTACCATTCAGAGCAACCACAGCAAAATAACCACTCAGAACATCCAGCAACCACATAGCAAAACATTAACAACCACTCAGAACACCCTAGCAACCCCATAGCAACATGTAGCCTATTTAGAAAACCCTTACAACCAGCTAGAGACATTAAAAAAAACACTTAGAACACCCTAGCAACCACATAGCAACACAACCACTTAGAACACCCTAACAACCACATAGCAACATAACCACTCAGAACACCCTAGCAACTGCATAGCAACACAATAATCCCTCAGAACACCCTAGCAACTGCATAGCAACATACCCACTCTCCCAACCAGCTTGAAAATGAGTAAATTTTTCATAATAATGCCATAAAATCTGCATTATAGTGTTAGTATGACGGTACACGGTTGAGCTGCATGAATCTAGAATTACAGAGTCTGATACCAATGACAGGAAGCTAAAGTGAATCTCTCTCTTCCTCTCAGGATGTGATTTGTGGCGTTGTAATTTCAGCCGTCATTATGGCCGTGTCGTACCCGTTCTGGGGAACCGTCGACATCCTGCAGCTCCACAGCCCCGCCTCCCCCATCGTGGCACTGGCACTGCCCCTCTTCCTATCCTACAAGTACCCAGAGCTAGACCATTACACCACCACACGCGGGGACACCACCATTATCTTAGCATGCAGTGCGGGATGTTCGGTCGGATACTGGGTGAATGAGCGTTTGGGCTTGACCTTTGACCTAGCCGGGCCTTTTCCAGTGACTCTGCCACCCCTGACGCTTGCAGCCGTGGGCCTCGGTGTGGCACGGTTCCTGGTGGGGTTAGCGATGCTGGTCCTGACCCGGCAGACGGTGCGCTGGGCGAGCCTGCGAGTGCTCTGCCGGATTTACGGAGCGTCTGTGAGCGACGTCGACGCGCGCAGGAGGAGAGAGATCGAAGTGCCGTATAAGTTCAGCACGTATGTCGCGATCGGACTGGTCAACAGTATTATGGTGAACAGAGTGTTTGTGATGATGGGACTATGGGATTTGGGAAATTCTGTGTAATTACTCGGCGTTTACAGGCAAGTTTGAACCAAATCATAAATTCTCTGTCGAGCTGAGAATCTCAAGTCGTTTAGGTTCTGACAAAATGTTAATTGCTGCAGTCTATTTTTAATTTTAATGAGTGAGTGATTCAATTGCTGTGTCCGAAATCACCCACTACTCACTATATAGTGGGCTATATAGTGAGCTCGCCATTTTGTAGTGCTGTCCGAATGTATAGTGAGGATTACTATGCCCTATATAGTCCACTCAACTCCAAAGTAGTGGTCACTAACCCAAGCCCTACATACTATCATGGCGCTGATCGTAAAAATTTGTTATCATGTGTGGAGGAACGCATTATAATAGAAACGGGCAGAAATTTTAGTTTTTAATTTTTGGAGAAATAAGCTCAACGTAACGTATTTATTTAAAAAAATCTATTTAGCCCGGAGCCGGTTCAGCACCAGCTGACAGATGATGTAATCAACGGCGATCGAGTAGTGTCCGAAAGTGGTGTTTCTATTATGCTGGTGAGCTCACTATATAGTGCTCAACTCCCTACCCCCAACATAGTAGTGGTTTGAGTGGAGATTTCGGGCAAGATTTTCTTGTCTTACTATATATATGAAGAGTTCAGATGCAAAAGCCTCTAAGTGCCATTTGAAATTTTCTTCTAAAATGATCATTTTTATCAAGCTTGTATATTTAAGTTTAGTAATTTTACTTAAATGGCAATGAAGATTACCTATTAATTGTCATTTAAGTGAAATTACTGAACTTAAATATACAAGCTTGATAAAAATGGTCATTTTAGAAGAAAATTTCAAATGGCACTTAGAGGCTTTTGCATCTGAACTCTTCATATATATATATATATATATATATATATATATATATATTTTTTTTTTCATGTAGTTATGCATTTGATATTTATTACAAAATACTGAAGAACATAATTTGTGCCATGAGTTGCTGGTTTTGACATTCAGGATGTGTGTTTATGAGCTTTCACAGATGTGGTGAAGGAAATGAATAAACACAGTAAAGATGGCTTCAAGAAAGTGTCCTCCCTCTGCCTCCATTTCTATCTGTGTTGATGTGCTGAGGAGTGTTTTCTGTGTGGACGATTTATTAATTCATGACAAACACAGCTCTCATGTGGCCACAAACCCTTACAAATGCAGTTTACACACACACACACAAACACACACACACTAAAGCTCACCATAATAGCCTCTAATCACTTTCATTCTTACGGTTGTTCAGACACTGAATGTCCAACTGAACCGTGTCCAACGTTCTGCCGGAAGTGATCGCTTGCGTGTGTACATCACTCATTGTTTACACCGAGATTTCGGAAG
This sequence comes from Pimephales promelas, assembly GCF_016745375.1. The sequence goes on along the minus strand of NW_024121211.1, from coordinate 416,115 downwards.
TTTTACCTTTCACTAAACGCATTTAGATATTTCGAAATCGTCTTCTATTGCGATTTCCTGTATATCTAAATATGTTTAGATCTTCACAGTGAAAGTTAAAACTTCCGAAATCTCTGTGTAAACAATGAGTGACGTACACGCACAAGCGATCACTTCCGGCGGAACGTTGGGCATTGGACAACTGATTCAGATCACTTGGATGTGGCTGTGGTTACACGCAACCCGATCTCACGGGAATTCGTACGAATTTTACGAGGTGGCTAATTCGTAACAATTCGCACAACCTCACTCGTACGAATTAGTACGATTTTGCTAAATCGTACATATTTTACGAATTGTCCAATAGACCCCTTTTGCGCCGACGTCACAGTTACGTCACGGCGCTAGCTGGAGGCAAAACAAAGTGAAAACTGGAGGCGGCCAATACAAACCAGCACAGATTCGGCTACATAATAAGGAGCTTTAATAATTGTTATTATTATTAAATGTCATCTTGTTGTGTTGTTTGGTGCAAGAATTGATGAAAAATGAATATGCTGTATCTGGAACTTTTATTTCTAGAAAATATTCACATCATTAAAATCGCACTGTAATGTCACTCTTTATATTGTCGTGGTCTCGGCGCTGGCTCGGCAGAACTGCGGATCGTCCACACAAGTCTTGTTCAGGACCATATAGGCATCTGAAGATTTATATGCCCTCAGTTTCTCTTTATGATCGGTTTCTCTATAAGGTAGGTGTAGAAGTCAGGCCACTCACCCGAGGTAACGTACGTTAATCCTGTCAGATCATCCATGCATTGAGTGAGCGTGTAGGCGGCTACAGGTCGGCCAATCTGGTTCCGTCCGTTAAAAATAACTTTTGGAAATAACAATCGCGGTCCTGGACACTAAGTAACCTTACACATTAAGATAATATCGGATTTTGTCCAGTCATTGTTAAAAAAACAAGCTAACAATCCTTGCTAACTAGCGTTAGTGAAGCGGCCAGATGGATCTTTCTGCCTCCACCTAAGCTCCGCCCACGAAAAAACGTCACCATGTTTACCAACTGTAAAAGGGTCTATTCGTATGAATTCGTACGAATGACCTAGCCCTGACCCCGCCCCTAAACATAACTGTCACATGGGTTTAGACAAATCGTAGGAATTCGTACGAGTGAGGTCGTATGAATTAGCCACTTTTGAATCACTCGTACGAATTGGTCATGAGATAGCGTAGGTTACACGAGGTAAAAACGATATAAATACTGTTCGTTTTCTCACACAAATCCCTCGTTTCGTGTCTTAGGCCATCAATGTGTAATTACATTTACGAGTCATTAAATCATGTTTAATTTTGCCTTCTCTGTGCATGCTCTTTGAGGTGGACCCCTTAAACCTGCATTATATGACTGACAGACAACAACGGTTTGACTGAAAAATGTCAAAATTGAAAATACTGTGTGGAAACAAAGACACCTACATCTTGGATGCCCTTGAGGTAAGCTAAAACATACCAAAAATTCATTTCAAAGTGAACTATCCCTTTAAATAAGCTTTGAAGAAGTACAGCTATACAACAGTTATAATAGGACACTGCTTGATATACACCAAATACCAACAAAAGTAAAACGGTTTCGGTTTATTCATCCACATTTATTGGTTGCTATGTTGTAAAATGTTCCATAGTAAGTAACATACTAGCAGTGGACAAGCTGAGGTTTATTAAAACAGTGATTTATTTTGACACATACAGTAACATGCCGCTAACTCATTCTCCTAAAGATAAGCAGCCAGTAATGTGTGGATGTCGCTTCTAAAGGAGGAGCAAAGACACTGACCGAACTGGAGGGGTGTGGCTAAGATAATTAGCATTATGACATCACAGGAAGGGCTCAATGTCAATATCGATGGCAGAGCAAGGCATGGTCAGCTCAAAACGATTGATGACATCAGGGTGAAGGACCCCGAGGTGTCCGATGCTTTTGCCACGTGAAAAGATCTCAGCGCAGCGGCCAGGGAAGAAGGTGGAGTCTGTAAGAAAAATGATAAATCAATAGGGCTGTAACAATATCGTATCACAATATAAAAATGCAACAACTATTGTGGATAGTTCATCCAAAATTAAATTACAGTGTGAGAAAAAATACGTTTACAGAGTTTTAGCGTCAGTACTACATTAAACTACTATATAACGTCGAATATAATGTATAATAATGCAATGGGTGATGTTTTGATGGTCCTGATAATGTCTACATACATACATTATTCATATATTATTTAAATATATAGTCAGTGACAGTGAGTATGTGTTTCGAATCAGGACATGCGGGTATCGTTACACCCTATAAATTAAATAGTACTCTTATTCTCTGGAACTAGGTGCACAAGGTTATTTTTGTATTATTATTTGTCAGCTTCATTTATATTCATTACTAGCTTTTGTTCAACGTAGCCCTAAAACCGTATTCACTTCATAGCCCTTAATCCTGTAATTGTGGACAAATGTGGGCACTCAGGTGTGAACCTAATTTTTATTTATTATAAATGTTATATCATTGTCTTTGATAAAGTTTTGTCTATCCATTTATGGTATTTTTTTTTTATTTTGGGGGTATTTTTGAATTTATTTACTTCAAAAAGTACCATATTTTCTCTGTTAATTATTTCTATGTAAATTAATTACTATGTAGTTTTATTTTTTAATTATTTTTAACTTCATTCAAATATCATTCCAATAAGTTCTTAGAGCTAAAACTTAAAGATGGAGTGACTTTGCGGTCACATTTTGGCTTATTTTAGACAGTTTTTCCCCATTCATTTCTATGGGTGCCCATTTTTGACCCAAATACAAGATTAAGGAGTTTTTTTTTTTTCACCCACTTAACATTGTAGAATTGAGTCAAAAAAAATGTGTTTGTTCAGGAGGCAAACTTAGGAAAAGTAGCCAAGTCTTATACCGCTCAGATCAAGGGAAGTATTTTTTAAAAATAAATCAAAACTATTTTGCCCACATTTGTCCAGAATATGGTTTTAGGGTTAAAATGAATTTTTTGCTTTATTTTAAACAACGAACAAATTGAAACAGTCTCATTAAGCCTTGTTACATCCATCAAGTAAAAATAAAATGAGGAAATGAGCATCTGAGTGTCCAGTAAAAACAAAATAAGAAACTATAACACATCCCATTTATATTTTGCTGACCTACCGCTCGCACATAAACACTGTTAAATATTAACCACTAAAATAAATCTTTGATTATGACTCAGAGCTCATAAAGCAGGTGCACAGACTGATCTCACTCAGAGGATCAGAGGAAGGACATAATGTCGGCTTTGCACATTTATGACTCACCCTCTGCCGCCTGGATGTGGTATCCTTGGTTACGGCCTGGTTTGACATCCAGCAGCTGCATGACCCGGTCCAGGAGTCCGTGGATGACTTCAAACCCCGGGCTCTTGTTGTAGTAAACGGCACAGAGACGCCTGTTGTTACGGGCTCCTACGTCTGCGAGACAGATCAAGTTCAGAGACCATTTGTTAGCATGCATTACTTGATTCGAGGACGTGATGTCAAACACACCTTTTGTATCATCCTTCAGGACGACGTCTGAAATCTCGAACAGTTTCAGAGGAAGGGGCATCTTCCTGTTGGCAGCGACCGTTTTCAGGAGGCCAGGAAGAAGAGAGGTGCGCGCCACCTAGAGGACAGTGGGGTTTAGTAAGTCAAATCTCAGTTTTAGTTACTGTTAAAGGGATACTCCACTTTTTTGGGAAATAGGCTCATTTTACCACTCCCCCAGAGATAAACAGTTGAGTTTTACCGTTTTTGAATGCATTCAGCCGATTTTCTGATATTTAGAAAAATATCAGTAACCAGAAGGTATCTGGTTACCGTTATTCTTATAGTATCCCTATAACTGATTTAAACTAGTGAAAGCACCCTCTAGTGGACAAATGTGATAAATCTGACAGGATCTTAGAATCTTTTGTGGATGGTGTGTGTTACCTGAAACTCTGCGGTCTTTGGGTTAGAGATGTGGACTGCTTTGATTTCTGCTATGTTTTTCCCAAGTTTATCTGCGATATCTTCTTGTGAACACTGCAGAGAGAAGGTAAAATGAGTGTGTGTGTATATATCACATATATAAATACTTGATACGGATTAGATACTGAATCAAATTTAAATCAGAATTGAGGTTGTGAAACCTGTCTACCCAGTTCTTAAAAATTAAGATAATTTACATACGCAAATCTTGTAAAAACTACCCGTTTAATTCTAATTCTCAGGTAGAAAGTGGAATATGAGGGGAAAATGCCAAACCTATGCAGAATATAAGCTTAAAGGAGTAGTTCACTTTTAAAAAACTTCTGCTGATAATTTACTCTCCCCCATGTCATCCCAGATGTACATGTTATTCTTTCTTCAGTTGAAAAGAAATTAAGGTTTTTATATAATATAATGCACTTTACTGGGCACCAAACGATTCAAGGTCCAAAAGACCGTTTCAGTGCAAACTGTTGAAAGGGCTTTAAACGATTCCAGATGATGAATAAGGGTCTTATCAAATGAAACGATCGCTCATTAAAAAAAAAAAAAAATTACGTTTTATAAGCTCAATGCTCGCCTTGCTCTGTTCTGTGATTCACGTTCGTGACTCTCCTGTTCGAACCTGTTCATCAAAATGAACAAATCTTTTTTCGAGTCATTTGTTTCATTCGACGAACGAAATGAACAAATTGACTCGAAAAAAGATTCATTTCTTTAGATGAACGAATTCGAACAGGAGTCACGTACGCGCATCACAGAACAGAGCAAGGCGAGCATTTGAGCTTATAAAACTTAAACTTTGTTATTTATTTATTAAATGAGTGATCGTTTCGCTTGATAAGACCCTTATTCATCATCTGGAATCGTTTAAAGCCCTTTGAACAGTTTGTGGTTTGCACTGAAACTGGCTTTTGGACCTTGAACCATTTGGTTCCCATTGAAGTCCATTATATGGAGAAAAATGCTGGAATGTTTTCATCAAAAACCTTAATTGCTTTTCGACTGAAGAAAGAAAGACGTGGATATCTTGGATGACATGGGGGTGAGTAAATTATCAGCAGAAGATTTTTTTAAAGTGAACTACTCCTTTAATATAAGTGAGAGGAGTGATTTCTAACCAGAGCGAATGTCAGAGCTTCAGTGAAGCCGGCGGCTGCTAGGTCTTGCCTCAGTAACTCTGTCAGTTTATTTAGAGGGAGCTGCAAATACAAAAACACACGTGTAAGCGCCAAAACAAACACTGAACATTTAAATTGATCTCAGATTTAATTGGTCAAACCTGATTGGCTACTGTGTACGTGCGTGGCGTGCTCCTGACGATGTTGTTGAAGCCGTACGCTATGGCAGCGTCCTCCATGATGTCACAGGCGTGGATGACATCGGAGCGTGTGGGCGGGATCTCAACCTGGATGTGATCGCCCTCGCCGCTGACCTCTGACCTCAAACACATCCGGGTCAGCAGCTGAGCGATGCTTTCTGCTGATTCACTGAACAAAGAGCACAGAGAGTGTGATCAGTGTTTAATCTACTAACCGGAATGGAGAAAGAAAGAAGTTAAAGCTCTAATGCAGGGATGACAACTGTCCTGTAAAGTTTAGCTATGTGGAACTACAAAAACTTGAACAAACCTTCAAGACAGATCACAAAGACCCTTGACACACAACAAATCCCTAGGAATACCATAAAGCACTGCAGTAATGAGTGTATGACTAGAGAATACCCATGATACCCTTTCTTCAGTCGAAAAGAAATTCCAGGATTTTCTCCATATAATGGACTTCAATGGGGTCCAAACGGTTCAAGGTCCAAAAGACAGTTTCAGTGCAGCTTCAAAGGGCTTTAAACGACTCCAGACGATGAATACGTGTGTTATCAAGCGAAACGATCGCTCATTTAAAAAATAAATTAAAAAGTTTAAGTTTTATAAGCGCAAATGTTCGCCTTGCTGTTCTTTGATGCATGTTCGTGACTCTCCTGTTCGAACTCGTTCATCAAAATGAACAAATCTTTTTAGGAGTCACGACTCGAAGGGTCCTAGATAAGACCCTTATTCATCGTCTGGTGTCGTTTAAAGCTGCACTGAAACTGTCTTTTGGACCTTGAACCGTTTGGTTCCCATTGAAGTCCATTATATGGAGAAAATCCTGGAATGTTTTCATCAAAAACCTTAATTTTTTTCGACTGAAAAAAGAAAGACATGGACATCTTGGATGACATGGGGGTGAGTAAATTATTAGCAAGTTTTTTTAAAAGTGAACTACTCCTTTAAGACAATTTCTATAGACCATTTAACAAGATGTAAACAACACTGGTCCAGAAGCACTTCCTGTTTCAGTTTTTTAACACTACATAAAAGCTGGGATAAAATACAATATAAACAAAATACATATAAAACTGAATCAAAAAATTAAACAAACATCTTTAAGATGTTTTCTTTACATGTGAAATAAAGAAAACAGTTACAAACTGAAACAGGAAGTGCTTCTGGACCAGTGTTGTTTACATCTTGTGAAATGGTCTATGTGTAAACAAATACCAGTTGCTGAACCAACGAATCACGGGCCCTCATTCACTAGTCCCTATATCTCACTAATATAGTCCACTTGAGGGAGTGAATGAATATGGGTGAGCGAATTCATTTCAGACACTGACGGCTGTTGCTTGTGCTCGCTATTTAAAAATCAATTATGTGCGATATTACACTGGACTAGCGGTTGGAAAATAAATGTATGGAAGAGTCGAAACATCTTCTGGTGAGATGTGGGAATTCATTTGGCAAGACCCTTACAGTGCATTATGGGTATTCTCTAGTCATACACTCATTACTGCAGTGCTTTATGGTACACTATGGTTTCGGACACCACTACAAATAGCTGTCCGCTGAAATAGTGCCTAATTTTAAGGGTCTATGGGGTGATTTCGGACACAGCTTGACTCTGCAGGACAGTTAGAGTTTGACATGTGCTCTAATGAGATCAAATGTTTAAAATATGCTCACTTGATCCCAACTTTTTTGTTGACGAAGTCCCCAGACAGTGTCTCCGTCCTGTACGCCAGCTCCTAATGTCAGCAAATAAAAGAATGACTTTCAAAAAAGACACAATTTTTTATTTATATACGGTATAATAATAATTATTTTAATAGTTATTTTTAATCTGGATTTAATATTTAGTCCTGTATACAAGTTAAGATCTATCAACAGCATGATTTTGACGGTTCTTTAACAAATAAACACTTTATTTGTTAAAATGTAGGAAAAATGTAGGGTTTGTATGTAATGGTTTTTCATTCATATACTGTACACTACCATTTAAAAGTTTGGGGTCAGCAAGGCTTTTTTTTTTAAGAAAGAAAGAAAGAAAGTAATAATTTTATTCAGCAAGGATGCATTCAAGACATTTATAATATTACAAAAGATGTATATTTCAAATAAATGCTGTTCTATTGAACTTTTATTTCAGCTAATTTAAAAAAAAAGAAGATTTCTACATAAATATGAAGCAGCACAACTATTTTTAACATTAATAATAATCAGAAATGTTTCTTTAGCATCAAATCAGCATATTAGAGTGTTTTCTGAAGAATCATGTAAAACTGAAAACTGGAGTAATGATGCTGAAAATACAGCTTTGATCACAGGAATAAATTACACTTCAAAATATATTCAAATAGAAAACAGAAATTTTGAATTGTAATAAAATTTCACAATTTTACTGTATTTTTGGTCAAATAAATGCAGCCCAGGTGAACATAAGAGCCATCTTTCAAAAACTAAAACAATCTTTGAGACCAAACTTGTGAACAGTAGTGTATATTTACAGGTAGCATTTTTCTATATTCGTTATATTATTATTAGGGCTGTCAAACGATTAATCGTGATTAATCGCATCCAAAATAAAAGTTTGTGTTTACATAATATATGTGGGTGCACTGTGTATAATTATTTTGTATATATAAATACACACACATGCATGTATATTTAAGAAAAAAATATTATTTATATATAAAATACTTATATTTATTTATAAATTATATTCAAATCTATATACATAATCTAATATTCTTAAATATATATAAGCATGTGTGTATATATATATATATATATATATATAATTATACACAGTGCACCCACATATAATTAATAATAATAATAATTCATTACATTTATATAGAGCTTTTCTCGGCACTCAAAGCGCTTTACATAGAGAGGGGAATCTCCTCAACCACCTACATGTAAACACAAACTTTTATTTTGGATGCGATAAATCGCGATTAATCGTTTGACAGCCCTAAATATTATTATTAATAAGTTAAAAACTGAGTACATACCGGATACACACACAATCTGCCATCAGGATAAACAACCTCAGCTGCCTCAACCCTGAATAAAGAGACGAGCACATCTCAGTACTGAACACTGAACACACTGAATAACATATAAAACAACAGCAGCGGTCCTCACGTGAACGGGTCCTCGCAGTATTCACTAAACATGGTCACTATCATGTCCAGCGTGATCTTTGCCTGCAAACACACACAAAACCGTTTTCATGGTTAAAAGCACCTTGTAGTTCCAGTCTCTCAAACTATGAAGATTACAATATATATTATTACAACATATACCTATTGAGCCTCTGACTGCATCAGAATCTACACTCATATTTGATGTCAGGGAAGCGGTTTACCTTTGTGAGGTCTGTGGCCGTGCACTCAATGAAAACATTCTTTGTGTTTAATGAGATTTTGCTGTGGTTCCCTGAGGGAGAGAGAGAGAGAGAGAGAGAGAGAGAGAGAACTAAATCACAAAGCTTAAAGATGAACAGACATTTGTGTGCATTTCTGTCCGTGTTCCCGTGAAAGCATATGCGTGTTTCGAACTCACCGTTGATGATGGGCGGCATCGACAGGACGACTCCATTGCTGTCATAAATGATGGGGTAGAGAGGTTCGTTCTCGATGATATGCAGGTAGTGCCTCAGATGACTGTCAGTCTAAAACACATTAAACGTATTCATAAAGGATTTCAGCAATGGCGTGTAACGCAGTCACTCCTACTAGCCACTTTAAAGGGATATTCCACAGTTTTATTTCATAGGGATGGGCAACAATTAATCGCGATTAATCGCATCCAAAATAAAAGTTTGTGTTTACGTAATATATGTGTGTGTGGTGTGTATAATTATTTTGTATATATAAATACACACACATGCATGTATATATTTAAGTAATATTTGCATGTATATACTTTATATATATTTCTACATAATTAATATTATGTATAAATATAAATATTTGATATATTAAGAACACATTTTTCTTAAATATATACATGCATGTGTTAGTATTTATATATACAAAATAATTATACACACCACACACACATATATCATGTAAACACAAACTTTTATTTTGGATGCGATTAATCGCGATTAATTGTTGCCCATATATATATATATATTTTTACACATGAAATTAAATGCATATTTTATTAAGATTAATTAGAAAAAAAGTAGATTGGATCATGAGCTGCCAAAAGATTCCCATCCCTACTGTACAACGATTTATTGCTCGTCTTTGTCGACTAATACAGAAGGTATAGAACTTAAAAAGTAATCGCATATTAAATCACAATTTTGGTTTAAAAAAAACATTATTTTACATAATAGTTCAGCCCTAATCACTGCACACACATTTAAAAAAAAATATTTATTTATCAGCCATTATAAATGCCGATACCGATAGTGAGAAAAATGCCTAAAATATATAATGCCAAGTCCTGGTTGCATGTAATTATAGCAAACAATAACAATAAAGTTATGCATTATTATCAACTGTCCTTTCATTCATCCCCTGGTTTGTCCTTAACAGCCAATCAGATCTCACCTTATAGAGACTCATGATCTCAGTGGCGTTGTACTCTTTGCTCTGATTGAGTGGTTTGAAGCGGATATCTGCGGGCGCTTTGGCTGTGTAAGTGAATGGACCGGAGATGGTGTCCAAATCATGAGTTCCTATGGCAACCAGCGTCCTTTTCCTGATGGGACAAGAGCAGAGTGAAAAAACATCAGGATTTGCAGTGAAACGCCTCATAATGAATCGGAGACCGTGTGCGTGTGGACTGACCTGCAGACGTTCTGGTGCAGTTTCTCCTGCAGCTCTATGAAGCTGTCGTATCGCTCCTGAGTGAAAGTGATGTTGCGCAGAACAGCGGCTACAGCGTGAGGCCTCACAGACGCCGTCTACGTGAACACCAAAGAATCGTCCCATTTCAGCACCGCAATCAAATTCATTTAAAGTATTCACCACGACTGATGGGTTTCTCACTGTGCTTGAGCTCTTACGAAAAAATGTGAAATATGACACTGATCCGAACCTCCTCTGTTATGACCAGCCGCTGAGGCTCTCCTCCATTTGCCGGACTCACACATTTATACCGGGGAGCTTCCATCCTAGAAACACAAACACACTCATATCAAACACATAAAGGCATCTGACAAACAGCAGAACCACAAGCACGGGGTCTCACCTCTCCTTGAAGACCTGCAGACCCCTGACGAGACCCTCCAGACACAGCAGATCATAGCGGTTGGCTGGAACGTCGATCTTATACAGCACAACATCAGACGCCCCCTCGGCCTTCTCATCTCCCTGCTCACGGCTTAAGATTTCCTTCTCTGACGTCTAGACATTCGAGAGACATACAAGGATCAGAAGCACTAACATCCATTTCAACATAATGACTATATGTATAATAAAAATAATTATTATTTACTATTAAAAAAACAGTGGTCAGATTTCTGTAATGATATTATACATACAGGTTTATATATTTAAAACATAATTATATTTAAGACAAATAAATACATTGGTATAATATATCTTGTAGTTGATTTAAAAATATTTTTAAATAAAAAATATGTGCCTGATTTCTGTAATGATATTATAAATATATATTTATTTTGGTACATTGCGTATGGGCCTGTTATTTCTTCTTATCGGATCTGCTTGTAAACAGATGTAATTCCATATGACTTACGATTTCGTCCAGCTCGAGGCCAAACTCGAAACACAGTTCATCAAATTCTTCATCCGCTAACACACGAATAGAAAATAAAAGAAATCACTTAAAGCAGAAATTGTGAGTCGCATTGTGATGGCGTCATCAATGGGCTTCCAGTTTGACATCTGAGCTTTTCAAATGAATGAAGAATAAAAATAACACCACAAGAAATAATGCATCGCTGCATTCAAGCAGCACCAGACTGGAAATCTATATATATATTAATTATATAAGACAAAACTAAATGTAAAATAGTTAAAATCTCAGCGTATTAGAGTCTGATGCAATCGCTGCGACACATTGGAGAAATCAATCGGTTTAACAACATTAATAATAACGCTAAGAAATGCGCTCACTTTATAACGTTACAACTGATAAAAGTTCAACACGTACTGTATGTTTGTCCCAGAGCTTCAAAGAGCAGATCTCTCTTCACGCTGACTGTCGGCATGGTGGCAGCTGATGATCACCGGAGTCTGACTCTGTTCGGATCCGGAGGATCGAGTGTCACACCACACTCTTTCAAAATAAAAGCCCCCATAGAACAACATAGAAAAAAATACAAGTCCCAACTAGGAACTTGAAAATTCACTTGACATGACAGCTTTCAAAAGCTTACTTTTTAGATAGATCTAAAACACTGTAAAACGATATCCTTAAAAAAAGTATAGAAAAAATAGTGTCTATGCTGTATATTTTTTGTCAGTGACTGTGTTCAGTCTGTGTAGTGCAGTTGTTCTCCCGTCCGGTGGGTGGCACTCCCTCCCCGCTCGCTCAACGCGTCTCCACGCTACCGATAGCGGAAGGTTGTGTTGAGTTTCTGAGCTTCGATCTCACGCGGCCTCGTCGCGATTATTGATTTTACACATGTTTATTCGGATCCAGGAGGATATATTCAAAGATATATTGAGTTAATATCGCCCATGGACATGGATGCGGTGAATGCCTTTAACGGGGAGGTGAGAATTCGCGTTTTATTTGCTGTTTACCTGGGCCTTTACCGTTAGCCGAGGCCGCGCGCCAAGCTCCTCCAAAACAATCCTTGTTTACGTTTATTGTTCATCACTGGATGGATATTATACTATTTTTGCAGTTTAAACGTCTAAATAGTCAGATAAAAACCTAGGTATATGCTAGTCAAGCAGATGTGATATGAGTATGATCGACCTTCGACCTGTTCGTGCTGTGAAATTGCGCTTAGTTAAGATTTGATTTAACGTTAGTGCTCACATCACACTTATATGTTTATACAGTTATTAAATAAGGGTTATATATCATATTTTATGTCAATGTAATCTAGTTTTGCCTGGCTGTTGTAATATTATATTATCGTATATAGAGAGATTTTCCGTGGCGCCCCTAGTGGTTCAGAGACACGATAAAGTCTCAGATGATTTATTAGAGTGTTTTGAGGTCAAGAGATCTGCCCGTTTTAATAGTTTGTTATGATGTTGAGTGCATCTTCATATTAATTTTGTTTATTTTTATGTAAACATAAGCTTTTCTATTTGAGTTTGACATAACTGAGCCGATAGTTTTGACTCAGTCAGATACCTGAGTCGAAAGTTTTGAATGTCATTTTGTTCTCAGTTTTGATCTTCAGTTTCTGATGAGAGTAAATGTGTCATTTTTTCCTCCTCTGTAGATGTCGTCCATGATGGACATGACTCCCCCGATCTCTCGAGCCAAAATGATGTCTATAACCAAAGCAGGAATCAAAGCTATCAAAGTAAGTCGGGACACAAATATGGTTGTTGTGAGTTTCACATAATGATCCTAATAAATGAGCAGGGATCAATTGACTTGTCTTTATGCTTTTGTGTTACTAATCTTTTGAGTTTGTTATGATTCTTATAATTTTATGTAAGAATATAATATTTTATAAAAATATTTATTTTACCTTCACATCATATGCTTATGTTGATGTAAACATTTTATACAGTTTTGTAAACATTCATTTTTTTTCATGTGTGGCCTGTTTATTGATTTTTAAAAAAATCTCATTTCATTGTTATTGGTGTTTCGATACTTTTTTGTTTAATTTTTTTTTTTTTTTGGTGTCTGAGTTTAAATAATGTTTTTGCTTTGTTAGCTTTACAAGCACGTTGTTCAAATCGTGGAGAAGTTCATCAAGAGGGTATGTAGTAAACTATATATTAACGTTATCATATTATGGTTGCTATTATTATGTAAAGATTATGTTTGTTTTTTCCTGTTAGTGTAAACCAGATCTAAAGGTCCCTGGTCTCTATGTGGTGGACTCAATTATCCGACAGTCACGCCATCAGTTTGGCGCAGACAAAGATTTGTTTGGTCCGAGGTTTTTGAAAAACTTCACCGTAACATTTCAGAATCTTTTCCAGTGCCCAGCTGATGACAAGGTACTGAATAATCCCATCCAGATTTTACAGTGAATGCAGCCAGCTGAATGTTATTGATGGATTTTGTGTGTTGTGATGTAGGGGAAGATCTTGCGCGTGTTAACTCTGTGGCAGAAGAATGAGGTGTTTGGCATGGACGTCATCCAGCCGCTGTTAGACATGGCCACAGCTCCACTACTGCCCGTTTTAGAGAATGGAACTACAGTTGCTGGTAAATGTGTAATGTTTCAGCTGAATCATATTTGTTTCTATTAGGGATGTACGGATATGGAAATTTTGTCCGATACCCGTCCCGATAATTCTTTATAATTGAAAGCCGATAACCGATATATTGACCGATAAATCCAAATCCCAATTTTTATATAATCTTTGAGAGCCTGATTATAAAAACAAAAGTCACACACATTTGTAACGTTCTCATTACAATTTTATGTAGCCGATATGACATAGCTTATTTTGGACTTTTTGAAGTGATTCCAATCATTATTCAAGCAATTCAAAAGAATCATGTTGAACTGTTCGCTTCTCAGCTGAAGGAAATAATCCATTATTTATCAGATTAAATATATAGGCCAAATTTTCTTAACTGGCCAATAAAGATAACATTAAAAATGAATATATATCAGCCGATACCGATAGCGTGCACCCCTTGTTTCTCATCTTTTTATTATGCTTTAACTTTTAGGTTTTGTGTCTGTCCTCTTGAGTCAAAGTATTTAAAGTTACACTATTGTTCAGTAGTTTAGAGTCTTTTAAGATTTTTTTTTTAAAGTGACTTTAGCTCAGCAAGGCTGCATTTATGTAAAAACAGTCATTTCAATTATGCGTTTTCAATTTGAATATATTTTAAAATGTTTTTTACTTAAGTGATCAAAGCTGAATTTTCAGTGTCAGTTTCACATGATCCTTCAGAAATCAGTATAATATGCTGATTTGCTGCTCAATATAATTATGCAAAACTTACTATGCTGTGCTACTTAAAGATCTGTTATATATTGAAATGGTAATTATTTTGATGATTGGAAACAAAATCAGCATTTATTTAAAAAGGAAATCTTTTGTAACTTTATAAATGTCTTTACTGTCGCCTCTGATGAATTTAATGCATTCTTACTGAATATTTACAACTGCAACAAAAACATTGACGTACACTTTTGGATTGTAGTACATATATTTGGCAGAATTCTGATGGAAATACCTGGGATGGTGTTTGATATTCTAACGAGAAGTTACTGTAACCTGTATCATATTCAAACTAGCAGCCTGTAGTTTGCTGATCTGTGGTTTAAACTGTAGCCTCATCTCTGTTGTTAAACTGCACTTTAAATTGCTTTTTGTAGCTCCTCCAGCCATGCCAATACCAATGGCAGTGCCAGAGCCAACACCAGCACCATTTATTGCAGCTGTAACGCCAGCGCCCGTACCCGTACCCAAACTTCAGAGCCCAGTGCCCGTACCCAACTTTCAGAGTCCAGTGCCCGTACCCAACTTTCAGAGCCCAGTTCCCGTACCCAACTTTCAGAGTCCAGTGCCCGTACCCAACTTTCAGAGTCCAGTGCCCTTACCCAACTTTCAGAGCCCAGTTCCCGTACCCAACTTTCAGAGTCCAGTTCCCGTACCCAACCTTCAGGGCCCAGTGCCCCTCGCTGCTGTCGCACAGCTCCTACAAGGCACAGGGGGTGTAGAGGTAACACGATATTCAACTCAAATTTGATTTATAAAGCACTTTCAAAGTCATACAAATTAAGTGCTGTGCATAAATAGCTATAAAAATCAAACTTGAGTTATTCGCTTCAGTTACAGCAGCTTCTCCAAAGTCTTCAGCAGGCCGGAGGGGCGGGGCTTCCTCAGTCCACGGCCCCGCCCATTGAGCAGAAACCATCATTAGCTAAGGTAAACCATCTGAATGGTTGAGTTTGACCATTTTGACTTTCCCCTCGCATCCTTGTATGTCTACTTATAATAAATAGAGTGGAATCAGTTCTTATGGTGTTTAAAAAAACACACTGCTAACACATGGTTTGGATCTGTTAATTCACTGCCTGTAACATTGTGTTTCTGGTTTGACTCAGTCTCTGCTGGATCGATTTGATTACGATGATGAACCTGAACCTGAACCTGTAGTGGAAAAGCCTGAACCAGCTCCTAGTGCTCCCATTACCATGTAGGACATGAATAAACTCAGTTCACATACAGTGAAATTTAATTAAATTAATTAAATTATTTAATTAACATTGTCATTCTTTACAGAAACCTCCCTCCAGAATTACAGCAAGCCCTGCAAGCTCATCTTCTAAGTCAAATCGTTAACCAGGTATTTATTCTGGCCGACAGAGCTTTAACGAATAAGGACTTGTTAAAAAATTGCATGAAATTAAAGTATTTCCTCACATCTAGACACAGATGCAGGGACAGATGGTGTCCCAGGGTCCAGTGCCGTCCCAGGGTCCAGTGCCGTCCCAGGGTCAAGTGCCGTCCCAGGGTCAAGTGCCGTCCCAGGGTCCAGTGCCGTCCCTGGGTCAAGTGCCGTCCCAGGGTCAGATGGCACCTCAGGAGTTCCCATCGATGGTTCAGACCCAGATACCAGAAAACCCTCCTCAAACCTTTGATGAGAACATCATACAGCAAAGTACAACCCAGCAGCCACAGGTACAGAACATCGGGATATTAATTTAGAGGTCGACCGATTTTACCGATATTTAGATTTGACCATGCATGCCGATAACCGATTATTCAACCGATATTTTTATTTATTTTTTATGGATACTGGATTAAAAACAAACATAACCCTCCAAGTAAAACAGTGCTGAACTGAAATGTGCTAAATTAAATAAATATATTAAAATGAGAACATGAGAAAATCATTTAAACATTAAAATATTACAGGGCAAATATGTTTTTTTTTTTTTTCAAGCTATACCCTAGGTCATTTGTAAATTTCTTAGTTAACACTTCGCAAGTCCCATTTGTTAACAAGGATGTAATATAGCTTTTATGAACTATGCGTTTTGCGATATACAATATACAGTTTTACTGCATGCATCATTATTTGAGCAATACAATTGTACCTTGATCATTCATGTTAATTTATAGTACATTAACTAAGGTAATAACAGAACTCAATTTAAAATGAATTACTAAATGTTGAAATTAACAAACAATCTAATGAATAATACTACAATACTTATTAACCATAGTAAATTCTAAAAATGGAATTTTTATTGTAAAGTGTTACCATTTCATATAGAAAAGGCCACATATATTTAAATAACTGCAAAGGCCATAGCATTAAAATTACATAAATGTAGACCTATATTACATGTATAGTCTCTCACTTTATTTACTTAATGATTATCTGATCAAAATAACAATATTGAAATGATAAAAAAAAATAACTGAAATTGAATGCATTTCTGATTTATGTTTCTGTCGGCTGCACGAACATATCACATATCAACATATATGTTGAGAAACAATCACGTCACTAGCTTTTATGCCACTTCGCCGGCTAATGAATGCATAAAAGTGACTAGCCAGATATAAAATAATGGAAATAGATATATAACGTAAAACATTTGGGTCATGTCTTCGTGTGTTTTTGTTACGTATGTTTAATCGCTTGAGGTAGCCGTTAATGTTATTCCTTTCAGACTCGACAGCAAACTGCTGTTGTTTCGCTGCTAATGCAGCATCTAGTCAATAAATAAATGACTTTATAATGATATGGCAATATGTACTTTAGTGTTCTGTATTCATACCATTTCGCTGTGCTCGAGTTCTCTGCTTGCTCCGCGCAGCCTCACGTGTAAACGTAAACAACTCAGCCAGCGATAGTTTGTTATTTGTCCTCTAGAGGCCGCTCTCGCTCTGTATAATGCCCACAGTCTCTTCAGTGCTCTCGTGCTGGGTAATGACCGCGCGCACTTCTCAGCCGCTCCAGCAACGGATGCAACCCGGAAAAACTATCGGTGTGCATTTTTGCCGATAACGATAGTTTCACCAATCAACTATTGGGACCGATATATCGGCAAAACCAATGAATCGGTCGACCTCAAATATTAATAACTCAAAACATCCTCACCGGTCCAAGCTCTAATGCTTTAACTGTTCTAAAATCAGTTTGCCCTTATTTACACATCAGTGAGGCTAACATCACATGCATAATTCCTTTGACCCATTTCAGGATTCAGCTGAGACAGAACGCTCGGTGCATGATGGGAGAGATCGAAGACACGGCAGACGAACTGGATCAAGGTATGTTCTCTGAGTGCGCTTGAATAAAAAAGCCTCTACAATGTTAGTAAATCCCTCACATATGCAACTGAATTATCATGCTAGGTGATTAAACAATGTCTGTCATTAGCCACTGGCTAATAAATTGTTGGATTTACGTTAGAGGCTAAGTATATGTTCATCACTGATATGTTTTCACTCGCTTTGAACACTCGGACTAAATGCTAATGAGTTTTGCTCTCTGTCTTTAAAGCACACTATTACAATTCATCTTACTGTAAACTCGAATCACTCGCATGAACACTGTGGTAGTTTTATTACATTAATGGGCTATAATGTTGGTGCTGTCATAAATATGATTACTTGTTTTACATGTATGTTTTTAACTTTTACACTTGCAAAATGTGTATTTTAGTCAGAATTATTTCACTCCTAATTTACTGTGTCTGTTTGAGAGATTGAAGAGTGTAGTTTAGCAAGTCGCTCTTGTTGTCAGAATATGCAAAATAGAAATAATACTCACGGTACTTTCTAACATCTACAGATAAGGATATAAACCATAAAATATAAGTACATGTGTTGAGGAAAACACATGTGTCAGAGGCATTAATCATCACAAGGCTTATCAGGTCCTAATATTCAAACTCACCCGCACCTTTCTATTATTTGCAAGTTGGACCTTGACCCGGCTGAACCCGATAGGCAAATTTTGTAATAATAGCATAATAATAACTTCGACTGTTTGCCATTTAACCCTAAAACCGTATTCTGGACAAATGTGGGCAAAATAGTTTTGATTTATTTTTAAAAAATTTCCCTTTATCTGAGCGGTATCTGACAAGACTTGGCTACTTTTCCTAAGTTTGCCTCCTGAACACACCCACATTTTTTTGACTCAATTCTACAATGTTAAGTGGGTGAAAAAAAACCCCTCCTTAATCTTGTATTTGGGTCAAAAATGGGCACCCATAGAAATGAATGGGAAAAACTAATTTAGAGCATTCTAAAATAAGCCAAAATAAGACCCCAGGTGACAGCAAAGTCACTTCATCTTTAGGTTTTAGCTCTAAGAACTTATTGGAATGATATTTTAATGTAGTTAAAAAAATAAAACATAAAAATAAGCATAATTTACATTACAAAATATTTTACTTTTTGAAGTAAATAAATAAAAAAATACCCCCAAATAAATAAAACGCACCATAAATGGATAGACAAAACTTTATCGAAGACAGTGATGTATAACATTTATAATAAATAAAAATTAGGAGTCCTCTGTGCCCACATTTGTCCACAATTACAGAATTAAGGGCTACAAAGTGAAATACGGTTTGAGGGCTACACTATATTAATGATTGCTCATTCAATGCCACGGCCGCTGACGTCAGCATTAGACTTCTCTGAGCCGAGTCTGACCATAAATTTTAGATTTAACAAGACGGTTCATTCATTATATTATAATAAAAAATTGGGTGAAAGAAAGTGTCTTGTTTGAGACTGCACATGCACGTAAGCTGGAGCAACATGAAATATAAGCTTTGTCTAGATTTCATTTTGCACACAATAGGAACAGGAAAACTCTTGGCTGGGGTCGCTGTTTTTTAACTTTATTTCCCGCCTCACACTTTTCTATTCTTAATTTTACAAGTTGCAAGTTACAAAACACACCACAGTGCCGACTGGCTCTCATCAAGGCCGGGTGTTCTCAGATCGACTCGGTATTACACAATGTTAGACAGACTCGGGACCCGACTCGATAAAGCAAATCGCCTCGGTGTAGACCTCTATATCACACGCGTCTGTCAAAGCACAACAGAGCAAGATATTGCCAGGGCATAGACTTGACTAATCGATAATCAAATTCATTGTCGATTATTTTCATTATTGATTTTATCGATTAGTTGTTTCAAGTCAAGTCACATTTATTTATATAGCGCTTTTCACAATACAGTGATAACATGAAAGTAGTACAACACAGATCAATAATATTGTTAAATATTAAATATCCCCAACTAAGCGAGCCAAAAGCAAGGCAACAATGGCAAGGAACCAAAACTCAGATTGGATGGAGAACAAAACCTTGGGAGAACCCAGGCTCAGTTGGGGGCCAGTTCTCCTCTGGCTAACATTCATATTGTTTATATATAATTATTAAATATATATTGTTTATATAAAATGGCGCCATAACATATCGCCGGCGTTGAGTCGTCTCTTCACAGGCATTGGTCTTCTCATCACAGTTTGTTTCAGACCTAGTCTTAATGTAAAAAGCTGTGCTATTTTATGAAGACAAGCTGATTTGGTTGAATCATTCCTTCATAATCTCCAGGTCTCCACGGAGGCGATCGTCTTCACACTCACGCAGATCGCGGTCCGGTTCCCGTTCCCGCAGAGAACGCTCGAGGTATCATCGCACGCGCTCCCGATCCAGAGAACGTCGAGGACGTTCTCCAAGGCCACGCTCGGAGGAGAGGAGAGACCGGGAGAAAGAGCGAGAGCGGAGACAGAAAGGATTTCCGCCCATCAAGAAGGAAACTCTCAGCGGTGAGAACGCCACAGTTGTTTCTTCCTTCATAAAATCGATTATTTGCTATCTTTTTTTGCACTGATTGTAAATGTTAATTGTCAGTGTACTGTTATTGTTCTGATATGTTGTTGAGTGTTTTCATTTGTTTGTTGCAGTCTGCAGTACTACATTATGGATCGGACAGCTGGACAAAAAGACTCAACAGCAGGACATCATGAGTCTGATGGAGGAGTTCGGACAGATCGAGTCCATCAATGTATGTATAGATCAGTCTTATCAATGTACGCTGCTGTTTAAAAGTTTGGGCGAGAGTTTATTTTAACAGAATTTAATGATTTTATGCCGCAAGGATGATTAAATTGATCAAATGTGAGAGTAAATATATTTTATGATGTTATAAAATATTTCTGTTTAGTGAAGGCCTTTAAAATAAATTTTTTAAGAGGGAATAGTGTCATCTGGAAGTGTTTGAAGGTGTACAACTTGTGTGTAACTTTTTCGGTTGAACAACATTTAGATGTATATTTAGGCGTTCTAAAAGATACTTTTTGTCAAGATTTAGATATTTTTGTTAGTTAATTATCAGATTTTTCCTTATGACTTAGATAAAACAACATTTTGAACTATTGGGAAGCTTTTAAGTTACTCAGTATTTGATTGATCATTTTAAAAATCTAACCAAATAAGAAATAGATGGCGATAATTCAAAACAAACATTGCAATTAATTGGCAGTTTGTTCAATTTAATTCAATAAATTGTAATAAAACTTCAGAAAGAAGCCTAACAGCAAACATAATAAACTAACATAACAGCAAACTAGGGCTGAACGATTTTGGAAAATAATCTAATTGCGATTTTTTTAACCAATATTGCGATTGCGATTTAATATGCGATTTAAAAAAAAAAGTTATTTACCTTCTGTATTAGTCGACAAAGACAAGCAATAAATCATTGTACAGTAGGGATGGGAATCTTTAGATAGCTCATGATCTGATCTACTTTTTTTCTTATTAATTAATCTTAATAACTCTTAAAATATGCATTTAATTACATGTGTAAAAACACATACTTTAAAAAATAAATATAAAAAAACATTTAATTAAACCAATTACATGTTAAGAATTTTAAATAGGCTATAAAATAATATAGCTTCAAAATATAAAAGCTAGTAAATAAAGAGAAACAAAAAAAACCATTACAAGCAATAAACCCTAACCCTAGTGGTCTCAGTATTTAAAAGTAGGCTGTCTGAATGTTTTTCATTCAAGAGCTGGAGTGATTTCCCCCCTCAGTTTAGATACGATAAGCTGCATTCACACTAATGCATATATCTCTTTTCAAATTGTAAATGTGGTTTGTCCTGTTGGTTTAAAATATAACTGACCGTGTTTACATTAATTTTGCGTCATAAAAGCATTTTGACATGCAAGTACATTTACCAATGAGTCGCTCACGGCCGCATGCACGAGCGCTCTTCACAAAGCACGCGTTAGTATTTTAAAATGAAAGCAGCCTTCTCAGTGATTTTCATGGTTTTAATATAAGCCAACTGCATTCCAAAAGACATAAATAATGCCTCTGTGAAGCATTTGTAAAGAAAATTCCCGCGGGAGAGAACGCGCACTGCAAGTGTAACGTTATAACATCAAGCAAAGCGGCAAAACCTGTTCAATGAAGCCCGCGAATGTCCTTGTAATTTGGTTCAACCCCGACCTTTATAAAATAACGTTACTATGTTTTGGAAGGTTCGAGCGGTGTCGTGTGTGTGAGTGAGGAAGAGAGAAGAAATACAAGCAAGCAGATTCAGAACACGGGTCGTTTCTAAAGCACGCGCAGCGTCATCACGCATCTGTGTTTAAAAACTATAAGCTCAGACTCGATTCTGAAATTCTCTGAATCGATCCAGGATTGTTGAGGAGAGGAGAGAATAAATAACACAATAAACTGTTCTTTTCTGGACGCCAGACCGCGTAGCGTGGCAAGTTGATGCTTTATCTTGCAGACTGCTTTTCTCTCGCGTGTCACGTGACCAGTGTAATCGCAGCTCTTGCGATTACAAAATCGCGTTTCATCATATCGCGATTTTATCGCAAATGCAATTAATCGTTCAGCCCTACAGCAAACACAATCTATTCATTTCTGTGTGTGTGAGCAAGAGAGATAGACTCGTGTATTTTTTTCATTTATTGGTTTTATTTCACATATTTTCAAAAGTTGCCATCTTACAGTCTTACCAGTAAATTTGTGTGTGTGTGTGTCCTTTTGAAGATATTAACCCCTTCATGGCTAATTTGTTTTGTGTACCACCAAAAGATTCTCTGATTTTTTTGGATTTATTTTCCTCTGTCATTTTTTACCATGAATGTATGAAAATGTATCTACTTCACACATAATGATAAATTCATAAAATTATATATATATATACTAGGGCTGTGCAAAAGTTAATTGCGATTAATCGCATCCAAAATAAAAGTCCGTGTTTACATAATATATTTGTGTGTGCTGTATATATTTATTTTGTATATATAAATACCTATGCATGCATGTATATATTTAAGAATTATTTGCGCTTAAATTCTGTATATATTTATAAATACATAATCTATATTATATAAATATAAATATGTTATATATTAATAACATATTTTCTTAAATATATACATGCATGTGTGTGTATTTATATATACAAAATAATTATATACAGCACACACAAATATATTATGTAAACACAGACTTTTATTTTGGATGCGATTAATCGCAATTAACTTTTGCACAGCCCTAATATATACTTTCAATTAACTTTAATATAACAGAAGAGTTCATTTTCAAAAACAGATAAAGCCGTGCTTGTTTTTTTTAAGTTTTTTTTTTTTTAAACTTGTAACTAACAACATGTCCCAATTGACCTTATGCCCAGCTGCACTACTTCCTGAACTTCAGCCAGCTCCTTGTTTCCTGTCTGCAATTATTGGCCAAATTGATTAATCCACGTGTGCCTGACCTCAGTTGTCATGGCAACAATAATCAGACACACCTGAATTAATCAATTTGGCCAATAATGGCAGACAGGAAACAAGGAGCTGGCTGAAGTTCAGGAAGTAGTGCAGCTGGGCATAAAGCCCATTGGGAGAGGGTGTGCAGTTTTTTTTCCAAAGAGTTTAATTAAACTTTCATGTAATATATTTTTGGATGTATTATGAGTTCATAAATGTAACTGGTTGTGTACACTTGGCACATAGTATCTAAATATCGATAAATCGATCGATACAGCCCTGAATCGAATCGTAATCGTATCGTAGAATGTAAAGCTGTCCGATTTACACCCCTAACATATAAAGAAGAGTCTCGGCTAGTAAGCTATATTGTGTGTGAGGATGCTGGAGGCGGAGATTTATAGCCTTTTCTCACAACACCTTGATATAATTAAACTTATCAATTTGATGGCGGATCCAGAAAGGTTCAAACGACAATCACCAGTGACAACAGATTCACCCGCTTTAAATTGTAAAAGACTGTGTTGCGTCGAACTACAACTCGCGTAAAGTTGATAATTCCGTGAATGACTGTCGCCATCTCTGTTCAAAAACAGCAATTGCAAAGAGGAAAAACTGCGGACTGCAGCTTTAACATATCCAAATCATGTCCATTTATTGTGTTGTGTGTGTGTGTGTGTTCACATGTTTTGGTCAGTTCCACCAAAGAGGCAGTACAAATAAGGCAGTATCACATGTGAAGGAAGTCCCAGAATGCACTGCACTTTGTGCATTATTGTATATGAGACTCAAATAGGTCTATTATAAGGTTCCAATTCAGTTGGGATGTAGTTGTCTATTTAGACAGCAAGGCTGCTTACTAGATTTTGGAACAGAGCCTTTATCCTTTATCTCCTCCACAATGGAAATATTGCTTACAGGAATAGTCAAAATGTGAAACATGTATCTTATTTTATTATTAAGTCCATTGCTTATTTGTGGTTACATTTTCTTAACATAACATTTCAAATGTTTTTATTAAATACATATGCTGTGTTTGATCCTGTGCAGATGATTCCTCCCAGAGGTTGTGCCTACATCGTAATGGTGCACAGACAGGATGCCCACACAGCCCTGAACAAACTCAGCAGAGGGGCTGTTAAAGTCAACCAGAAATCCATTAAGGTACCGTGACCAACCTTTTCTTCCTGTCCACAGTGTTCTTGGGTTGAAATGCCTTGTCAGGGTTATTATTACTTATTATATAACTCTCTTGAATACATTTAGCGCATGCTTCTGTCCAAACCAGGAACATAACAATAGGGTTGGCTACCGAAACCGGGCACGGATATGGAACCGGTAATGCGCGTAACATTTTGAGAGGGTAAAGAAGCAAACGTTTGCCTATCATTAAATCATCTCAAACGGTATAACTTTAGCTAAACATGGCCGCTCGTTCTAACATTAACGTGCGCTATTATTAGGCTCGTATCCAAGTGCTCATGCAGAGTGTGGAAGTTAAAAATGAAATGTATCTTCTCAAAGACCAGGTACACTATGAACAAAACACGGAAAAACTTCATAATATGATAAAAAAAAATAGTGACTGAGAGTCAAGTATCTGATATATATTTTATTTATTCATTTTTATATATTTATTTATTTATTTGTGTTCTGACATGAGTTTTCATTCGATAATGAAAACTCCTGATAATTTCTCTTATACGTGTGTCCATTTGCTCTATTTATTTGTTTATAATACATTTTAAAAGTATTTAATTTAAGGATGTTAGTTGGTTTGCGTTCTGATCTATTCACTGAATATCTTTAATAAGAATTTACCTTTATTTAATTTGTACTCTTAAGATTATATGTGTTAATTTACTTTTGATTATTTAATTAAATTTCTGTACAGGAAATGTTAGATCTACCTAAAAAAACTTGTTCTATTGTATTTATTTATTTGTGCTATTGTTTAAGTTTAATTATTCGTTCTTTTTTTTATTAATGACCGTTTACTTGTCTTTAATAATCTTTGACATTTATATTAGTTAGTAGTTTTAGCTGTGGTATCGAAAATGGAATTGAGAATTGTTAAATTTCATATCTATCTGCTATCTATAATATTGTGTGTCATAACCTTATTTATCACAATACAAGGAAACATAGGTCAAAAACAATAACTATTTTATTAATTTGTTACTATTTTGTGGTGGGGCCAGTTGAATTGAGATTCCCAGCCTTATTCAACGCACTACTAACTAACTCAAGCAGGCCCCGCCCCTTTAGTTTGCATATGCCTTGGCTATGAATATAATAAATGAGGAATATTGTGCCATTTTCATTCCTGGAAGAAACTCAAGACTACAATGGAGGCGTTTCAGGGAGTTCAGAAACAGTGACATTTATAGAGAATAAAGGAAGATAAACATAATAGGTCCTCTTTAAACAAAAGCTAGATTAGGGAACAATAGATATATATGACACTGATCTGTATAAATGAGAGTTGCTGTAGAAATTGATCTCCTAGTACCTAGCTTTGCTAGTTGTATGTCTCTTGCATCACTCTGAACTCTTCTTCTCACATAATTAATTTATTGGGTAAGTAAAAAATACATTTTTCTCATGATTGTCATTATACACGAATAGACTTCCAAACACACAAGTCCATTCTTTAAATGACAACCATGCAATAGTGTTTGTGTTTGTTGTTAGTAGGGCTGGGTATTGACACAAATTTCACAATTCGATTCGATTTCGATTCAATATTGATTATTTTGGATATCAGTTACAGTAAATGGCAAATTTTCTCAAGGAAATAAAATCTCTTAACTAATGCTGTAAACTATGGGAGTCTAGTTGGGCTTCATTAGCCTAATATGAAGGTAATAATGTGCTGTTTTGTAGCTATACAAACACTTAAATTACACTTTTAATTATTTTTATAATAAGAAATAAGATTATATGAAATATATAAACATATAAACATTTAAATGGTGGCTGTCATAAAAACTTGCCAGATTTATTCAAATATGCATTAAATATAGAAGAACATTAAGATTATAATGCATATGTAATATGGTGTATATATTTAGCAAAATGCTCCTCTCTAGAGTTATTTTTTCTAGCTGACTAACGAGTTTATGTGGGTTTTCTGAGGTAAATATGACGATACATGACATTGATTACAAGCTGTTTAACTGAAACGCTGATTGAGCGAATCAATGTGACATGATACGGATTTCGATAAGTCGTACTCTTATCTTTTAACACACTTTCAGATGCTCATTCATGTTTATTTCGCGCTGTGACTGGTATTATTAACCCGGAAGAGAGATCAGCGCTGCTGCTTCTCTTAAGCTGCGCCAGAGTGATCTCACGCCACAGCGGCAAAACGTTATTTATGTTTTTGAATTTCTAAAGAAAATGGACGTAATTTGAAAATTGAGACTTTGTTTCATATCAATAGTAACAAAGGACCAAAATTATTGCGATATTTTTTTTTTAAACATTTATTTATTTATTTATTTATTTATTTGATGCGCGCAGCCACGATACAACGTTCCATTCATTCAAATGAAACAAGATGACTAATCGATTCTTGAGATTTAAGAATCGATATCGGTTCGTAAAAATGAGAATCGATTCATATCGAGAAATTGATATTTATTACCGAGCCCTAGTTGTTAAGATTGCTTGCGTTACTTTGGTTGTCCCAGATCCCATGTTTGAGTGTGTAGTAGCCCCACATGCTTGTTTTGAATCTATGTGTGGGCAGCTGTTTGACTTGTTGTCCTTGATCAGATCGCATGGGCATTGAATAAGGGCATAAAGTCGGACCTGAAGAAGTACTGGGACGTGGAGCGGGGCGTCACTTATGTCCCCTGGGAAAAAGTCAAACCCGACGGTCTCCTGAATCTTCAAGAAGGAGGCATGCTTGACTCTGAAACACTCAAATCAGGTAAACACCAACAAATGGCCTTTCTTTACATGTACAGCTTCTAGTGTGTATTATCATGAATTGGAAAAGACGTAATGTTTTTCAAATGACTTTAATTTGATCTTTAGAGTGGAGAAGTGCTGTGTCCAAACTGGTTGTGCCAGTAAGAGAAGGACCTGAAGGAAAGCAGGAAGATGGAGCTGCACTACCAGCGGTATCACAGGTAAAATATGAGGGGTTTCCTACAGAACTCCTCAAGGGTGTTAGGTGTCTCGTTCAACTTTTCTGCTCTCGTTTTGTCACGTCTTCGGCTTACAGTAGGCAAACAGTGTTTGTGTGTTTTTTGCTTTGCACTGACGGTTTACTGGTGCATGGTTGCCATCATATCTGGCAAATGAAGAGCCATAGAGCTCAAAATAAAGCAAGGTTAGTGTCATGACTGTCTAGTTTTCTTTCCGTGTTTCAGCAACATTGCTTTCAATGACGGTTTTTGTCAAAACACGACATCAGTGTTCCACTACTGTACTATAGTAGAGCTGATTTTGCAGAAATATGTTTCTGGATTGAACCAATCAATGATGGTTGACATGTTGCAAACACTCTCCTCTAAATCTATCGTGTGTGTTTTAGATGGACCAGGTTGCTTTTTAAGAAACTTTTCAGGGCTTCATTCTTGGGCTGCCCCCCCTAATGGTCAACTACGTTTAATTTTAGTGGGTTAATCCTAGGAAGAACAACAAACCTCCACTGGGATTGGAGAAGTCACGCAGTGACAGATCGTTAATACTGCTGGTCCATGCAGTGATTTGGCAGAAAGTCCAAAGTGAGGGAACATTTTGAGAGGGTAAAGAAGCAAAATCATATCAAACAGTCTAACTTTAGCTACACATGGCCGCTCGTTCTAACGTTAACGTGCGCTATATCGTATCCTAGCGTTACACTATGCTACACAATGAACAAAACACGGAGCTTCCTTCTCTCCGACAAAGTGGACAAACTTGCTCCTTTTTCTCATAATATGATGAAAATAGTGACTGAGAGTCAAGTATCTGCTATATATTTTATTTATTAGTTTTTATATATTGTATATTTATTTGTGTTCTGACATGAGTTTTCATTCGACGTTGAGGCTATTTGTCCGTCGGCCTGATATTTCTCTTATACGTGTGTCCGTTTGCTCTATTTATTTGTTTATAATACATTTTAAAAGTATTTAAGGGTGTTATTTTGTTTGCGTTCTGATCTGAGAGAAGTTCATACGATGTTTGCCGATATTGGTGTGGCAAGAATTATGCACGCGCTTAATTTGTATTTCAAATGCCAGACTAATCGACTATTGGCTTAAAGTACCCGTGAAATCAAAATTGAACCCATTTACTTTGTTAGCGCATATTACTAGTCTTGTGGTGAACAATTAATCCGTGCAAGTAAATATATATTAAAAAACATTTTTACCTTGGTAATCTTTAATCAAAATCTGAAAAGTTACGGAATGTTTTCCTTTTTCTGATGACGTAGGTTTCACAGCTTGGGTGGGGAAACGCTTAACCACTCCCCTCAAACCGTTAGTTCGCTATGAGCGAGAGATGGAGAGGAGGAGCGTTAGAGTACAACCCTGCCCTCTGTTCAATATTCCATTTCACTTGGAAATACGTCACAGCACTGGAGAAAAATCGTTTGCAACTTCTGGTTCACGGGGACTTTAAATGAATGACTAACTGTCGACTAGAGAAATCTTTAGTCGGGGGCAGTCCTACTTCATACTAGGAGTTAGAGCTGCACGATTAATCGTTAATTCGGTCTTGATTCAAACTAATACACACATATTCCTTATTCCTAAATACCAATGATTCAGCTATGTCTATTAAACATTTGTCAAGTACGATCACAGTGATTCAGATCTGCGTCTGTGCTGCCGCTGAGCCAGAGAGCAGTTATCATGGATGGGTATGAAAAAGCTTTTTTCATATGAAAAATGAAAACAGTTTTCACCACATAGTATGATCGTTTCTTTTACGATCATTTAAATTCACAGAAGTACTG
This sequence comes from Pimephales promelas, assembly GCF_016745375.1. The sequence continues at coordinate 386,928 of NW_024121211.1, read as the reverse complement.
GGATCAAACTATATAGCTCTGAAATTAACACTACTGTCTATGTTAGCAACTTGACACTTCAAATATTGTATAATTACATCGTTGCACCAGTAGGTGGCGACAAGTGACTTTTATTGTGTTTTTCATTGAATCATTCATTCAAACCGTTTTTTTTAAATATTCGTTCAAATGAACTATATATTTTTTCATAAAAATGCAGCAATTAACTTTTTGTCAGACCTCTAAATGACGTGTTTTTATTTGTTTAGTTATTTATTGAGAATCGTGATCTCTGTGATTCCCGATTTTTCCGATTTTTGTCCAGTCGTGCAGCTCTACCAGGAGTGTAACGGTACACAGAAATTATGCTTTGGTACGCACATTGGTTTTGATGTCATGGTTTGGTATGGTTTCAGTACAGCAGGGGGAAAAACAAACCATTTTTTTATTTTATTAAACCGTGGTTTACTGATCAAACTATGCCTGTTCTTAAAAAAAGAAAAAAAGAAAAGTATGTCAATATTGCACAATATTGCAATATCGTGCATTTATCCGGCAGCGGCTCACTCTGTCTTTTTTTATTTTTCAGATGTGTTTGCAACATCAAAGTATATCGATATAAAATACTCAAGAGTTTGAAATGATGTTCGGCACACGTGCAGAAGTTAAAACAACACTGTGTTCACGCGTCCCGAAATGTAGACTCGTACTGAATATGTGTACCGTTCCACTCCTACTTCATACTCTATTTAAAGATCCTTGATGTGGATTACAAATGTTCTGTTAGTTGGATTGCTGCTCAAAGATGCACCAGAAGACCATACTCGATCAAAAACTCACTCCATTTTTAGTCAACATAATTTTCCGACTTTAGATTTGACCCAAAAGTTTGACTGTTTGCAAGATGAGGAACAGTGTCAGTGAGCAATACAGAAGCACAGGCTCTAAACTGAAATAATGACATACGCAAGCACAAAGAGACAGCATTTCTCAACTGGTTCCTTGTGATCTTGACAATTTCTTGGCAAAAAGTAGTACAGTAATGCATAGCCTCCAGATATCTAAACAACGATCATTCTTGCACAGTTAGCATAAATATTTTCTGCATATTTTAATTTCCTATGTTTAGTTACTTTTAGAAGTGCCTTATAAATAAATGAACTTCTGCATTAGATGGATTTGCATTTTTATAGCGTTTCTTTGTAAAGAATACATGATGCACAGCAAGCACAATTCGGTACACTGGGTGGTTCTGTTCAAGAGTTTGGCCAATAGCAAATGTTAACATATGCTGTATCTACAAGTGACGTTCACTGGCTCCTCACATGCTTCCACTCCATAACACACTGAAGCTCAGAGGTGGCCAGGAACTAGGGGTTTAGGAATCATTTTAAAGGGAAACCAGACTTTATGTGCATCACTGGTGGATTTAGAGAGAAGGCGGAAGAACAATTGCTGGGAAAACCAAAAGAGGACAACAGGTGGGTTCAGGGAATGCAAGGACACGCAATCATAGGCAGTCGTCTTAATGATATTATAATACCATTGTTTATTGTAAAAAGAACTTAATAAGCGTTTGCGTGTAGATTAAGATGTTTTAAATTATTTTAAATAGTTTTTATCATTGCAAAAATGCATCTAACTTTAATACAACCTACATGACAAAACAGTGTGCCATACTGAAGCTACTTAAAGGGATACTCCACTTTTTTTGGAAATAGGCTCATTTTACCACTCCCCCAGAGTTAAATAGTTGAGTTTTACCGTTTTCGAATCCATTCAGCCGATTTTCTGGTATTTAGAAGAATATCAGTAACCAGACAATTTCTGGTCTCATTGACTTCCATAGTAGGAAAAAAAAAAGTACTATGGAAGTCAATGAGACCAGAAACTGTCTGGTTACTGATATTCGTCTAAATATAAAAAAAAATCGTCTGAATACATTTGAAAATGGTAAAACCCAACTGTTTAACTCTGGGGGAGTGGTAAAATGAGCCTATTTCCAAAAAAAGTGGAATATCCCTTTAAGTAATGTGTGAAATATTAACAGCTAAAACAAAACACATCTCCAAAAACAGTACAAGAAACTTCATTATTTGTCTGTCTGAGAGTCTTGAGGAAGTAAGAAAATGGAACATGTACATACGGGTAAAAACACTTTTGATAAGGGTACAAATTTAAAATAATCTGTAGGCTTTTTGTTCTTTATGCTTTAAAGCATCTTGTCACCAGTTCACCGAACTGTTAACCATTGAATCACTCCGACCAGTTAAGTCAGTGAGTGTGTTATCTGACAGATTCAGTGATTCACAGACTGCTTAACTGATTCATTAAACTGACCTACCATTATTAGTTCACAAATTGAATATTTGCTGGACTGAACTCAACTTAAAGATAGTCTTTGTTTCAAGTCAATGGATCAAGTCAAAATCCCAAACTTGTCATGGCAATTGTTATGAGTGAAGGAGAAGAAATATGTTCAAATGACTCAATGGCTATCATGTTTACAGTGAAGAAAATGCTATATAAATCAGGCCGATGACATTCTGGGACGGTACAAGAATATAGATAGGAATAAAAATGTTAGGTTTTGTGTATGTAAGTGCTGTAAAAGTGGAGATTTTTTTTCCCTCGGTACAGGGGAAAAAATGTTTTTTTGAAAAGAAAATTGAGAAAATGTAAAACTACAGACACTAATAAAACACTTAAATATGTATTTTAGATGTTTTCTTTCCGCTAGTCTGAAAGAAGACCTAATAGAAGCAAAATAGTTTATGAAAAACTATAGTTTTGCCTGTATTGAAAAGCATCTCAGATTGGTACGCTACTACCTTGTAACATAGTTTAACTATTTACTTTTCTGCTTTGAAAAGTTACCCAATGGTTTTCCACTGGTTAAAGGGAAACTCCACTTTTTTTTGGAAACAAGCTCATTTTACAACTCCCCCAGAGTTAAACAGTTGAGTTTAACCGTTTTCGAATCCATTCAGTCGATTTTCTGATATTTCGAAGAATATCAGTAACCAGACCGTTTCTGGTCTCATTGACTCCCATGGTAGAAAAAAATATATACTATGGAAGTCAATGAGACCAGAAACTGTCTGGTTACTGATTTTCTTCTAAATATCAGAAAATCGGCTGAATGGATTCGAAAACGGTAAAACTCAACTGTTTAACTCTGGGGGAGTGGTAAAATGAGCCTGTTTCCAAAAAAGAAAAAAAAAGCAGAGTATCCCTTTAAGCAGATTATGTTGATGATATTAAATGCATAGTTTCTATAGACATTATGCTATAGTTTAAAAATAGTTTTGTTAGTAAAAATAAACATTCGTTTAAACCAGTGGCTCTCATTTCTAGTTCGACAGAACCTCAGATTTTGTATGTCTACTTTATCTGACATCAGTTCATGGAGCTTTTGGTGATTTTTTTTTTTTCTTCAATCGGTTGTTAAATAAGGCAAACCTGCCAAATGTGTAGATAATGTTCATAAATTCATCCAACAGTCCAGGAGAGCTCCGTTCAAACGAATGACTGCATATTAAATTGCGCGTCGGTGAATGTTTTGAGAGTTCTGCTTCTGAATGGAATGAAATCATCAGTATTCTCCAGTGGACTCTCAAAGGTGGTGCTGGATTTTGGATCTCCTCCTGCTTTGCGGTTCTATGGAGAACTCCAGTGGGAAGGTAAACGCTCATTGATTCCAGGACTTTAGTTGATAGCTGATTCCAGGGCCCTGAACTTCACTCAACCACATACACATGGAAAGGTAATGGCTTAATGCCAGGTTCAGGTTGAATGAAGTTTCACAGTTCTTATCCAGTTTAGTGAAATGATTGGATTTTCCCATGTTTGAAGATTGCGAGCATTACATGCATTGCAGTTTTAAATGACGTTTTCATTGTTCAGCCAGTCGGATTCAAAGCTGAGTATGAAACGCGGCAGCAATGACAAATGTAGATCGGCGAGATGAGGCCTTATTTCTGCTGATCCATCGCAGCGATGGCCTTGTGTACCTGCGGACTGAGTCTTTCATGATACAGCATCACCACATGGTGATTGGTCGGAATCGGCTGGAATCATTTTGGTCGAGCCACCAGGATATTCTGGACCGTCTGCTCTTTCCTCGAAGGAACCAGAGATTTGGTAAGGTGAAACTTTTTTTTAATTTTCTCCGGTTCAACCGCTGATTTTAGGCCACGCTTAATGGCCTTTTTTTGCGCTATTCAAACTCCCTACTCAAAATATGACCGTGCTGAATTTTAACATGCACTATAAATGCTGAGTTGGAAAAAGCCAACCAATCAAGTTTGAAACCTCATGGTTGGGTTTATCCATAATTGACCTAAACATGGGTTGAAACAACCCACACATTTTTGTGTGTGTGTGTGTGTGTGTGTGTGTGTGTGTGGCAAAAATGGCGAACCTATTCATTGTGCCAATCTATTTAAAGAGTTTAGTCTTAGGGTAAGTTCACCCAAACATGAAAATTGTCAATAACTCCTGACCTCCATGTTGTTCCAAACCTGTAAGACTTTCATTCATTTTCGGAAAACAAATGAAGATCTTTTTGATGAAATCTGAGAGATTTCTGTCCCTCCATTGACAGCTACGCATGTATAAACATTCATCGACTCACACATCAGTTGTAAACAAGCTCAATCATGTTCACTTGATGTGCAAGAACCAATGAGGTTCATTCTCGTGTTAAGCAGCACGTTTGAGCTTCAAGAACCAATGAGGTTCGTTCTCGTGTTAAGCAGCACGTTTGAGCTTCAAGAACCAATGAGGTTCGTTCTCGTGTTACGCATCACGTTTGAGCTTCAATAAGAACCAATGAGGTTTATTCTCGTGTTAAGCAGCACGTTTGAGCTTCAAGAACCAATGAGGTTCGTTCTCGTGTTACGCAGCACGTTTGAGCTTCAATAAGAACCAATCAGGTTCATTCTCGTGTTAAGCAGCACGTTTGAGCTTCAAGAACCAATGAGGTTCGTTCTTGTGTTACGCAGCACGTTTGAGCTTCAGCAAGAACCAATGAGGTTCATTCTTGTGTTACGCATCACGTTTGAGCTTCAGCAAGAACCAATGAGGTTCATTCTCGTGTTACGCATCACGTTTGAGCTTCAGCAAGAACCAATGAGGTTCATTCTCGTGTTAAGCAGCACGTTTGAGCTTCAAGAACCAATGAGGTTCGTTCTTGTGTTACGCAGCACGTTTGAGCTTCAGCAAGAACCAATGAGGTTCATTCTCATGTTACGCATCACTTTTGAGCTTCAACAGAACCAATGAGGTTCGTTCTCGTGTTAAGCAGCACGTTTGAGCTTCAGCAAGAACCAATGAGGTTCATTCTTGTGTTACGCATCACGTTTGAGCTTCAGCAAGAACCAATGAGGTTCATTCTTGTGTTAAGCAGCACGTTTGAGCTTCAGCAAGAACCAATGAGGTTCATTCTCGTGTTACGCATCACGTTTGAGCTTCAACAGAACCAATGAGGTTCGTTCTCGTGTTACGCAGCACGTTTGAGCTTCAGCAAGAACCAATGAGGTTCATTCTCATGTTACGCAGCACGTTTGAGCTTCAACAGAACCAATGAGGTTCATTCTCGTGTTACGCAGCACGTTTGAGCTTCAATAAGAACCAATGATGTTCATTCTCATGTAAGGAAAGCGCGTTTGAGCTTCAGCAAGAACCACTGCTCTTCAGATTTTGGACTAAACTGCTCAATTAATGTGGATTAGTTTTACGATCCCTTTATGAAACACTTTAAAGCGTCATGGTGTAGTGCATAGACTATCAATGGAGGGACAGAAATCTCACAGATTTCATCAAAAAGATCTTAACAGTGTGGTAGTCGAGACCACCTCACTCGAGACCGAGACCATAGAGGGTCGAGTCCGAGTCGAGACCGAGACCAAAGAGAGTCGAGTCCGAGTCGAGACCGAGACCAAAGACAGTCGAGTCCAAGTCGAGACCGAGACCAGAGAGGTTAGATAACCTAAGGTTGGGTCTCAAACCAGACTTAAAGTTATCTTCAAGAATATGTAAAATATTTGGTGGTAACAATAAAATTGGCACCATACTCAAACAGTAAACCAAATATACCATGGAATCATGTACACTGTAATGGTAAAAAGGCCACATAGTGGTGTAAAGGTAATTTGATTAGATTACATACAATTATTACAAGTATGCAAGTATGTGTACAAGTATTACAGTAAGTTCTTTTTCAATTTTAACGAATTTTGTGTGGCTCTTATATGCAAACTGAATTAGGGATGATAAGGCAGACATTTTCAATACATAGTTGAACTAGAGGCTCCACATCACATCTGACCTGAGTCCTGCTGCATTTGTGTGCCGCGAACGTTATAGTCTCAAGTCATGCGCAGTTGCGCACAAGAAAGTCAGCAATCATTGGACGTTTCAATCAAACAACAATTTAAAGAGATATTAATATACAGTAATAATCATGACATATTTTGAATGGGACTCGAGTGGACTCGGGAATAAGTCAGAGTCCCGACTCCCAATATTTTCGAGTACGAGTCAATTCCGAGTCAATATGCACACGAGTCCATGACAAGACCGAGTCCATTACAATATGGACTCGAAACCGAGTCCGAGTCTCGAGTGCACAACACTGGATCTTAATTTGTGTGCCGAAGATGACCAAACGTTTTACGAGTTTGGAATTACACGAGTGAGTAATTGACATCATTTTCATTTGTGTGTGAACTAATCCTTAAACTTTTATTATCTGACAAATTCAAAAGCCGCAAGTGTCTAGCAGCATGATATAAGTCTAGACTGTGTTCAGAATAGGATTCTAGCAGAACTGCATACTCTGCAATATATTTGTACTGCCTACTCTTATTTTATTTTTTTAGTAGTATGTGGAAAGCAATATGCTTTAATAAACCTTGCATGTTATATAGTCTTAAAATATCTCGTCACTGGCAGCCCAATAAAATTAGGACTCACGAAAGAGCTGGTTGATCACAGTTGAGTGCATCCTGGAATACAGTTGTCCATGATGCTGTGTGGTTTGGTTGTATAGCGCATGTTGACCTAATTTAGCAGGTATTATCTTCAGATTGACAATTTGTGCAGTATGCATCCTGCAAATATACTCATATTAAAATAATTTAGGTTCAATAAAGGCCTTTCAATACACTGATTTTACCATAGTAATGCATGCAAAGCAACATTTCTATAAAATGCATCCAATTTAATGTTTAACTCTAAAACTTTTTATAGTCTTGACATCTAATTTGATAGCAGATCTTTTTTGTTATTGACTTTTTTGCCATAAACAGTGGCCCTATATAGGATTTGGGCTCTTACACATAAAGCAGTCAGGAATTTCATTGATTTCGAAAAAAAACCAAAATGATTTTATCATGGAAAAGTTATGCGATTACAACTCAATCCAGAAAACTTGGGACATTTTGTAAAATTGATTGTTGATCAATTTATTTGACAAATCTGTGACTTGTTAATTCTCTTTAACCTTTATTTAACTGACAAAAGCACAAAGAAAAAGATTTTCAAAGTTGATGGCTGCAACACACTCCAAAAAGTTGGTACAGAGGCAAAACGGATGGATTATGGCTCATCACTTTGTGCCAAATATCATGAGAGCATTGTCAAACAATTCAAAAATCACATTTCTCAATGCAAGATTGCAAAGAATTTGTCTATCCCCTACTACCATACATAATATTGTGAAAAGATTCAGGTAATCCAGAGAAATGTTAGCACATTTAGGGTAAGGCAAGAAACATGTTGGATGAGCGGGACCTTTAAGCCCTCATGCGGCATTGCACGAGAAACCGTCATACGACTGTGTTCGATGCAGCCACATGTGCTTTGGAAAACCGTTTTCACTTAACACAGTCTGACTATAGTCAATAAGTTGAGCTTTGTATTTCTGCTTCCAATCAAATAAAATTAACACTGGATTGAATGTACACAACCATGAAGAAAATGGTTTAATTTATAACCAGGAAATTCGACTTTAGAAGTACACTTTCACAAAAAAACCGAGTTTGTGTCCCAGGAAAGAATATAAAATTTATAAAGAGAACAATCCCGGGAGTCTTCAACGCTAGTCTGACTCTGCTTCAAGAAATGCAAGGAGAAATCCTTGGAAAGATTTCACTAAGTTCTCTGGCTTCGAGTTCATCTCAGATGATCTAATGTGCTGCGGTCAGATGATTTCAAACTTTTGCTTGGTTTTGAAAAACAAAAAAAAACACAGACATTGAATTCTCAATCCCAAAGACGAAAAGGACATGCAGACGTTCATCATTGACGGGTGTAAAAGCAGACGTCTGTCACGGTGTGGATCAAGGCAAACGGTATGGGTGACTTGCATATGTGTGAAGGTAACACTGACATGGAGGCATATATTGGGATTGTACAGGGACATTTAATGGCATCAAGATGACATCTTTCCTGGGACGCAAAACAATGCCAGGCCTCTTGCTGGAGATGTAAACCAGTGGTTTCTAGACTACTACATGTAGAAGGGATGTATTGGACTGCCTGCGGTCCAGAGGTGTCTCAGGTTTGACATTAAAGGGTTAGTTCACCCAAAAATGAAAATTAAGTCATTAATTACTCACCCCCATGCTGTACCAACCCCGTAAGACCTTCGTTCGTCTTCGGAACACAAATGAAGATATTTTTGATTAAATTTGAGAGCTGTATAACTACCACATTGGCTCCTAAGGGACTGCCTCTTGACGGCCCAAAAAGTCAATGAAGAAAATGTTTAAATTCGACTATTTCTTTTCTTCCTTGTAGGCCAGAACGAGACTTCCTTATAGATTTCCACGACGCATGCGCGAGAATTGCGATCTGAAGTAGTGTAAGCTGATGTGAGCAGATCGCAATTCTCGCGCATGCGTCGTGGAAATCTAAGGAATTCTCGTTCTGGCCTACAAGGAAGAAAAGAAATAGTCGAATAAACTCGTTATTTTTGTTTGTTTTTTCGCACAAAAAGTATTCGCGTCGCTTGATAAACATATAGTTGAGCCACGGTAGTCACTTGGGATATTTAAACATTTTCTTCATTGACTTTCTGGGCCGTCAAGAGGCAGTCCCTTAGGAGCCAATGTGGTAGTTATACAGCTCTCAAATTTAATCAAAAATATCTTTATTTGTGTTCCGAAGACGAACGAAGGTCTTACGGGGTTGGTACAGCATGGGGGTGAGTAATTAATGACTTAATTTTCATTTTTGGGTGAACTAACCCTTTAACATTCGGCACATGCGGGTGCATTTCAGCAGTGGCGTGTAATGGTCACTCCTGCTAGCAGCTTTGGCGGGTTGAGTTTTATAAATGATACAGTTTTCAATTTTAAAAAGGCATATGAAATAATAAACTATGACATGTTGTGAGTTATCTGAAACGCTTCCAATGCTCATTTTCCACAGAATAGATACACGATACTAGCTGCGCTTTTCAGACTGATCTCATGAAATGGCGCATATATGATATGCCAATTCGTATTTCCATTTTTGGCTTACTATCAACACGCATAATCGCTTTTCAGCGTGTTGATGAACGCCGTTGACTTACGCCGTTCTCACACTGGCAGTTGAAATCAGCTCCGATGCGGCTGCGAAACGACAGGAAGTCATTCATTTCCTATGGAGATCCGCAGACCGCATGCGAATGGGTCCGAAACGGGTCCGACCGAGTGCGGTGCGAAGAAAATCGTGTCCGTTGGTCATCCGGATGCGTTCAAAAATTTGAACTCTTGCGAAAAAGCTACGGACGGTTCCTATCCGACAATTCCAGCGGAAGTTGACCGTTGCTATGGTACTGATAAACAAACCTGAATTATTAACTTTTAATAAAATAAATATTGATTTTATAACGATAAGTTGTGATGTCATTTTTTATTTTCATGACTTTCTAACGTTTATAAGGGCAGTTAATACAATTAAATTGAAGGTAGACATTGAACTATTGACCACTATATCACATTTTTTAGCCGACCTGACATGTCAACGTCCTGAGCAACTTTCCTCACGCAGCATAACCCTAATCAGAGAGATCATACAGAACTGACAGAATCAAACTTTAATCTCTCCGCCATTTTTGTTCTACCCGCGTCCGACGCTTTTCACTGTGTAGTACGTCGTCCGTTGGGAACGTATTGCGTATTACGGAGCTGATTTCAACTGCCAGTGTGAAGGCAGCGTTAGCGTTATGTTACATTACTGTATATGACCTACCCCAACCCTGTCCCTAAACCTACCGTCACTGGGGTTAATAGCATTTATGAGTCTTCTACCATCCTAGGAAAAAAATATCGCTCCCCAGATGTAGATCTACATTTTGCTTTGTTTCACTCGGACATTTAAGAGCGTGTACATACACGCGAAATCCTCAAAATGCGTATAGATAACATGCCACTTGACTTGAAAGTACTTGGCCAATAGAACCTTATACCAAAAACATTGGTTCTATATAGAACCATTTTGGAGTTCCAAATATGAAGCGGGGGATGGAACCATTTCTGGTTCTAAATAGAACCATTTCTTCTAGGAGTGTATATAGATTTTCCCCATGGTATCAATGCCAAAATTGTGGCCAGTGGAAATGCTGCTTGACTAGTAACTTTGGAAAAGGAAAGGTGATGTGACCCAGTGTAAAACATGCCTCTGTCCCAACCTTTTTGGAGTGTGCCATCAAAATTTGCTTATATTAACTAAAAAAAAGTTGATCAGTAAAAATTTTGAAAATCTTTTCTTTGTCCTTTTGCCAGTTATATAAAGGTTAAAGAAAGTAAAAAAAAACACATATTCTTGATTTTTATTGCATTTTATAAAACGTCCCAAATTGGACTTGGGGTTGTAAATGTTTAATATAAACTTTTTTTTAATACACTAAGACATCTAATTTGACAGCAGATTTATTCTGTCTTACATGATTTTATATATGCATTATTTATTTAATCATTGTTTTTATTATTATTATTTATTTTTTGCTGCTTTTTTGTGTGGATTTTTCGTATTTTTGGGATTTTCTTCAATCACACATAAAAATGTCTTAATTTCATTGCATTAGATAAAAAAAAAAATATCAAACCAAGTGACACCAGCAAACAAATTATCCATAGCTTTTCCCTCTTTTCTGAGACACATTTTATAAGTTAATTTTATTCAACTTTCAAAGTTTGCCTAGTATCCTTGCGGAATATTAGCCAGCATGGTTCTTCAAAAATTTTGATAACCAGGAAGTGTGCAATACTTTTTTTTTTTTTTTTTTAATTAAATAAAAAACATGTGTTTTGATATTTTGTTGTGATGCAAATAGATTTATACATACACTTTTACAAGTTTGTGTCCAAATACTTTTGGGGCCACACTCTCCGTGCAATTAAATAACAAGATTAACATGTTTTAATCATTTGGCAGTCTTAAAAAAACCTTTGTAAAGTATCAACAACACGTAATACTTATTTCTTATTTCAACTTGTTAATGCAGGATTAATATTAATTTCAGTATCTCTTGGGTATTTGACAGGGGCATAATGTTACTCCGCTAGTCCATATTCAGAATCTGATCTAGTAAATCTATAGCATGTGTAATAGTGTTGATTACCTCAGATGTCTCTTGCATCTTTTTTACACGTTGACTTACTTCATAGAAACAAGTAAAAATTGTGTTTACAATTACACTATTTAATCACACAAGACATCACCAGGGTAGAAGTGCATGTTTTTTCCTTGTTTCTCTAAACTGAGGGATGTCAAAATGCCATTACTGCGCATGTCACAGTGTAAAAGAACAAACGCATCTGTATTTTATCTGTATTTTTTGTTTTATTGAGGACACTTTTAAACACTGAAGTCCACTGTGAAATATTTGGATCCAAAACTTTTTTGCTCCCATTTCAACTGTAAATATCATTGACAGTCCTTCACTTTATTACATCTGTTGTGGCTTGTTCGTTCTTCATAGTTAAGTGACTGATCAAAACTCCCCTCATCTGCCCTGATGTCTTCACTTGTTGAAGGGCTGTTTTCCTGTTACACTGTATTGGGGACAGAGCTCAATGTTAGCATATGGTCCTATAGTCAACCATTTGATAAAAAAAAAGAAAATCTTGTCCAACAAAAACTTGGCAGCTGTCCCTAGTAAAACAATAATAAACCAAAAATGTTTTTTTTTTTAATACATTTATTTTATGATGAGTATACTACAAATACATTTACATATTTATGTACTTAATTGCACTTCCCTGCAATTGCACTTTTGGTATAATTGATATACTTAGTCTGCTAAATTGGAACAACTAATTATATACTTAATGCACTTTAATTATACAGAAATAGTGCTGAGGTCCAGAGACCTATTGTCATTCAACAGTACATTCACAATATACAGTTAAGCGAGATATATTTCAAATAAATCCTAATCTAATTATGACAAATTATATTTAGTTGGAATGCTCAATGACTTCTAAATAAATATTCTACCCCTGTTTTGTGTTCCAAAATATGTAGGAGGAGTAATTGATGAATTTATGACAAGAGTGCACCTCAAAAAAATCTTAAATCTCAATAGATAAATAAATATTTTGTAAAATATATATTTTATAGAAAATAAAAAATATATAGTACAGTATATTTGATTTCCTGTAAATTTAAACTTCCATAACTTTTTCATACTTTCATTTGTTTTCTCTTCAGCAATAACCTGATGAGTGTTTTCTTTAAAACAAGACCAAACTTGGGTGCATATTCCAAAGCATTCTTGAATTACAACCATTTACGTTTGAATAGTGCATTTTAACCCCCATTCTCAAAAAGGGGGGGGGGGGTGACAGCTAAGGGGTTAACTCATCTTTGATCACCAGAATTACATAATTAAACACTTTTTCTTGAAAATATTTACTTAATGCCTTTAAATTGAATGTAACTCCACACCCTTGCCTCATTTAGTATATGCAGTTTAATGATTATGCTAATTAGCCCCGCCTCCACTCAATCACACCAGTTCACAAATCCACTCGGATGTCGGTCACACGTTCCTGATTGGCAACCCAAACCCCGAACAGTTGCACAAAATCCTTTGAGAAACACCAATTCTGTAAAAATAAAATACTGTAAAATTGTAAACACATTTACAGGACAACCTGTGTACAAGGATTACAATTTAAACTGATAATGTAATAATAATGCAGATGGTAAAACAACCAAAGATCATCAAATGGCTCATGCACAAGCTGATGCATAGTCAGGTAATAATAGACATGACTGAGTACACATGAATGATCCAATAAATATTCATTAAAAAAACAGATGTAGTATCATAAAACCCAAATGTACTGATAAAAAAAAAACATTAAAGAATTATTTGAACAAAATACCTTCAAATGTGAAGTTTTACGGTCCTTGCACACCGAGTCCGAAATTCGGGCCTGAAATTTTTGCACATTAAAAAACAAATACGACCTCACGTTATGTTCTGTCATTCACGCTTACACACTGGCTCTGAAACATTAAAACAACCAAATCGGGTTTTCCTGTGTTTTTCCGCATCCGTAGCAGAGCACTTTGAATGGTTTTGACAATTCAGAGCCACCGAATCACGAATACGAAAAAACACATGGGAAATTTCTGACTCAGTGTGTACGGACATTTACGCAGGGAATTCTGGGAATGTCAGTTTACAATTTTTCCCTGTAACCTTATGAACCAAAGAAATAAGCGCTTAGCCATCTTTTGAACTTCCAATTTTGCGGCAGCTCTGTATATTTCTATGGCATCTCTGTTGAAGAGTAATTAGCTGATAAAGTGGATTTACTTATTGTAAATCTGGGAAACCGTAGGCTTATCTTTTAGCAGTTTAATCAAGCAAAAAAAACTTTTTTTACTTGGTACTCTGCACATTGATATCTTGCTGAATCCAGTGCCTGTGAGTCTTAACTCAGGCCATTCTTTAAATTCACATACAGTAAATCAGGTTCACAAACATTTTTCAAGACTTAGTTGACTTAGTGTTATACTGTTATGTGATTTTAAAGGTTTCTAATTTTGTTTTAGAGGTCTCATGCAAAAGTTTACCTGCATCAGAAGACAAAAAAACACTTTATTTTTCTCATAATATACATTGCATGTCACCTCATTCATTCGAAGATTCAGTCTCTAAGCCCCTCCTCTCCGAAAGCCTACTCTGCTTTGATTGGTCAGACGGCCCAGTCTGTTGTGATTGGTCGACAGCTTGCAGCGTGAGTTGAAAATTAAACACCCATTACCATATCTAAATTTCAGCTCCGGACGCTCTTGATACACAGTGAAACAAACAGTAAAGATGGCGGCGGTTTTGTCATATCAGTTCCAGCGCGAGTCTCGTCCTTTTGAAGTGCAGAAAAATGGATTTGCTTTTTCAACTCAGAAAACGGCATTTTCTCAACTTGTTGACAACACAAACCAGTCTCAGCTACAACTACAGTGTATGAGGGTCAAAGTAGTCAAACCATATGAACATTATACACATCTGTTAGACAGTGTATGTAACGGCAAGTGAAACTGCAATTACTGACGACTCGTTTCAGCAGTTCAGAATCGATTTTTTTTTTATTTTAGGAGACAATAACTTTAGTTGTGGTGCACTTTGATACCTTGCAGACTTTTACATTCACAAACTGCTGTATAACACACATGGCGTGAAAGGTAATGTCACTTAATTTATATAAGTAATTTTATATCATTTTCACAGTTCCAGCATCATACATTTGTATGACTAATATTCATAACAATTTTTTCTGGTCATAATCAGAACTGGAAAACTTTTTTTTGTGTCAGTGTGTGTGCTTTCATTGCTTTTTTTACTTTGCACATCGACTGTAGAGGTCTTTTTTTATTACAAATGCATTTATTCAAAGAATTTTGCAATAATTCCTTTTTATTACATTTATTTGTTATTTAAAGGTGCTATATGTAAGTTTTCTTCTAAAGTGAATCCTTTTTGAATTGCCTGTGTGTGAAGGGGTTGTAATCACGCATTACAATGATCCACTTGTCGGGTTTTGCTATTACCTCTGAAGGCCAGTATTCCTATTTCTATGTGAAGTCTTTCGGGTTGGATTTTTTGCGAAATCCATCGGATGTGACGTGTGTGCGCTCCCGAGCGCCTCTTTTTATATATACAGTCTATGCGACGGCACTGCAGCGAACGACATGAGTCTGATAACATCCAAAAATCTCCTGTCTCCAGCACAACACACACTCCAACACAAACATATCCACAAAAATATATCTGCTGAAGCTCGTCAGGCCAACGTGAATCGGATCGACTTAGGACGAAAACGCGGATCAACATCGGCGGAGCCTCCGCTATTTTTATTCTGATAAATTACAAGTTTTCAGATATGCTGAAATAATGGTAAACTAGCAATGGTGAAATAGCAAGGTATACTACAACATACATGAGACATGAAATAAACACAAAAGACTGTTCCAGGATAACAAAAAGTAGGTGTTTTAGTAACTTTTATTTTATATACTAATGTCACTCATCCACTACTATCATATTGTTTATAATCCATATTTCCAGACACATTCAGTACAGTAATGTCACTTCCTACGATCTTACTGTTACACTGGAATTGTTCAGTCTAGTTCACGAACCGTTTCGTTACCGTATTATTCATTCACCTATGTTGACATTGCTGATTGTGAAAGACACACGAATAGTTAGTGAAATGCCGTATGCTCTAACACCACCAATGTAACGTTATCATGGTACGAGCATGGAGCATTAGTTCAACGTCAAGCTGATAAAAGTAGCCTATTACTGTAACGTTGCAGTGGGAGTCCAGCATGTTGTGTGATGCTTTCTCCGGTGTGTTGAAAGTCTCAGTGTGGCCATGTAGCATGAGTGCTAGCTCTTGTGTTCGAGCACGAGCGTTCTTGTAAAAATTGGTTGCAATCTGAAACATCACCGATAGAGGCTGCCAAAAAATACATATAGCACCTTTAAAACTAATATTATTGTATATATAAAACACGATATGCAGGTATTTATAAAAAACATTGAAAACGCTCTAAAAGAAATGACTGTCCCACCATTTTTCTTTTAAAGGCATATTTGTAATTTGTCCTATTCACTGGAAGAAAAAAAACCTACTCTGTTTTTCTGAATTAACAAGTTAATTATCTCAGAATTACGAGATAATTTTTCATGGAAAAAAAGTTTTTGCTCTGTTTTTCTGAATTAATGAGTTAATTTTTCATGAGAAAAAAAAAATTTGCTCTGTTTTCTGAATTAACAAGTTAATTTTTCATGGAAAAAAGTTTTTGCTCTGTTTTTTTGAATTAACGAGTTAATTTATCATGGAAAAAAGTTTTCGCTCTGTTTTTCTGAATTAACGAGTTAATTTATCATGGAAAAAAGTTTTTGCTCTGTTTTTCTGAATTAACGAGTTAATTTTTCATGAGAAAAAAATTTGCTCTGTTTTTCTGAATTAACGAGTTAATTTATCATGGAAAAAAGTTTTTGCTCTGTTTTTCTGAATTAACGAGTTAATTTTTCATGGAAAAAAGTTTTTGCTCTGTTTTTCTGAATTAACGAGTACATTTTTCATGGAAAAAAGTTTTTGCTCTGTTTTTCTGAATTAACGAGTTAATTTTTCATGAGAAAAAAATTTGCTCTGTTTTTCTGAATTAACGAGTTAATTTTTTATGGAAAAAAAGTTTTTGCTCTGTTTTTCTGAATTAACGAGTTAATTTTTCATGAGAAAAAAAATTGCTCTGTTTTTCTGAATTAATGAGTTAATTTTTAATGGAATTTTTTTTTGCTCTGTTTTTCTGAATTAACGAGTTAATTTTTCATGAGAAAAAAGTTTTTGCTCTGTTTTTCTGAATTAACGAGTTAATTTTTCATGAGAAAAAAGTTTTTGCTCTGTTTTTTGCTGAGTTCATTTAGAAAAACAGAGCAAAAAAAAAATTCCATGAAAAATTAACTCATTAATTCAGAAAAACAGAGCAAAAACATTTTTCCTCATGAAAAATTAACTCGTTAATTCAGAAAAATAGAGCAAAAAAAATTCCAATGAAAAGTTAACTCGTTAATTCAGAAAAACAGAGCAAAACATTTTTTTTCTCATGAAAAATTAATTCAGAAAAACAGAGCAAAACTTTTTTTTCTCATGAAAAATTAACTCGTTAATTCAGAAAAACAGAGCAAATTTTTTTTCTCATGAAAAATTAACTCGTTAATTCAGAAAAACAGAGCAACTTTTTTTCTCATGAAAAATTAACTCGTTAATTCAGAAAAACAGAGCAAAAACTTTTTTCCATGAAAAATTATCTCATTATTCTGACATAATTAACTTGCTAATTCAGAAAAATTCAGTAGATTTTTTTTCTTCAAGTGATGCAATACGCCTCCGTACCTTAGCAATGGCTAAATAAAACAAATAAAATTTCACTCAAAAGCAACTTGGAAATAAATTTCCAAAATGCTGAATAGTTCATGAACACAAATTCAAATAGCTGTTTCACATTGCGTCTGTTAGACTGGGCAACCTTTTTTTTAAATCCTGTGGATGTAAATGCAACCTGATGGTTCAGGATCCAGTCTACTAACTCAAAGGTTGAAGGTTCAGTCTCAAGAAGGTCTGATCCGGGACCTGGAGAGTTACTGAGATCTCGAGCCAGCATCAGGAACAGTCTGTGCGGTGCTGTAAGTGCTGTGGATGACGATTCCCCTGAGAAACACGGACAGGGTCTTGTGCGTGAACTACTATAACCTGCATTAGCCTTTAAGTCCTTTAATACTATGCTATTATTATTTTACTTTAGTAGTATGTATAAAACTTTTGTCCTGTTTGATAAGTGGGCAGGGGCATGCTTGCCAAACAATGTTCCCCTAGTGGAGCAGCAGTCGACTTCCTTTCAAACAAACAATGGAGTCAAAAAGTAATTGGACACTTAAAGGTGCAGTGAGCGATTTCTGACAAACACTGTTGGTGTTTGAAATCAACCCAAACACCTCTCCGCCCCCAAAATGCACAAAGATGCTATGCAAGGGTTAATGTGTGTTTATCATAGCTGAAGTGAAGTAAAATAAAGCAAAGATGATGAACAGGCAACAAGGAAGGACAAAAAATATACACACAGTACACAAGAGTTTGTTAGTCACAAGCTCCAGACAAACAATAACACTCAAAACGGTCCTGTGCTAGAGCTGACATTACAACATCAGCATGTCTTGGTTCTGTGAAACTAATCTTACTCGTTTGGAGCAACTCGCCGTCCATTTTCAGGCCTTCCTGCCTCTCTCTCTCTCTGCAGCGCTGGGAAGCTTTTCATAACTCTTCTTTTTCCAGTGATATTCCTCTGACCTTTTCTCTTTTGTAATGTCGCTCACTCTCCTCCCCCAATCATGAGTGGACACGCCCCCTCTGCTGATTGGCTCTCTCCTCCCCCATCATGAGTGGACACACCCCCTACTGCTGATTGGCTCTCTCTCCTCCCCCATCATGAGTGTACACGCCCCTTCCTACCGATTGGCTGCAAGTGTGTTGTGCTTCTCGGTCTGATCTACTTTCCAACAGCGTTTCTCAGAAATCACTTACTGTCCCTTTAATGACTGAACGTCATTGTGTTAATGCTGGAATACACTACACAACTTTTTAAATCTGAGCTGATTTTAAAACACTAGGCATCACCGCTTTGTAAATGGTTACAGATTTAAAATGGGCATCATAGAGTAAATGACTAGTCTTTCCAAACACAACAAGCTCATGCAGAAACATGCGCCTCGTATAAAAGCGTATTCCATTCCATATCTTTTTATATCTTAAAGATTGGTAACCCAAAAATAATTTTGTTGTTTTAAATTCTATAACCATTACTGGTCAAAATGAGGAAAACTACCGGTAATATTGTGCCACATTCTGCTTGCTTGGTATTTTGAAATTTTATATAATGCAGTGGTTTTCAGACAATTTTAATGTCTAAATACTTACAATGTATATAGATTTTTGTTTTTGTCATTTTTGGTAACACTTCTTAATTAAGCTCAATTCATAAGTTACTGCATTGCATTAGGTATTATGAATCGAACCATGAGCAGTACTTGGACATTATTGATCAATTATTGTTAACATGCATTTCTACACATACTATATAGGCCTAGCCTTTACAATTTTTTTTTAAAGTTGTATAAATATGCAGTAGCGGATCTATTATGTATAAACAATGAACATTTTATATATATATATATATATATATATATATATATATATATAAATGAAACGTTCTTGTCTGTCAGTCATATAATGGAGGTCTATGGTCACCACCTTGCATTGCATTAGTTATTATGATCGAACCGTGAGCAGTACTTGGACATTATTTATCAATCATTGTTAATGTGTATTTCTACACATACTATATAGCCTTTACATTTTTTTTTAAAAGTTGTATATATGCATTAGCTGATCTATTATGTATTAACAATGAACATTATATATATATATATATATATATATATGAAATGTTCTTGTCTGCCAGTCATATAATGGAGGTCTATGGTCACCTCAAAGAGCATCTTGGATGCCCTTGAGGTAAACTAAAACATATCAATAATTAATTTCAAAGTGAACTATTAATTTCTAAGCACGATATTAAAAGCCCTCACATGAGAACAAAATCATGTTTGAAACTGATACAGTGGAAAATCCAGTGATTTAGTTCTTCAGCAAAAAGCTCGAAGTGACTTTCATCCAATCTTTTTAGTTTGATGCACAAAGTATCAAGTTTGCTAGCCATTCATGAGCAGAACTGTATATTACATTTTATCTGTCCATCTTAGTCTGTGATGTTATAACTGTATTTGGAAGGACACAAATTATATTGCATACATTCAGATCATTTCTTAAATATTTTTGTTCTGTTGATACGTTTTTGTTTTAATACTTTATTTCATAATAATAGTTGTTTTCCTACTGGCAGTCTATTAATGTGATATTTCAGATACCCAACAACAAAAATCTGCACACAAAAAACAGTCAGGTGCTTTGAAGACTGGAAGGCTGGAATACACAAAGCGATTTTGTGAAAAACTGGGTGTCGTACACTAAATGACAGAATCCCACAAACCAATTTCTCATGTTGTTCCTGAAACTCATTACTATGAGATGCATAACAAACGAAAACTGTGTTGTAAAATTAGCTCAAAATATCAAACATATTTGATCTCTTCTGAATGAATGTAATCAGAGTCAGAAGCTGTGTCCATCATACTGACTTTCGCCAGCATTGTCGACTGTAAATCTGGGTATCAAGTAGTGGATTAATGAAGAATTGTATTGCCCATAAAAGCTGTCAAAGTGGACCAGACCATGCATGCTGATAGTCAAAAGATCGGCTTTGTGAGACTGGATTAGTAAATGAGTAAATGTTATTTCTAAACATTCATGCTCTCAGCTTACACTGGTGTAAATAAGCCTTGTGAAGAGGTTGTCAAAATCTTTTAATGTTGGTGCTGACATCATCAGACTGATATGATGCACAGGGTCAGGCGACGGATTTTGCTGAATTAGATTATTTCAAAAAATGTAATTGAAGACTAAACCACTTCATTGTTTTGAATGGGATCTGAATATTGCACAGTACCTGTGCGTGTAGGATCTTTAGATTTGAATATGTGACAGGAAATCAGTTTTAAAGTTCGATCATTAATTTATCCCTTAAAACTCTACTTTAATCACCAAAATGACATATTATAAATTCTTCATGCTTTAAAATAGCTTGAATGTAACTACACCCTTTCCTCATTTAGTAGACGTGGTTCTATGAATATGCAAATGAGCCCCGTCTCCACTCATTCACTCATCTCAAAGATCCACTCTCTGACAATCACGCGTTGACCTGATTGGTTAATTGGTTAAAACTGTGTTTTTGAGTTCGTGGTTTTAAGGAGAAAATACTCTGCAATTGTTTTGACTCATGAATTTTTACACACGGACATGGTTTGTCTTAAAGAAAATTAAAAACAGAGTATAGTCATAAAAACAATATTAAAAGCTGGATTTTCACCAAACGGTGACTTTAAATTAGTCTTTCAGATGAAAAATTCATAGTATTACCCTCCACAAATGACATTATTGTTCACTTCTTTTTCCGGGATTGATCCTCACTTTAGATTTCAAAACTTTCAGGTGTATTTTAAAAGGTTTGTATATTTGTGTTTTGCTTGCAATAATGAACACACAGAACACTCTTTGCCTACTCGTGTCCGGTGTTGGGGATATCATGTTAGGTATCAATT
>NW_024121211.1:280651-360651 GCF_016745375.1 Pimephales promelas | reverse complement strand
ACAGAAATTTAAATAATTCCTATCGAAGAAACATAAATATCTGGTGTGAAGAGAACCAGTGGAGAGTTGGTCAGGTGTCTTGGTAAACTATAGGCAATAACTTAAGAGGTGGAACGGTACATGTATTCGTATTGAACCGAAACGTACGGCCGTCACGGTTCGGTGCATGAATATACACGGAGAATACAGGGTTGAAATAAATAAAACTCGCGTGCAAATTAATTAATGCGGAACTACTGTTAGATACGCGGTAGAGATGTGCGGTAGCCTATAGATCAGTGTGAAGAGGTTCAGTATGTGGAAAGAAGACAGGGTCGGCGTGACTGGGACTCGTTTATTCAGAAAAAAAAACAAAAAAGAAACGAGGCGCACAGTAGCGCATTCGCCACAAACACGCGATCCAACACTTGCTTCTCAGTCTCGGTTGCAGTAGCCGCGTGAAGTCCCAGTCCAACTCTCTCTCGCTCGCTCTCTCATTCCCCGGTTATATACGGTCTCTCCACGGAAAATTACTGCAATCAAACACAGGTGTTCATCATCTGCACTTGATCTACTAATCTCACCGTGCGGCTCCGTCCTTTCTCTCCCGCAGCCGCTACAGACTCACGCCCCCTCGCCACAGTCAGGTTTGCCGAAGTGCTGATATTCTGAGAGCTAGTCTCGCAGCTGTCATCAAAAAGTGGACTCTGTGACCGGTTTTAACGGTGTTTTTGCACCCAGTACAAACGCAGTAATTCACCATCGTGATAATACGCCTGCATACATTTCTTCTTTTTCTTCTTCTTCAGGGTTTAATTGCGGTTGGCAAACCTATTTCCTGCATATACCTAACTAACTACCTAACTTAAATAACTAAATAAATAAATGTCCTAATCAAATAAGTCTCTCGCTTTATCATTCGTACAATTACCAACACAGCTCACTGACTCACTCTCAGCGACCTGGCAGACGTCTCCCTCTTATGACATCAGTGATTCGATTGGGGGGAGGAGCAGTTTTAAGTGAGTACTGAAAATAACGAACTTTTTCATCTTATATTCTGCCTTTAGGTATCGAAAAACATACAAAACAATACACCAACTTGACAAACGTGTTTTCCCCCTAACTATTTTGTGTTAATCATAATTACAAATTTAACCTGACATACACACTTTAATATTAATCCTGTGACAGTAATAGCCACATTGTAATACACATGCACTGAAAATTGAATAAACTTTCATAATTAGTTTTGTAATGATTTCTACTTGAAAGAGAATAAACATATAATCTTTGATTTTGAACACCTCTCGTGTTCACCTCTCGTAAATGTAAGTACACATTGATGGCCTAAGACACGAAACGAGCGGTTTGTGTGAGAAAACGAACAGTATTTATATCGTTTTTACCTCTTGTAAGCACAGCCACGTCCAAGTTATCTGAATCAGTTGTCCAATGTCCAACGTTCCGTTATATAAAACAAAATAAATATTGTTCGTTTTCTCACACAAACCGCTCGTTTCGTGTCTTAGGCCATCAATGTGTACTTACGTTTACGAGTCATTAAATCATGTTTAATCTGGACTTCTCTGTGCATGCTCTTTGAGGTGGTGACCATCGACCTCCATTATATGACTGACAGACAAGAACAGTTTGACCGAAAAATGTCAAAATTGAAAATACTGTGGAAACAAAGACATCTTGGATGCCTTTGAGGTAAGCTAAAACAAATCAATAATTCATTTCAAAGTGAACTATCCCTTTAACATGAAGCTGCAGCTTCAAAAAACATGAATTACACTTACGAATAACAGTTACATGCTGCAAATAATTTTTTTTTCTTACACTTGAAGGGCAATTTACCCAAATCTTCCTTTGCACATGCAAATTTATTTTACGCTTGCAATCTTATGTACTCACAAATCTTACCCTGCGCATGCGATTCTTTATGTCATTATTTTACCTTCATAAATAACACGCTGCTTATAGTGAGAAGGAAATTAAAGTGTGTGTGTGTATGTGTGTGTGTGAGGGAGGGAGAGAGAGAGAAAATACCACAAATTATGCTCAAGATATTTTTATTTGGTCATGCAGTGTACAGTCATGCTATTATTTGTTTACTAACAAAATTGTCATCTAAGAATACAACATTTCACAATTGATGTATTAATTAGACTACATTTGCAGAAATGATTTAGCCTTTTAAAATCTAAAATCTAACAAGAATGTTCTAGAAATTAAACTAAGAAAAGAAAAAGAAAGTCATTCTCATGTCAAGGCTTATGTCTGTCAGTGTTCATCTGAAGTTGTTTTACTCCTCATCCTACAGTTTAACACACTTAGTGTTACAATGATAATATGGCAAATTAGATGCTATTTCCTTCAGTCTCTCTATCACCTTTGTCTTCTCATCCTCGTCCCAAATCTTTTTGAAAACAAAGGCTGCATTTTTTTCTTTTTGCAACAATTGAATACTGTTTTCAATGTTAAACCTCCCCCCCTTTTCTAAGCATTTTTTCATACAAGGTGAATTAACAGTAAAATAAATCACACATTTATCTTTTCCCAAGAGGTTTTTCAGATAATTCTGCAGGCGAAACTCAGAATGTTCTGTGTATTTAGGTTCAGTTTTTGGCTTTGCAGCAATGAGATTTTCGTGGACATAAACCTCATTTTTTTTAAATGAATCTTTCACTCCTTTTAAGTCAGGACCTGTATATTTAGAACCTTTATTGCATTCCTCATTCTCAGCACTGAAGGCTATAGCGTATTGCCCTTGATCACGCAACCTGAAACATGAAACAGAGGCAATTTAATATCGTGTCATTCTTATTGTTGTATGTACTAAATTCAAATATATTTATAGATAAAATACATTTTTAATTACATTTTTACAACTATTAATTACGAACTATTAATGTTTTATGTTAAAATTATGTAAGGACACAAATCCAGCAAAAGACTATTTTGTTATATCTGTCTCATCGTTTTGAATTTAACAATTGGATGCATTTTAACTTATAAATATATGTGTTAAAAAACAAAACAAAAAAAACACTTACTGATTCTCCAAGTTATTTACAATATTCATGAGGGTTATTGGGTCAACTTCCCCATCTACTGCTGCACAAAAATGAACCAGGCAGACCATGAGGATCCTCAGTGGTACAGTGAAACCCTAAACATATGGAAACACAACTACTTACATAAAATATCCACAAAATAGTATCCTGATTGTTAGAAACTAAATATTCTTTGAGGTCCTATTGTATAGACTTCATAGGAGCTTTTTTGCTGCTTAATACACTGAATCAGTTTTCCCAACATTTCTAACATGCTAATAATGCAACATTCACAGGATGCCTGGATCTGCATCTTTATATTACTCACCATGATGTCTGTCAAGAATTGTTGAGAAGATCTAAAAATACTTGTGAGCTCTTCAGAGATGAGGTATCAGATCCGTTCTGAGAAGGATGACTAGGAGAAGCCAATGCATCATATTTATTCTGCTCTTTAATCAAACCTTATGCAAAAAACTTAGAGATAAACTACTGGTAATCTTCAACAGGGGAGGTTCTATCAATGTCTGTTTGATAAGCTGATATCTAATATTTGTATAATGACAATATTGTAATAAATTAGTAATTTATTTGTTATTATAAATGTAAGGCCAATTACGTTTATTTTTGTACGTTTTGGTACAGTGTTTTGTCTCCACTTGAGTTTCAGTGTAAATTCTATAATTGAGAACCAATGGTTTGAGTCATTAATAGCTATTTATTTATTATTTCCACAACAAGGTGCCTAAAGCAGAAGACTATCACAATTGTCTTTAGTCTGTAAATGTATTATTATGATCAAGTAGGCCTGATGTGATGTGAAGACATTGGCAAATGTGAAAACAAATTAAATTGATGCAAAATGAGTGTAACTGATGTCTGATAAGAAGCCTTTCCACTTGTAACACATAGTTGAGATGTTGTTGGCCAGAGAAAAACAATTGTTGAAACAATAAAAACAATAGTAGTTTTAAATATGGATATTTTTCTTACACAAACATAAGGCTGCACTTCAGAAGGTCTTTATTAACCCCCTAGAGCTTTATGGAGCACTTTTATCATGGATGCACTTTGATGAACTTCACAACTGAAATTGCCAGTAACTTCCATTATAAAGCTTAGAAGAGCCAAGATATATTTTAAATATAACTCCAATTATATACAGGTTGACTTGAGGGTGAGTCAGTCATTGGGTAATTTTCCAATTTGAACTAACCCTTTAATAGAATGTCTTAAACGTCACATTCATGTGCATGCATGGGGATTGAGTGAGGAAAAACATACAAAAAAACATTAAATTCTGGTCACAAATAAGAAATAAAAGAAAGTGTACAGAAGTCGGTAGAGCATTATCTCTTCTCCTGTTCACCTGTCACTTCTATTACAGACAGACACACTCTTTACACACATGCACAGTTCTCATTGTACCTTGAACAAAGTTACAAAGTTAAAATACACTGATAAAACCATTTTGCATTTCCCAAGAAGAAAATTATGTATCTTTCCATTGGAGCAAGACCTTTGCATTTAGTCAAATACCAAATGTGCATGATGTTACTATTCAATGCAACTGAATAATGTACATGCTCCCTTCATCCATTCAGTTAGTTTCTGTTGTTGAAACAGTTCACTCAAGTGTGGATGAACACACACACATAAAAAATAAAAAATAAAATAAAAATTAATTGCATTATGTGCAGTGTTGGGCTCATTACACACACACAAAAAATATTATTGATTACTCCTTTCAAAAGTAATATGACTTTACTTATTACTTCCTGGCAAAAGTTATCTGTTTCAATAGGCCAACTAATTATTTTACTTAGTTATTACACAGAACTGGTAACTGTGTATAGTTCTTCTATGCCAAATGAACATGCACTGTATGAATATGATTCAGGCATCACAAGTCAGAAGTCATAATGGGATAGGAACATTCAAAAATATTTAAAGTCACCATGAAACGGAACTTGTGATAATCATTTTACCCCTAATGTGACATAGTGAAACCCCTTCTGAAATGAGAAAACAAATGTAGGACCGGGCTTGATTTCGTTCTTAGGGAATTGTTTAGATCGTTGGAAGTTGCAAAAAGAAATGGAGGGAGATCTGAATGTGTATGGAAGCAGAAAAGTTAGTTTTTGTGCAAAGACTTGCATGCAGTTTTGCAGTGATCTCGGTAGAGGGCGCCAACTCTGTGCATGCTCTTTGAGGTGGTGACCATAGACCTCCATTATATGACTGACAGACAAGAACAGTTTGACCGAAAAATGTCAAAATTGAAAATACTGTGGAAACAAAGACACCTACATCTTGGATGCCTTTGAGGTAAGCTAAAACAAATCAATAATTCATTTCAAAGTGAACTATCCCTTTAACATGAAGCTGCAGCTTCAAAAAAACATGAATTACACTTACGAATAACAGTTACATGCTGCAAATAATTTTTTTTTCTTACACTTGAAGGGCAATTTACCCAAATCTTCCTTTGCACATGCAAATTTATTTTACGCTTGCAATCTTATGTACTCACAAATCTTACCCTGCGCATGCGATTCTTTATGTCATTATTTTACCTTCATAAATAACACGCTGCTTATAGTGAGAAGGAAATTAAAGTGTGTGTGTGTGTGTATGTGTGTGTGTGAGGGAGGGAGAGAGAGAGAAAATACCACAAATTATGCTCAAGATATTTTTATTTGGTCATGCAGTGTACAGTCATGCTATTATTTGTTTACTAACAAAATTGTCATCTAAGAATACAACATTTCACAATTGATGTATTAATTAGACTACATTTGCAGAAATGATTTAGCCTTTTAAAATCTAAAATCTAACAAGAATGTTCTAGAAATTAAACTAAGAAAAGAAAAAGAAAGTCATTCTCATGTCAAGGCTTATGTCTGTCAGTGTTCATCTGAAGTTGTTTTACTCCTCATCCTACAGTTTAACACACTTAGTGTTACAATGATAATATGGCAAATTAGATGCTATTTCCTTCAGTCTCTCTATCACCTTTGTCTTCTCATCCTCGTCCCAAATCTTTTTGAAAACAAAGGCTGCATTTTTTTCTTTTTGCAACAATTGAATACTGTTTTCAATGTTAAACCTCCCCCCTTTTCTAAGCATTTTTTCATACAAGGTGAATTAACAGTAAAATAAATCACACATTTATCTTTTCCCAAGAGGTTTTTCAGATAATTCTGCAGGCGAAACTCAGAATGTTCTGTGTATTTAGGTTCAGTTTTTGGCTTTGCAGCAATGAGATTTTCGTGGACATAAACCTCATTTTTTTTAAATGAATCTTTCACTCCTTTTAAGTCAGGACCTGTATATTTAGAACCTTTATTGCATTCCTCATTCTCAGCACTGAAGGCTATAGCGTATTGCCCTTGATCACGCAACCTGAAACATGAAACAGAGGCAATTTAATATCGTGTCATTCTTATTGTTGTATGTACTAAATTCAAATATATTTATAGATAAAATACATTTTTTAATTACATTTTTACAACTATTAATTACGAACTATTAATGTTTTATGTTAAAATTATGTAAGGACACAAATCCAGCAAAAGACTATTTTGTTATATCTGTCTCATCGTTTTGAATTTAACAATTGGATGCATTTTAACTTATAAATATATGTGTTAAAAAACAAAACAAAAAAAACACTTACTGATTCTCCAAGTTATTTACAATATTCATGAGGGTTATTGGGTCAACTTCCCCATCTACTGCTGCACAAAAATGAACCAGGCAGACCATGAGGATCCTCAGTGGTACAGTGAAACCCTAAACATATGGAAACACAACTACTTACATAAAATATCCACAAAATAGTATCCTGATTGTTAGAAACTAAATATTCTTTGAGGTCCTATTGTATAGACTTCATAGGAGCTTTTTTGCTGCTTAATACACTGAATCAGTTTTCCCAACATTTCTAACATGCTAATAATGCAACATTCACAGGATGCCTGGATCTGCATCTTTATATTACTCACCATGATGTCTGTCAAGAATTGTTGAGAAGATCTAAAAATACTTGTGAGCTCTTCAGAGATGAGGTATCAGATCCGTTCTGAGAAGGATGACTAGGAGAAGCCAATGCATCATATTTATTCTGCTCTTTAATCAAACCTTATGCAAAAAACTTAGAGATAAACTACTGGTAATCTTCAACAGGGGAGGTTCTATCAATGTCTGTTTGATAAGCTGATATCTAATATTTGTATAATGACAATATTGTAATAAATTAGTAATTTATTTGTTATTATAAATGTAAGGCCAATTACGTTTATTTTTGTACGTTTTGGTACAGTGTTTTGTCTCCACTTGAGTTTCAGTGTAAATTCTATAATTGAGAACCAATGGTTTGAGTCATTAATAGCTATTTATTTATTATTTCCACAACAAGGTGCCTAAAGCAGAAGACTATCACAATTGTCTTTAGTCTGTAAATGTATTATTATGATCAAGTAGGCCTGATGTGATGTGAAGACATTGGCAAATGTGAAAACAAATTAAATTGATGCAAAATGAGTGTAACTGATGTCTGATAAGAAGCCTTTCCACTTGTAACACATAGTTGAGATGTTGTTGGCCAGAGAAAAACAATTGTTGAAACAATAAAAACAATAGTAGTTTTAAATATGGATATTTTTCTTACACAAACATAAGGCTGCACTTCAGAAGGTCTTTATTAACCCCCTAGAGCTTTATGGAGCACTTTTATCATGGATGCACTTTGATGAACTTCACAACTGAAATTGCCAGTAACTTCCATTATAAAGCTTAGAAGAGCCAAGATATATTTTAAATATAACTCCAATTATATACAGGTTGACTTGAGGGTGAGTCAGTCATTGGGTAATTTTCCAATTTGAACTAACCCTTTAATAGAATGTCTTAAACGTCACATTCATGTGCATGCATGGGGATTGAGTGAGGAAAAACATACAAAAAAACATTAAATTCTGGTCACAAATAAGAAATAAAAGAAAGTGTACAGAAGTCGGTAGAGCATTATCTCTTCTCCTGTTCACCTGTCACTTCTATTACAGACAGACACACTCTTTACACACATGCACAGTTCTCATTGTACCTTGAACAAAGTTACAAAGTTAAAATACACTGATAAAACCATTTTGCATTTCCCAAGAAGAAAATTATGTATCTTTCCATTGGAGCAAGACCTTTGCATTTAGTCAAATACCAAATGTGCATGATGTTACTATTCAATGCAACTGAATAATGTACATGCTCCCTTCATCCATTCAGTTAGTTTCTGTTGTTGAAACAGTTCACTCAAGTGTGGATGAACACACACACATAAAAAATAAAAAATAAAATAAAAATTAATTGCATTATGTGCAGTGTTGGGCTCATTACACACACACAAAAAATATTATTGATTACTCCTTTCAAAAGTAATATGACTTTACTTATTACTTCCTGGCAAAAGTTATCTGTTTCAATAGGCCAACTAATTATTTTACTTAGTTATTACACAGAACTGGTAACTGTGTATAGTTCTTCTATGCCAAATGAACATGCACTGTATGAATATGATTCAGGCATCACAAGTCAGAAGTCATAATGGGATAGGAACATTCAAAAATATTTAAAGTCACCATGAAACGGAACTTGTGATAATCATTTTACCCCTAATGTGACATAGTGAAACCCCTTCTGAAATGAGAAAACAAATGTAGGACCGGGCTTGATTTCGTTCTTAGGGAATTGTTTAGATCGTTGGAAGTTGCAAAAAGAAATGGAGGGAGATCTGAATGTGTATGGAAGCAGAAAAGTTAGTTTTTGTGCAAAGACTTGCATGCAGTTTTGCAGTGATCTCGGTAGAGGGCGCCAACTGTCAAGACTCAGACATGACCCCTGTCAGTCTAGTAGTGTTAAAATGTATTTCCCAACATTTAAAAAAATAAAAATAAATAAATATTAACTTACATTTCAGTTATTAATTTGCATGGTGATTGAAATGAAACATTCAGGTAATGGTGAAACGTAAAATTTACAGTTGAATCATTCCAGAAGATTTCAGCACATAATATTTAGTATTTCTCAATTTTGAAATAAACATGGTTAATCTTGTGTTATGAGTAAATATTTCATTTTAGTACTTTTAAATGGCAATAAAAACAATACTGTTATAATAATGTATAATAATATCTATATTATTATCATGTACTTCTACAATTTTGTTGTTCTATGACAATTATTTTTGAGTGTATACAATTTAAAACCCATAATTTATTCAATAATAATTAAAAAAATGTGCATACTAAGAACTATTGGTGACACTTTTTTACAGTGTCATTTGTTACATATGTAAAATTCGCAAAATTACATGATATACAAATTACAAAAATTACTCGTTCCTTAGTATAATTACAGTGTAACTAAGACACCTTAAAATAAAGTGTAACCGAATTATTATTTGTTTTAGTATTAATTTAACACACACACATACACACACGGTACCAACAAGTGTGTGCGCGCGCAATGGTTTTCCACGGGTACAGCGCGCGCGCGCTCCTCCCTTCAGCCGCGAGCTAAACACTAGGAGCGCGTGTACTTGACAGGAGAGACGCGCTGGATGCCATGATGTCTCGCGTCACCGCCAGTCACCACACACACAGCATAGCATACGGAATGATGACAGGTATGTACACATAATAATACAAATCTGTAAATGAATGGCATTATGTTGTGTGGAATAGCGTTGAGGCGACACAAACGCTGATGCGCGTGACTGCGGCATCACCGCACGTGCTGGGCGCGAAATGTTAAACGACTCACTGTAATTGTGTTTATGTAGACTGCGTGATTTGCCATAATAACAAATGTCCTGAAAGGTTGCTTTCAGTGATTCTCCTCTAACCGTTTTTGGTTCCCGCCCTGGTCACAATTTCTTACGGAAATTCTGTCATAATTTCAATTGAAAGCAACCATAAACGGATCCTAATGGGAATTACCAACATATTACAGTAAGGATGTATTTAAGACCCAGTATCTCAGATGCCCGTGTGAAACATAACAAATTAAGTATCTTTAAACTTTCACTCAGTAACATTTGATCCTTTTGAGGATTTATAATGTCTCCAATATGGTTCCAACATTTGATAGAAATAATTAGGAATCCTTTACAAATTGCTTTACATTAGTCAAATGAACCATTACAGGTCTGACAACATTTCTTTTTGGTTCAGAAAAACAAAGCCTGAAACAACCTTTACAGAAGGTTTTTATTAGGTTGTCCCACAAATAAACTAGGCATCTTGCTGTTTTACTTAAATTTATACTTGTAAAAACGTTAGTTGTTTCCCAAAAATAACCAAACCAGAACCATATGGTACCATTATAGGAACTTTCTGTGTTCTGGGATGTTATTTTCTGCAGTCAGTCAAACAGATGCGTTGGAGATGCATCAGATGTTTGTGCTCGTGTTATGAATTCATCTGCAGGATGCTCAGTCAATGCCAAGGGCATCAGCTCTCCCGTGACCCTGTCCTGGGCTCACTGTACTGCTGGTTTTAAAACACAACCGTGACAAGCCATCCCTGCTTGTGTGTCATTGGAGGTTTTCCTCTAGAATAAACGTGGCTTGACTCTTGGTGTGTGTGAAGGTCTGACCCCTGCTGTCTAGCATCTGGTGCATCGATGCTCAGAATATGTGGCACATGCTGACATGGTCCCTCGTTAAATATGTATGTTTTTTTGCTGCATTTCCGTTAATTGATTAAATGCACAACCAATGCATAGAGATATGATCTGTAATGACATTTCAGTCTTCAATAGCATGATGTCGGGGTGTTGCTAAGGTATTCTGGGTAGTTGCTAGGTGGTTGCGTTCAGCAAGTTGCTAACTTGTTTAAGTTTGAATCTTTTTACGAGTCTTTTTACCGTTAATTCAACGAACGAATTGACTCGGAAAAAGATTCGTTCATTTTGATGAACGAGTCCGAACAGGAGAGTCACGAACGCGCATCACAGAACAGAGCAAGTCGAGCATTTGAGCTTATAAAACTTAAACTTTGTTATTTATTTATGAAATGAGCGATCGTTTCGCTTGATATTCATCGTCTGGAATCGTTTAACGCCCTTTGAACAGTTCGCAGTTTGCACTGAAACTCTCATTTGGACCTTGAACCGTTTGGTTCCCATTGAAGTCCATTATATGGAGAAAAATCCTGGAATGTTTTCATCAAAACCTTAATGCCTTTTCGACTGAAGAAAGAAAGACGTGGACGTCTTGGATGACATGGCGGTGAGTAAATCGTTTTTTTAAAAAGTGAACTACTTTAAGCAAATGAAAATGAAGCCGTGAGGGACACTTACCTCCTAGAACAGTGTAACCATCCTTGATCACATCATGTCCAAAACTCACAACTTTCAGAACTGTTTTATGGAGTTTTTGTCTACTGAAAGACTTTTGGAAAGATGTTTCATCAGCCGAACAATCGCATTATTGTTTAACAACACTATAATCCTTTGAACATCCCCCACAGCCTCATTTTCATTCCTGTCAAAAACTAAATATGGCTCTATTGGGACCAGTGATCCAAATCCAGTGATTGACCAATATATCTGGATCAATGTAGCAAAGACACAAGACAGTAAAAAATATACTTCATTAAAATGGAGACAAAGTCCCGAGCAGCACTTGGGACCCCAGAGCGTTTGAACCGTACATGAGGTCGGTGGAGAACAGAGAGTGTTTAGTTAAAGATCGTTCAGTTGTAGCTTGATGTGTCTCTAGGGTGGAAAAGAGAACACTGGATCTCTCTCTCTCTCTTTCTCTCTCTCTCTATCTCCCTCTGAGGTTAATTTCTATCTTTTTCCGACAGCAGATATGATCTCTGATGTTCGGAGAAGATTGAGAATGAGAGATGAAAAGCGTTGTAATGCATTGATATGCACCAATCAGCCATAAAACAATCAGTATTAGCTCAAGACTCAAATGCTAAATGGCCTTTAAGTTTCTCACCTGTGCTTTATAAGGCCATTTGTAGTTTACAATCTTTTACATTCATGTCGGTCACCGTTGTCATGTTCCAGCCATCGTGGATCTTCTTTATCTACACAATGTTTGTGTGGGCCTGTTGTGTGATTTGTGTTTTTATAGCAGGGGTGATCGTACAGATCTTGATGTTTTGTTTTATGCCTTGATGAAACATGCCAAGTGTAAGAGCTTCAAATATGCATATTTTAAATCTTCCCGACGTGAATTATTCATATCATACCCACGTCCACAGAATTGTTCATTCACACCAGAAACGGCCCTGAATAAATGGAGCACTGTATTTGCTGAGACAGTTGGTTTGTGTTTTGTTTATAATAAGAGCAGCGGGATTCACCCGTCAAGAAAACAATTCTGAGGGAGTAGCGGGAATTATTATTCAGAGTTTAATCGTACTTTTGTTTTGTTTTTTAGTATTTACGTTCTGAATTAAGAGTATTGTTGTTGTTTTTTTTTTTTTAGATTTAGTACGTTCAACAGAGTATTTAATCTCTTAAAAATGTGTAATCTCTGTATGGATACTAAGTTCTGTTGGTTTGTGATGTTTGCTTAAGATTGAATCATTATTATTATTGCTTAAAGTCATGGATTGAAGTGCTATTAGGCAAATGATCAAACGTGCAATTTTGAGTGTGATTGCTTCGCTGTGATTGGACGGGTGGCTAAAAAGTGACAGTGATGAGCGCTGCGTTTTATCTAAAGTTGGAAATTTTTAAACTCTCGGCGACCAGTAAAAAACGCCGGGCGCTCGGCGCTTCAGCATGAAAAAAAGCCCGCTGAAGAGCGCTTGAGGCGCTTGAGAGCGTTCGGCAGTGTGTCCACCAAAGCGTTTTAGCCAGCTGAAAACGCTAGACGCTCTGCTGAAGACGCCGTGCTTTGGGCGCTTGAGAGCGTTTTGGCAGCGCAGCGTTTTTTCCGTTGAGACGTTCCGTTGCTATGATACAGAATATCCGCAGCAGTTGAATGTTGTGACAGTTGGTCGGTGTGGTATTAGTCCCGCCCCTCCTCCACTGTGATTGGACGGCTGA
The DNA here is from genome assembly GCF_016745375.1 of Pimephales promelas. The sequence goes on along the minus strand of NW_024121211.1, from coordinate 347,542 downwards.
GTAAAAAGTGACAGTGATTAGCGCTGCGTTTTATCCAAAGTTGAACATTTTTCAACTCCCAGCGACCAGTAAAAAACGCCGGGCGCTCGGCGCTTCAGCGTGAAAAAAACGCTCAGCGCCTCGGTACGCTCATGGCGTTTAAAAAACGCGGCGCTCCCATTGAAAACAATTGAAAACATACGCCAGGCGCGTGGAAAAACGCTTTGGTGGACACACGGCCTCAGGGGAATCCGTTTGTTTTCCCCCAAAAAGGGGCGTTACCCTTCGATGGCGCAAAAGATGCGTTGGTCTATAGGCAAGAATTTGAATGCCAAGAAGCAAGCTCATTGGCTACCACCAATACAGCGGGAACCAATCAGCTGTGCCCCAGAGAACAACACATTCTCATCCCAAAAAGTCATATAACTGACGTTTTGGGACCTCTTTTGACCATACGTCAATATTCGCCTTTTTAGGGCCCCCTTAAACGTCGGTAGATGAGGTTATGGGATCCTAACTCTACCCCAGACCTAAACCTAACCCTAAACCTAACCCGTCACCTAACTGACGTTAAAGGTAAAGCGTCAGTTGTATGACGGCCCGGGATCGCCATCTACCGACGTTTAAGGGGGCCCTAAAAAGGCGAATATTGACGTATGGTCAAAAGACGTCCCAAAACGTCAGTTATATGACTTTTTGGGGTGAGACTGCGCTGCAGAGAATGATGTTTGAGTTAAGGATTTATGAGCCTGCGCCATCTAGAGTTTCATGACAGAACTTTGTGTTTGTGTGATTAACTTTATCGTCATCAGTCATTGTAGCCGGTGACTCATTGGTGGAGTTGTGTTTGCTCTGGAAATTAAGCAATAATTTCTGATCTTAAATACTGGCTTGAGTCCAGGCTTGCATTAATTTGATGTACTTGCAGCTTTGCATGGATGGAGTCCAGACAACATGCCTACTTGAGTGAGATAAACAAACTGCTTAAGAATGATTTTGTTGCTTCAAATGGCTCTTTGTGCATAACTCATCTCTACTGCTTTAATCACGGGCTTATGGCCAAAATTGTCTTGTGAGTGTAATTTGCATCTTCTGTGGAGAACAAGAGATTACTTCTTCCTTCTCATACATATAATAATGTCTGCTTATTTGATAATTTTGGGTTGTTTTAACTAAATATACGTTGTGTAATCAGATTATCTGTGTTTGAGATGTGTTGGGTTTCCCATGCTTGGACATATGTCCGTCTCTCTGATGGCTGGTCTTGACCATGTGATGCAGTGCACAAAATCCAGCTCTGAAAATTTGTTTTTGAATTATCTTAAGGCTGTCTGTCTCCACACTTATTTACAATCTGTGTGTCTCATTAGGTTTTTTATTTTTATTTTATATTAATTTATTATTTATATTAATATTTATAGTCTGATGTGACAGATAATTTCTCAAATAAAAATAAAGATTAAATTATGTATGTGAATTTTAAGTGTTATTTAAAGTGCTGTTATAAGTAGTCAGCCTTTCCAAACTATTTTTAATAACATCTCTTTCAGTAGTTCAAATTAATTATTACAAATATAATTATATAAATATAATTAATATATTATAATATATTTTTTAACATATTTTTTAGCTATTAAATCTTAAAATACTCTAAGATGTATAATATGATTATGTAATTACGAATATGTCATATATTTATATTGTTTTGAATATATTAATATAATATTATAAATATACTTAAGTAACATATATATATATATATATTTTTCTAATATATTTTAATTACATCTTAAAAATGACATGTATATATTAAATATATGTATATTATACTGAATGTTAACCTTTATTATAAATATAAATAATGTATTATTTTATATATTTTTAGTTCTTAAAATGTATTTTATTGTATTTTATTATTGAATGTATTTATATTGTGTTAAACTCTCACAACTGATGAATGCTTCACAGAATGAAGACGATGAAGATCTACATATATTTATGTAATTGTAATTACATATATTTCATAAATCTATATTGTTTTGAATATATTAATATAATATTTGAAATATACTTAATTAACATATTAATATACTTTTCGAATATATTTTAGTTATATCTTAAAAATGACACATATATATTAAATATATGTATATTATACTGAATGTTAACTTTTATTATAAATAATGTATAATTTTATATATTTTTAGTTCTTAAATGTATTTAATGTATTTTATTATTTAATGTATTTATATTGTGTTTAATTCTCACAACTGATGAATGTACTTCGCAGAATGAAGACGATGAAGATCAAATACTAACTTTCTTTAATAAATATATAACGCATAGATGAAGGCACAGAGAATGATCACTAACTTCTCTGACTACAGACGAGAACTGATGAACTGAATGAGACGGGGACTATAAATACACAGGGAACTTAAAGACAAACAGCTGAACGTAATCAGTAAACGAGGAGATATAATTAGGAGTTAATTAAGACTAAACTGAACTGAAGCACATGAAACAAACACACAGGAATGCATCCAACTAACGCAAAACACAACATAATACTCACATTAATACATAAATGCAGTTCTTTTAATCAACCAATGCGATAATCAAAAAATGAAGGTTGCTCTGATCAGGATTTTTTGGGTCGATCTCCGATAACTGCAAACAGCATTGGCTGATATCGATCACCAAAATAAATAATAATACATGCAATAATGATAAATATAATGCTTCAAATAGACCCCAGACTGGACAATGTAATGAAGCATTTTAGCTGCGCATAGTAAATAGTTTTTGTAGCATCTGATTGGCTCTTCATGCGGACTTTATAGTGACCACCAATCAAACTATATAAAAAGATTATCGGCCGATCAATCAGAGCACACTTACAAAAAAATATCGGTCATTCACTACTTAAACCTTCTTCTCGTTGTGAGTCTGCTTTTCTGGTTTGTGAGCTGTTATTCTGGATGTTGTGAACCGTGTGGAGTTGGACTCTCACCAGTCCTCATGGCTCGTTGGTTTGTCCTAGATACTTTGGGGCTTAAGATGACCCACTTAGATGCTTTTACTTATTGTGTTTCTGTCTGTGCAGCAACACAACACGTGAAATATGTATCACAATACACCTGTGCTCATATTTCACTGACTCTACAATGTAATGGTTCCATATACAGCAGGCTTTTTTAGTTTACCGTGAATGTGAAACCCCACCTGATTGGCTGTTTTCTCTGCACTTGCACCTCTTATTGTTTCTGATCTGTTTTCAATGGGTTTGATTGATGTTTTAAAGTATATATTTCAATGCACTTTGCATAATTGACCATGCATCTTTATTTTTGCCAGTAATGGATGCTGGGAAGGAGAGGATGGCTGCTGAGCCAGAGACACGCAGTCCTGAAGTGTCAACTACTCCCCTGTGAAGGCCCTCTGTACTGATATAGACTGAGAAAAGCCAGAAAATGTATTTTTGGCTTATGTGGATGAAAGACAACAACTCCCAGAATGCACTTGCTTCGCTGCCCTAGGAGGCCACGCCTACTGGTAACAGAGTGCAGTAGTTAAACAACAAGTCTAGGCTATAGTGATGAGTCTGCTCGGGATTTCGAATTCGGGATTCGGCTTTTGCATTCTACAGTCGCCGTTCATTATGTTTACTGTGGCGAGCGGGACGAGTGAGGGCCGCGGGAGAACGGCGCGAGGCCGGTGGCGTGATTACCGATGAGCGACCCCTGTGAGACGCACCGGTCTCGTATCTCTCACGGAGGACCGGGAATTTTCTTAGCAATCTTAAAACGCACATCAACCGATCACTTGTTTAGCGTTCATGTAAACACTACATTCAGATTCACCAATGGAATGAATTCAGTTAGTCTGAAACAAAAGCTCTGCATGTAAACAATGAATGGCGACTGCAGAAAGCAAAAGCTGAATACTAGACATCGATGGCCGGACATGTCCGGGAAAAAGAGGATGGTAACCCCTACTACTCAGCTTTCTCCACAGAACAAGAGCCTGCTAGCTTTGCTTCCAAAAAAAGATGGACGACACTATGTGTTCATTCTGTGTGTGAGATCGCCCTCTATGGGCGAGTTGAGGACATGCGGGACAGACCCGACTACTGACTGTAGTCTTTAGCCTCTGGCCAAAAAATCCTCAGATGACGCAAAATGACGATTTTTGGGTGATCGGTAGGGATGCACCGATACCATCTTTTTCAGAATCGATCCGATCGGATACCAAAAATTCTGAGTATCGACCGATACCGATCCGATACTAGCTTAGTTTTCTTTTTTTAAATCAAGTAGAATTTCTATAACTCTGTGTTGAACTGATAATCACTCTTTTGTGTTAAAGGTGCATTGCGCAACTTTTCATGTTAAAAATAGCCGTTTTCTAACCCATACATGCTTAAACAATCGCCTAGTGGGCTGAATGAGCCCTTCTTTGATCACTGCGATCGCCTCTATAACCCTGTACAGTGAAATATATAAGAGGGATTCGGGCTCGAATCTGAGACTGGGCGTGACGTCATGCGCGTTCACACTCGCCTGGCTGTGTCTGGCAGGTTCGTGTAGCTATTCGCCGCCGTTCTCCGTATCAGAGAAGACAACTCGAGCGACACAACTCTAGTCAGCTTTCCACAAAAGTAGACGATGGATTCAAAGGGGCTGTTTACACCTGGTCACTTCATGTGTCTTCTGTGATCGGATAGCTATTCGATCGTGAAAAGACCAGGGTGTAAATGCCCTCCGAAACGCATTCGAGACGGATTTTAATTCGATCGCTCAAACCACTTGAGGACGTGGTCTGTGCCGTATTCCAGACGAAACTGGACAAGTTGCATCTGGTTGTTAAAACCAAGCTATATGTCATGATATTTTAGTCATATATGACGACGCGCATCACCTGAGCAGCTGAGCTGAGCCCCTTCATCAAGCGCCGCAATCTATCGCAAATCAAAGTGAATTAGTGAAAGTAAGTCGCAGACGCTTAACACTACCATCTTCATTAAAAGTAAAGAAATGAACTGATCTTACCAGGCCTGTTGCCGATCTCTCTTATTGCTGTCTTTGCTGATTTTGAAATTAGCCGATGATTAATAAAATCCAGCTCATATCTGTTGCTTTCGGTGACGTGCACTTCATTAAATCTGTATATGGCGCGGAAAGAGACCGGCTTGTAGCTCATTACAAACCCCAACGCAAACTCCACGTGAGACAGAAAATAAAACTTCAGTCTGTCCAGTGCCATGCGTCGGAATAAGACGAGAGTCAACATCGGGAAGCTTTCAACAAACGGAGAGATCTCCGGTCTGCTCTAGGGCTCAAACGGGTCATAGCCTATACAAAGTGATAACTGAACGTGTTTCCATAATAATTCAATCATAAGTGGCTACAGTAAGCACAGGGAGATAGATGGAAACAAAAACCGAAGTTTTCTACTACCCCCGTTTCCCCCTCTCACACAAGTGTGTAATTTACTCGAATGCCTTTCCTTTCATATATTTTAAATGACTTGCAGATTTATTACTGTATTACCTCATTATGACTGTAACAAAAGATGTGTGCCGCACAGTGTGCGGCTGATGCTCCTATGAACAGCTCGTGCAAACGTGCGTATGTCTGTGTGTGTGTGTGTGTGTGTGTTCCTCCATGAACGCGCACAGCTCTGGTTGCAGTTTCGCTTGTCGCCAGAGGGGGCGTAGTTCTGCAAAAACTCAGAGACTTGCGTTTAGCTCCTTTAAACACAATCTAATTAATACAGACAACTTCATTTTAAAGATAAACAAAATTCATTATGAACTTCATTATAAAGTTTACGGTCAAGTGCGAGATAAGATGTAAGTAGATAAACTAGGGATGCACGATATATCGGCCAGCATATCGGTATCGGCCGATATATGTTCATTTTTAATGTTATCGTTATCGGCCTGGTAAGAAAATGTGGCCGATATATTAATATAAACCGATAAATAATGTATTATTCCCTTCAGCTGAGACGCTTGTTGAGCACTGTTTATGTTTTTGAATTTCTTGAAAAATGATTGAAATATCTTCAAAAAATGAAAATCTGGTTCGGGACAACATGTGCAACGTTAATCTTTCATATCGGCTGAGAACATCATTATAATTGTGCGCTTGGGACATCGATTTAATTGTGAGACTTTTGTTTTTGTAATCAGGCTCTCAAAATTAGATAAAAATTTCTATTTAAGTTTATCGGCCGATATATCGGTTATCGGCTTTCAAATATAAAGAATTATCGGCTATCGGTATCGGCCAAAATTTTCATATCGGTGCATCCCTATAAACTAAACATTTCATATTTGTCATGTTTTTTTAGGTCATAAATGTTAAACGAATGACAAAAATAATCAGACAAACTAATATACTTTTGACTAATTTCGCCAATTTGGACTGATGTAGCCTAATAAGAAGTTTACTGTAATTGTGAGCAGACAAGACACATTAACAAAGCCGTTTTCATCATGTTAGGCACAATATTAATAATGAATGTGTACATTTGTTAGGATGTTTTGACTCCTAACTAATTTTCTACATTAAAAATGGTCTTTTTATTTGGGCTAGTAAAATTAATTTCAGGCTACCAAAATCTGAAGAGTGCCTGCCTGAAGGGCTTCCAGTGATTTTGAGATTTTGCGAGCCCTGGACACGCACGTCTGCACATGCGGGGTCTCGGATTCACATGGATGGGTTGTAATGCTAATAAATATGAAGGATGAGTCGTCTGGAGGGGTGTCTCCAGCTCATGTACTGTGGGAATGACTCAGCATTCCCTGCCTCCATTACAACGCCACTTTGGCTGATGGGGAAACTGAAAGTGGGTCTGTGAGCCCAGACGTTCAGAGTAAACTTATAAACCAGGGCCATCCATCAATGCTGTTAATTATGCAGGAGATAAATGATCCTCGTAACTTTAGCATGACAGAGGACAGCTGCTGAGGAGAAATGTCACGCTGTAGCTATGAGCTTAGCATACCCAGCCTTATCTGAGATCTGATACATGAGTAAATACACAGGCACATGTTATTGTCAGCTTGATGTGATTGTGTTTCAGATCGCAGATGCTCCCATTGAAATTAAATTCTCTTTGTTCTTGGTGTGAACTGGCTATAGCTGGAATTATTTTGCTTCGATCGGCCAAACTTTGACCTTCTTTCGGATTAGTCACATTCTTAAAATAGAGAAAATATACTTTTATTTTGTATATGGATGCGTTAAATAAATCCATATAAACACTGTTCTCTTTTTGTATTATTTTTCAAAGAATTAATAAAAAACATTAATCGGTTTACACAAAAATATGAAGCAGTAAAACTGTTTTCAACATTGATAATTCTATAATTATATTAATAATTCTTCTTAAGCAGCAAATCAGCATATTAAAATGATTTCTGAAGGATCATGCGTCACTGAAGACTGGAGTAATGATGCTGAAAAATTAAGCTTTGATCACAGGATTAAATTACATTTTACAATATATTAACATAATATACCTATATCAAATTGTAATTATACATTTAATAAACAATATTAATATTTTACTGTATTTGTATCAAATAAATGCAGCCTTAGTGAGCTTTTTTCAAAAGCTTTAAAAAAATGTCTTGCTAACCCCAAACTTATCAATTTATTTAATTAGTTTAATAATATATATATATATATATATATATATATATATATATATATATATATATATATATATATATAATAGGGCTGTCAAATGATTAATCGCGATTAATCGCATCCAAAATAAAAGTTTGTGTTTACATAATATATGTGGGTGCACTGTGTATAATTATTTTATATATATAAATACACACACAAGCTTGAATATATTTAAGAAATATTTTCATGTATATACTGTATATAGATTTAGCATTTATATTTTATATAAATATAAGTATTTTATATATAAATAATATTTTATTTTTCTTAAATATACATGCATGTGTGTGTATTTATATATATAAAATAATTATACACAGTGCACACACATATATTATGTAAACACAAACTTTTATTTTGGATGCGATTAATCGTTTGACAGCCCTAATATATATATATATTCAGAAATTCAGAAACATGCTCAAAAACTGTAAAGATTTCACAGGCAGTGAAAGAATGACATTTGAACTTCATATTAGCAGTTGAAATAAATAATATTTATATTTTGCTTTACATATAATTTAGTTTGTCATGAATTATATCAGATGTGAGTCACAGGGAACACAAACAAGAGTTTCCTGAGAATGACCTTGATGCTTTCACATAGTTTTATCTTTTTTATATACATTGCACTGAGTTTTCCTCTACAATCAGCACATTGACAATTGTTCTTTTGAGGTAATGAGTGATTTTGCTAAATCAGCTGCTGTTGTACATGTGTTTTCTGGATGGCCTGAGCGGAAGGACATTGACTGTCCCACAGTTCAACTCTGGTCATGTTCACTTAATAAAAATAAAGCACAAAGATTGTCAGTGGGATTGTGATGGCTCATAAGCATTTGGCACAAATGTGTAAATGCATCATTGCTTTTGTAGGACAGTTTGGTTTTCCCTTTTCCTTGCAAAACAAAGATGCTTATTCATTTTACAATACTATATTCAAGGAATAATTCACACACAAAAATCGTTATTTTCTAACCCTGCTGTTATCTTCTCCGTGCAACACAAAAAAATCGGAGGAATAGTCTTAAAATTGGGAGGTTGGGAGTGACCATGTCTTCAAAAAGACCATTTCAGAAATATCCAGTTTAGGGCGGCCACTTTAGGTTCGAAAATCGATTGCACAATGAACACAAGTTTCGAAAATGAAAATAGGGAATCGATTTTAACAGCCTTTTTTTTTTTTTACCAAATATATTTTTTTAAGGTGGACAGATAACATACAGTACACAGAACATGTAGGATGTTGGAGAATAACAATGTCTTTTCTGTTAACCAAATGTGATGTGATCTGTAAAAACCCACCACATGGTGAAATTTGACATATTACAGGTTTTGAGACCCTATTAAAGCTGGGTTCAAGCCCTTTCCAAATCTGTTTATCTGAAGTCGGCTCATCGCTGTGATTTTCAGAAACGGAATTCTGAGAAAAACAGGTTTAATTAACGGTCACGTCTTGCAAGCTAGACGACTGGCGGTCCCTTTTTTATTGCCTTTTTTTCCATATCACATATTTTAGTAATCATCATAGATTAGGGATCATTCGAAAGCTTACAAACTCAAAATTCATCCTGTGAAAACCGTTTTGAAATTGGACGATTGAGAGGCGAGCAAGGTCTTCAAACTCGGTTGTTCTCTTGTGCTCTGCATCACACCACACGATAACGCTGGATAAAAATAAATAAAAACTTGCGGGCTGTTGTAGTTCACCCAGGACTGGACTTTATTCTGTTATGTGGTTTATTTTGATAGGTGAACTGTCTTTAGTGTTAACAGTCCCTCCAGAAAAACGTGATTATGCGATCGCTGAATTCAATGCAAAATCTGCCAAAGTCCGCATATGTATGCGGGGGCCGCATTTTTTCAAATACGCCGCACTTTCGCCGCATAAATTGCCGATTTACGTGCAAAATATGCGGGGTTTGCATAATTTCATAATCCTCGCATTTTCGTTGCAAAAAAGTCACATGTATCTTATCAGAAAGTTGAAAAATGTTGCGTTTGCTTCACATAAGAGCAGCCATTTCCCCCTGTTTCCATGGGAACGTTATGAAGTGACGCAATTACGCGACGCCAGACAGACTCACGGAGGCGATTGACATCTCACAAATCGAACTCGTATAACTGTCTGTCGCACGTTCTACTGTCACATCGTTACTTAATAAACAACATAAGATAAAAGAAGTAGCATCAAACAGAAATTACCCGCACACATGGGGTGTTTGAGGCGCACATATAACACTGCAGACAGTTCAACAGGGAGCGCGCAGCTCTTAAAGGGGCCTTAATCTCTCTCTTAATCACTTTTTTTCTCTTTTTCATCAAACCGCAATTTTTGCAAGTTCCCTCAATTTTTGCAAATTCCTGCAATTTCATCGCATAAAATTGCATAAATATCCCGCATATTCCATTGCATTTTTAAAGAAAACGGGCCGCATAATCAATCAATTTTTGCCCGCAACAATCACAAAAAAAACTCCGCGTTTTTCTGGAAGAACTGAATACTATTATGGTAAATGTTAAATATAAATCGCAAATTTTTTCACAAATTTTAGGAAATAACCACCACAAAATCAGTCATTTTGATCGCAAAAATCACAAAAAAAAATCGTGAAATCCTGGAGTGACTGTGTTAAGAGAAGGAGAGCTAAACAGGAGATATTGTTTTTTTTTTGCCCCTCCGCTCCGCCGCCGCGCATTTTCTTAAAGAGAAACACAGTCTTTTCAGCTGGACATTATAAATCGCTATTTTTCTGCACTAAACTACTGAATTTTCCCAAGATATATTCAGAGATGATAAACAAGATGTTATAGAATAATAATAATAATTAAAATTATTACTGAAAACGTACCAGCGCGACATCCGACGGGTTTTCCCAGATCGCATCACAAATGCTTTTTAATATTCGCTATTACTTCAATGCAAGTGAACAAGCGCGCCGTTATTTGTTGCTTAGTGACGTGTGTGTTCAAGTAAGCCAGAAATGCACAGATTCTGCGCAATACACTGTATTTAATATATCATGAGGTCTCGCGAGTTGTGTATGCGCTAAATCCGCACAGATTTGGCTTACACGAACTTCGCCAGCAAAGTGAGCAAACATAGAAAATTAGATACACGCTGATTCGACAGTGTTGCCCGCCAAAGTTTATTTTTACATACATTTGGCATGTTGGAGGGTGATAATTTCAATCCCTGAATGTTGCACTCCTGTTTGTCATTTTGTACAAAAATTCTTGTATAGTTGTTGTCCAAATGCCTGTTAGTTGTCTGTGGATTCACGTCTTTAGACAATGAACACCTCAATGTGTCTCAAAAATCGTAGATTTGACTTTTGTCACACAAGTGACAGCCCTAATCCAGTTTTGGCATGACACGATTCAATTTTTTTGGGTCAACTGTTCCTTTTAAAACACAAAAAATGTCACCCCAGAGCCTCAACAGACATGCTAGACCTCGAAACCACTCATCAGTACAAGTTCACCTTTGTCCCAAGTAATTAGCGTGCAGTAATGCAGCCCAATGTCACGTGACCCGCAGGAACACCCCTGCCCTGGAGATAATCAAATGTGTGCAATCATGATTACAGCCCGCCTCATGCCAACATACCCTCGTAACTGAGCGGTTACATGACATGTTCTGGCTGGTTTACCTTCATAGGGGCAGACTCGTTTGATGTATATTGGAGAGAAGGAGAAGAAGGAGATGAGATGGAGTCTGCTGGGGATCTTCACTAATGATCTCCAGTGTGCTCCGGCCAATCCCTTTCATCTGGTCCATATTACTGATCCTGACTCTTTGTTGTTTCAGATCGAACCTAGCAGGACTTTAATAAATATTTCTTTTTCTTCTTAAGCCCTAATTTAACTGAGGAACGGCCGGTACACGTCTTTGACTCCATGCTCATGTACCAGACAGTGAAAGGGGGAAGATCAGATCCTACTAAGCCAACATGCCTGCTATTTATTAGGGATTTGTAGAATCTTGTATATCATTGAAGGTACATATTCAGCAGCTGATGTTTCCTAATATAAAAATCCCACATGTTCAATGCAGGGTTTCTTGAACATCCAAGTGATCCTTTCAACCTTTTCAGACTCTTAGCAATCCGGGTACCACCTGATATAAAACTTCTGTGTAAAAATAGTAATATTTTGAAATATTATTTTTACAATTTAGAACTACTATATTTTAAGATATAATTAATTCCAGTGATCAAAGCTGAATTTTCACCATCATTACTCCAGTCTTCAGTGTCACATGATCTTCCAGCACACATTTGATGGAGGCTTTACTATCCCATGATGCCACGGGAGAGGATTTATGAATATCGAAATATCGGATTTTAAAACCCAAAAATAATTGTATTGGTATCGGCCTTCAAAATCCTTTATCGGTCGGGCTCTATCTGTAACACTCACCAATAGGAGAACAGAAGCTCTTCCAGCTTTCAAACATGCTGAAACGAGAGAGAGATGATAGTATTGGTGCAGTACGGAAAGATTCATGGAGCTTTGGCAGTCCTCCTGCCTTTATGATGTTTCCTCGAGGGACTATGACACAGTGAAAAAAAGATGAACATTAGCAGAGGTGTTTTTAGCAACCCGTCGAGTCGGCTACTTTTATTTTTACTTCTGGCTAAAAATAAAAAATATATATTTTACCTCATTTTCTCTTTGGAGGATTCCATACTGTCCTCTTCGTGCAATCTAGGACTGTGTCCACTGTAAGGTTTAGCGCTTTTCTGAAGTCAAGACATCCAATGCAAAACACGCACCTTCAGTAGCCATTGTTTTTTTACACTTATGTTTTTTTTGTAGGAGTCAAAATCGCATGATCTGACTCAGCGACTATCGTAACAGACACAAAAATTGTGTAGTCTGAACCTGGAATTAATTTCATTCATTAAAAATCTTTCTTACCCCCAACTTTTGAATGGTAGAACAAATCACCACGTTTCTGAAATCCTAATATTTTCCACAGATCCTCTGCAGTACCTTCATGGACCCGGCTGTATTATGGTTGACTACTGACTACAGGTACTTTTAACATTCTTTTTCTTTATTTGACCAGTTTTATAGCAGAAAGTGATAAGAAATGTTTGGGAAAAGTCACAGGACTTAAACCTGCGCCATCCCACAGCTCAAACTGTTCATTTATAATTAACTATTGCTTTTATTCATAGCCAGAGTTAGGGTATGCTAAGTGTTGGATCCACACCAATTATTTAACAGGCATTATTAATAGCTGTGTTTCCATCCACCTATTTTCATGCATATTTTAGGATATCACATAAAAAAGGATGAACGGAAAGATGGCCACTTCTAAAAAATAAAAAAACGTATGTGTTTAATTGAGCTGGATACTTTTTTTTTAATTCAATATAAAGTACATGAAAACCTAATAAATCACTCGATGTAAAAAAAATGTGATGTGATTGGATCAATCGCATCACAGCATCTCAAATGTTGCTTTGATTATTCTGAAACGTCTGAGGAGCCAAAGTCTGTCATCAGAATGATTTGGTTTAATTCCCTCCCAGAAACGTCTCACATGATTGTGTTCCCAAACATCAGCATCCGAACACAAGATAACATGACAGAATTTGTTGCGTTTCATCCGTGAGTTTTGAGACGCGAGACAGTGATGATGTGGGGAAAAAGAGCCACAGTTTCTTCCCCAGTTGCAGCAACTTCCATTTTTATTTCTGATATCGTGCACCAATTCTCAAGCAAGTGATGACATCGTTCTTTAAACCCATGGAATGGAAACGCTGTTTTACTCCCAAATGTTTAAAGGAGTAGTTCACTTTTCACCCCCATGTCATCCAAGATGTCCACATCTTTCTTTCTTCAGTCGAAAACAAATTAAGGTTTTTGATGAAAACATTCCAGGATTTTCTCCATATAATGGACTTCAATGGGGTCCAAACGGTTCAAGGTCCAAATGAGAGTTTCAGTGCAGCTTCAGAGGGCTTTAAACGACACCAGACGATGAATAAGGGTCTTATCAAGGACCCTTCGAGTCATGACTCGAAAAATGATTTGTTCATTTTGATGAACGAGTTCGAACAGGAGAGTCACGAACGCGCATCACAGAACAGAGCCAGGCGAGCATTTGAGCTTATAAAACTTAAACATTTTTATTTATTTTTTAAATAAACGATCATTTCTATAGATAAGACCCTTATTCATCGTCTGGTGTCATTTAAAGCCCTTTGAATAGTCTGCAGTTTGCACTGAAACTCTCATTTGGACTTTTAACCGTTTGGTTCCCATTGAAGTCCATTATCCTGGAATGTTTTCATCAAAAACCTTAATTTCTTTTCGACTGAAGAAAGAAAGATGTAGGCATCTTGGATGACATGGGGGTGAGTAAATTATCAGCAAAAGTTTTTTCAAAAGTGAACTACTCCTTTAAGTTATATTCCAATACTGTTCATAAGTTAAATTTGCTAAACTGAGTGGAAACATCTAGCTTATGATTACTCGCAATTGTTCAACAGATCAAATATTTCTAATCGTTTTGGAATCATAATTTTCATCTGAAAAATGTGCCTTCGTAGAATGGCGCCATAAACTTATCACAGGATTACGAGACATATAAATCATAAAGGCCAAACAAACACATGCGGTCACACGAGAGCTGCAGTATTTCTCATCTGTCATGTCTTACAATCAGACAAAAATGTGTTCCCCAAGTCACATCATGTTTCTGTGTACGTTTATGCAAAGCCAGGCCATTGTTTTCAGTGTTATGAATATGTATTGCCTTCAAGCGTGTTTCCAAAGAGCTGTGAGCAAATTTGGAGTGCATTTCCTTGCAGCTGGCGTGTCAACGATTTTCAATGAAAATCCCAGTTAGGCTGCTAGCTTTAGCGTTCGGCTTAAGCCTCTCTCTTGGGTCATTGTTGAAATATCGTGGATTCATGAGCAGCAGACGCTGGAGAACGGGTTGAGATGTAAAACAGCTTCTCTGTGGGAACAGTGATGTGTTTTGTGTGTCTCTGATGGGGATGCTTCATTGAATTCCTTTGTGGTGGACTTCATAAAGGCTGATGCAAACATGACAGACGGGGAGGGTAAATTCCCCGACCGTAATTGAAAGCGACACGTGTCGTCTCAGTTTGAAGGAGGACGTTGTGTTTGCTTGTCATTTTTATTGTGGTTTGCTGATATTAGGAGTGATTAGCTGGTCTGGAGTGCATTTCCCGTACAATGACGTAACTCACTGCTTCACTACCGTAGTATGAGGCATCGTTGAAGAAATCAACTAGCTAGTCACGACTGTTTCCCAAAACCATGGGGAAATATTGGTTTCCCAAAGGAGCGGTTTGATATATAGTGTCATGGGTCATTAATATCAGAAATATTTTACTGCAGAATGCCATGTTTGACCAATCGGAATCAAGTATTCCAACGAGATGTTGTTCACTGTAAAAAATAAACCGTAAATTTTAGGGTAAAAAATCGGCAGCTGTGGTTGCCAGAACTTTACCGTTAAAAATACGGTAGGAATGTTAATGGATTTACAGACTTAAACTTAAAATTTAAAATTAAAATTAAAATTACAGTAATAAAACGTATTTTATTTTCTGATAAAATGTGGATTTACCAACTTATTGACGTATTGATATCTGTTTTAAACCATTATAATTAGGGTTGGGTATCGAGAATCGAGTATTTGGAACCGGGACTAACTTTTAGTTTTTCCCGGAATCGTTCAAAAGTTAAAATTTCGATTCCTAGTTTTGATATTCACAGTCCGCCGAGCAGAAGAAGAAACCGCTGAACAACACCAACGAAGAAGCGTCTACCGGAAGTGTTGGCATAACCGTGCGAGTCGAACATGAGTAGCTTACGTCGGCGGTCCAAACTGTGGCTTCACTTTTCTAAAAATAACGAAATCTCGGCAAAAATTTGTGACAAAAGCAGTATTTGTGACAGAAGGAGTATTTCCTTCAGAAAGACCGTTGGTTAGCAAGGTTAGCTAAAGTTTTTTGACCCTGCCTCTTAAAAGAATCGGAATCGAGAATCGTTAGGAACTGGAATCGAAACAAGGAATCGGAATCGGAATCAGAATCGTTCAAATTCAAACGATACCCAATCCTAATTATAGTACACTGGCAACCAACAATCATCACAGCAGTGATGAGAGTTACATGAGCAATCACAGCTCATCACAATTGAATACTTGTATAAAGCAATACTTATTTGAAGAAGCTGCACAATGTCATTCACACAAACATTAAACACCATCATGGTAACACACATGAAATGAAAAAAATGCAATAAATATTAATTTAACAACATTACATGTAACATAAAACCCTAATGTACATAAGTTACTGATTAGAAAAAAAAAACCAATAAAACTATGAGGAACCATAGTTATTTCAACAAAAATACATCAAATGTGAAGTGTCACACAGGGAATTGTGGGAATGTCAATTTACGTTTTTTTCACTGTAAATTATACAACGATTTGTTCTTTTTCACTTTCAAAAACTGTAAATTTAACGGTATTTTACTGTAAAATTATATCACAGTTATTTACCGTGTATAGTACGGAAACTTTCTGTTTACCAATTAACAGTTTTGCACTGTAGCATTTTTACAGTATTTTACCGTTAAAATCACAGTTTTTTTTTTTATCACTGTTTTTTAGTAATGTAAATGGTCAAATAGTTTGGCTTCAGCATGCTAATCACTTCAGTTTTGATGTGACAGAATCATTAAGCAGAATATCTCCTTCAGCAATGGGACTTTCTGTCCGTCACTCATGGAATTGGGGTCACAGAGGTCAGTTTCAATTCTGATACTATAAAAATGATTATTTCACATATATCCAACATTACCATATTAAAACGGCCTGAGGATCTGAAGTATCATGAATATATATCTCCTTTATAGTGGATCACCGTATCCCATATTGAACCATTTGATGCAGAATATGAGAGGATGATTTTGTATTATCATGTGGCCGGTCTGCGGCTTCACCCGAACACTGTTCCTGTTCCTCTTGTCATGTCACGTCTGTCTCCATCTTCAGAAAAACAACACTGACGCGTCTTGTTGAAGCTGATGTGTCTTTTCTGCTCGTTGAACATCAAAAAACATGCACTCATGATATCCTGTGAAACACAATGTTTGGAAATATAGGATAGGGCTTGATTTAATCCATCAGGATTTGATTTGATTGTGAAAAGTGTGCTGTGATTATTATTACTGTTTATTTTTGAAAGTTGTTTGAAAGGTTAAAGTCATTGACAATTAGGTGAAAGTTATTTATTTATTTAAATATAAGTATTACATTTAAAAAAATTAACTATACAGTTTTTTTATCTAATGTTAAATGTTTTTTATTTTTTTGTTAATTCTGATTTTTTTAATAATTTAAATTTTTAGTTAATTATGGAATTAAAACTTTTACATTCCTTTTTATTTAATATTAATTATGTACTTATTTTTTTTAAATAATTATAACATAATTTGCGATATTAATATGTATTCTTATTTTTTTTATTTTAATATTATTTAATAAATACATTATTTAGTATATAAATGACAGTAAGGAGGATGCCAACATCCTTACAAAACCTTTTTAGGGCCAGAGAAACATGTCTGGGTCAGATTTCTTTCTTTTCTTTTTTTTTTTTTTTTTACCACAAAATCAATAGAAAAAAATACTAAATTATGTTTTGCATGACAAAATGGAACCTATTCATAGATTTAGTTCATTGTGACATTATTTTAATAAAAGATGAGCACATATTTAAAACATTTAAAAATCAATTTTTTATATCAAAAATTTAAATATTAAATAAGAAAATACTAATATAAAAATACTAATAAAAATACCCTGTATTCTCATTACCATAATGCATAAAGTTTTTTTAATTTAATATTTAATTATATTTAATTAATTTAACTAAATATTTAATTTAATTAACTGCAATTAAAACTTTTACATTTATTTTCATTTAGTAGCAATTATGCCGTTATAATTTGTACATGATGGTTAATATTTATATATTTTTTTTTATTTAATATTATCTAGTAAAAAAGTTACAGTAAGGATGCAAAAGACTATGTTTCTCTCTTCCTTCCTTCTTGCTCCTCCTTGTTTCTCTCTCTCGCTCTGTGTTTTATTTGGGAGCGAGTATCCAGCTGTAGAGTTTGTCCAGATTAGGGGTCATAACCTTGGCTGGCGTTGTTAGTCACTTGATATGCCGTCAGACTAACCGCAATGTTTTGGTACTTATTTTAGTCAGTTTAATCATAATTGTCTAGACGGGCTGTTGTCCAGTCCAGTTCATCTGTTATATCAGTCTCTGCACCGCCTCAATCTGGCCCCAGGCGTGGCCACTGCCTGGCGTCCCAGAATACCTACACAAGGTAGGTGTGTGCGTGCGTCTGTGTGTGTTGAAAATGAATTGGGCTAGGGTCGTCATCATTGACGTCTGTGTCTCTCTCCTCCTACAGCTCTGGTGCTATGACAACAACTCTGCTGCCTTCCCACCAATCACACCTCTATCTTCACACAGACACAAGCATGCTGTTCTGTCCAAATATTTAAGAGTTAACCTCTTCTGTTGGGTATTGTTTGCCATATAATAGATGTTTTTTTTGTGTGGATGCCAAGACTAATGTAATTGGGTCATGAGGGGTGAACCTTTTTAGGGCCAGACACATGTCTGGATCATGCTTTTGCCACAAAATCAAAAGAAAAAAAATACTAAATGATATTTTGCATGATGAAATGGAACATTTTGTATAGATTTATTGCATTGTGACACTATTTCAATGACAGTTTAGCACATACCCCCCCCCCCACCCCGTGTTCTCATTACCGTAATGCAATACAAATATAATGCTCATTACTTTTATGTGAAAGCAAAAAGTACACTCTAAAAAATGCTAATAAATAAATAAAATAAAATAAAATCTAATAAATAAAATTTTTTGAACCCAATTGGGTAAAATATGGACAAACCCAGCCATTGGGTTAAAAAATGCAATTTAAAAATGTAACCCAATGGCTGGGTTTGTCCATATTTTACCCCAAATTGGGTTATTTTTAGAGTGTATGTATTATTTAAAATATTTATACATCATTGTAAAATTTGTTGCATTTATTAAAATAATATAAAAATCAGTGTATTTCAGGAATCTATTGACGATAGCAGAAATTACAGCAAATAACTTTCTCAAAAATAAAATGTCTAATACTTATGATAGTAATGAGAATATGAAGATGTTTAATTGTCATAAAAATCATAATGCAATAAAAATATCATCATGCTTCTTAAATAAGTATTATAATTCTTTTATTTTTCTTTTGATTTTGAGATTAACTCTAAAAAATGCTGGGTTGTTTTAACCCAATTTTGGGTCAAATATGGACAAACCCAGCCATTGGGTTACATTTTTAAATTACATTTTTTAACCCAACGGCTGGGTTTGTCAACCCAACAATCCATTTTTTAAAAACAAAAACAAATTGGGTGTGGGATGCACTTTATTTTGCAGACTTTATTCCAGCAGGAGAGGTTGGCAGTAGTAGCCCGTGGGTGGGCGGAGCTCTGCTGTAAAGGTGTGAGAAGTGGGCGGGGTCTGTTTTAGTGAGAGGCGGGTTTGAATTCTTGTGTAAATTCGATGCTCTCCGCAGGGTCATAGCAGAGCCGTTCAGACAGACCAAAAGGAGCAGAACCACACGCATTCTTGCTCCCAATCTCACAGCGATCCCGAGACAGACGGGAAGGGGGAAGGGGAAGGAGTTAAAGGGAGTGTGGGAGAGGATTGGTGAGAGAAGAGGGGTGGGGGGATCGTTGAACGGACACAGACCCCCATCACAAGCTGTTTCAGTTCCCGTCCACTCACGTGGGAGTCGGTATGTTGTGGAGTTTGAGACGGAATGTGGACGGCGCTGCAGGAAACATGAGATTTTAGAGAGGACGTGTGTCATTGGGTCACAGGATCGCCCCCCTGGGAAGGTAAGACGTTGGAGCGCTTGTCGAGGTGTGGCGGTGCATGTTTTTAGGTTTGTGTGATGTTTTCAGAGCCGCTTCAGAGAGTCTCGATGTCTGTTGAGAGGCAGAGAAAGCAGATGAAAAGGATTTCCCACATCTGAACAGCGCTGCTGCTGTCTCTGACTTTGTCTGTGTTTGGCTTGCTCTGTCTGAACATTCAAAGAAGCTTATTGAC
This sequence comes from Pimephales promelas, assembly GCF_016745375.1. Next base: position 327,653 of record NW_024121211.1, on the reverse strand, counting down.
ATGGTAAACAAGGGTTTGCATCCGCGAAACGGTAATAACCATTACATGTTTACATGTTGGTGGTTGTATACTCAACATGTGTCTTATTGACTTTTGATGTGCAAAGTATATCCCCCTTTTTATAAGTTTAGACTCTGGGTTTCACGTTGCTGGTATATCCCTAGTCAAATTATTCCTAAAAAACTACTAAAGCTGAAATCATTATCAATATCAGGATTTTTTGTAAGGTTTTAAATTGATTAAACTATATATATATATGGATTTGGAGTGGTGTTTTTTCAAGTGCAAAATACATTCCTTATTAATAAATTCCTTTTCCAGTGATTGGGATTAACTGGAAAGTCTGTTGAGTCCTGTTGGATAATCTGTTGGATAATTCATTCAACGAACGAAATGAACGAGTTAACTCGAGAAAAGATTTGTTCATTTTGATGAACAGGAGAGTAACGAACGCGCATCACAGAACAGAGCAAGGCGAGGATTGGAGCTTATAAAACGTAAACTTTGTTATTTAGCAGTTTGCACTTTGCTCTGAAACTCTCATTTGGACCTTGAACCGTTTGGTTCCCACTGAAGTCCATTATATGATGAAAACCTTGGAATGTTTTCATCAAAAACCTTAAAAGAAGACATGGACATCTTTGGATGACATGGGGGTGAGCAAATTTATCAGCAAAAGTTTTTTCACTCCTTTAAGTATCTTGTGATGCTTTACATGGACATTTGATCCCACTGGAAACCTAATAGTCGTATTATGAACTTAAGATCTACTTGTTGTTTTGCTGGAATCCTGTGGTTGAAGTTCCCATTAGGATCCAGATCTATGTGTTACATTTGGATTGAAACTCTTCAAGGTTTTATTTTAGCACTGGTAACGTTTCTTGTCTTCATAATGCTGCTTTTCCAATTGGCCAAATCTAAACTGTTGCATATCAATAGATAAATCCTGAAAGGACAAAGATGATTTAAAAGATTGTTATTGTCTTCCACCTGTGGTCTTAAATGCTAATTGAGCTGGTAGTTAATGACAGAAGATCAACACGCAAACACAGTCTTTCTGCTGGTGTCAGACGCGGTAAATAGACCGTGTGTGTGTGTGTGTGTGTCGTTACAATGACAAAGCTCCTGCGCTGCTGCTATTGTGTGGCCGTGTGAGGAAGATGATGAATTGCAAATGTGTGAGTCGGTCAGAGTCAAGGAGAATCCCCTCTGAGCGTGTCCTGGTGTGAAGGACTTTAGACAGGCCTGAATTCATTCTCTGAGCCCCTGTGAATGGCCTGAGAAAAGGAAAGGCAGAAAGGCAGGAGGAATCTCTCATCTGCCGGCATACAGATGGAAATGAATCAGCCAGGACAGGAGGTCAGCGCTGGTGGAACCAGCTGGGAAGTCTTGCATCATACATATGGAGAGGGAGTTCATGTGAATGTTGTAAAAAACCTAAAAGCTGAGTCACAAGCAAGGTCGGATATTTAAACATTCGATGTTTAACCCATTTTGACCTAAAACGCCTGCTAAAAAGTACTTCTCTGAAAACCTTTTGTTCAGAAATATTTGTCAAAGCCTGCTAAAATCTTAATTTCTCAGGCTCTATAGCAGATAAAAAACATGGAATAAAAGGCCACACCGCTCAAAATGATGCCGACGTGTTTGCCGGGCTTAATGGGGACTACGCACAGATGCGTTATCTGGACTTAAAGGTAAACACACACAGATCCGGTTTTAATGGGTTAATAGGTGGAGGTAAAAAGGCCCTCCTAGCCAGTTCTTGTTCATATAGAAGAAGCTTTGTCACATTATTTTAACTCACTCTTTGAAGAAAAAAATCCATATAAAATTTTAAAAACTTCTGTCAAGTGCTTCATATATAGAACTTTTAGGGGTTTTATGGATTTAATTTTACTTCATTTTGTATAATTCATTTTTTATTTTGATTACATTGGCAACACTTTACAATAAGGTTCAGTTAACATTAGTTAGCATGAACTCATGATGAACTGCACTTATACAGCCTTTATTAATCTTTGTTAATGTTAATTTCAACGTTTATTAATATTTTATTAAAATCTGAATTAACATGTACAAACAAATGCAGTAACAAATGTATTGCTCATGGGTAGTTCATGTTAGTTAATACACTAACTTATGTTAACTAATGCACCTTTTTGTAAAGTGTGGCCCATTGCTTTAATGAAACAGCTCATATTATGCAATTATTTAAGACATTTCTCCTTATATAGAATCTTTTTGGCAAAAAAGATGTGAAGGAGCACATCAAAGCACAAACTTATTTTGAGGAAGTATTTTTAGATTTCAAAAGGCATATTTTTTGTCTAATCAAATAACAGCACACACATTCTGATAATCTGTAAAAATACTTTATATTTAGGTTTTTATTTTAAAATTGAGCCAAGAACAACAAACCCAACCATTGGTTTAAACTTTTTAATTATATTTTAAATCCAACGGTTGGGTTTGTCCATATTTATAATCTTATGGGTCAGTACACTCTAAAAATGCTGGGTTGTTTTAACCCAATTTTGGGTAAAATATGGACAAACCCAGCCATTGGGTAAAAAATTTAATTTAAAAATGTAACCCAATGGCTGGGTTTGTCCATATTTTACCCAGAATTGGGTTAAAACAACCCAGCATTTTTTAGAGTGTATAGACGGGATTTCAACTTTGTTGGCTGAAGACTGCTATAAATAATAACACATTTCACGTTTGTTTTGATTGGCGATCAATAATTGTATAGATTTAATTGCATATTTAACTAACACTAGTCGACGTTTTGTTAATGAATTAATTCACTTGAAGTATTTTACATAGATTATCAAAATGTGTGTGCTGTTATTTAATTAGACAGCAAATATGCCTTTCGAAATCTAAAAATACTTCCTCAAAATTATTTCTGGGGCAATTATTCCTGAATTAAAGCAGAAGTATTTGACCCGCTTTGAGGAACTAATACCCTGTTTTTACCAGAGTGCAGTGCTGTTTCCATAATCTCCAACAATCGAGTCAACAAAGGTTTAATTGTTATTTAGTTGCACACGAGTGGAGATCTAAACCGGTTTGATTCCAACCCAAGGTTTTTCTTCCCTTGAAAGTAATTGATTAAAACCGTTTCCATCTTTACTCGAGGGACACACTGACTTTGATAATTAAAAATGAGGCTAGGACGTGATTTTCATAAATACAGATCACTTTCATTGTGCTTTGATGTGGTCATTGCCGCTGGGTTGCGTTTCCTGTACTCAGGGTTGTTCATTAACTCTGCTGGATTGGTTTTGGGGGAGACAGGGATTCAGGCCATCGTACACATGAGATAGTCCCTCATCCTGCACTTATGCATTGTTTTCCAAACAGATCCTTCAGAGTTTTTATGACTTACAGGCCATAGCAGGAATGCTTCCTTGTCAACAGGAATGAGTGATGTGTGATTGTAAGGTGAGTGATACTAGTATTTAGACATGGGGAATCCCTTTTATCTGTGCGAGTCTCAACTTTCATGTCAAGACGCCCGGTTAGTGCTCTTCCATGACCTAGATAGCAAGTGACCGATTTTAAACACGTGTTGCACAAAGAGAGACTTGACTAGAATATAGTTTAATAGTTTTATATATATATATATATATATATATAAAATTTAAGTATTAATTTTTATATTAGAAATATAAAAATTTTATATTGAATTTTATATTTATATTAAAATTTGTATATTAAATAAGTATTATTTTTATGAATATACTTTTGCATTTCTGTTCAAATTAGAAAATGTATTAGTAGATCAAATATATTCATAACTTTTTATAACTATGCTAGCACTTTATTCCAATAGTTTATTTTATTATTTAATGTTTTAACATTTAATGTTTGTTTTATGAATAGCAATTAGAAATGTATATGTGTGTGTGTGTATATATATATATATATATATATATATATATATATATATTTAAAATAAAAAATATTAAACGTCATGATTAAAATGCATTTATGATTTTTATAAATATACTTTTGTATTTCTGTTCAAATTAGAAAATGAATTAGTAGATCAAATATATTCATAACTTTTTATAACTATGCTAGCACTTTATTCCAATAGTTTATTTTATTATTTATAATTTTATTTAATATTTTAACATTTAATGTTTGTTTTATGAATAGCAATTTTTACATTTTCCAATAGTGTTTATTTTTTTATTATTTATAATTTCATTTTAAAATATTTTACATATAAATGAATAGTTTTTATTATAAATAGAAATATACAATTAATTAATTAGTCACTGTTTTTGCTGCTACACTAGAGAGTTGTTTATTTAATTATTCTTTGTTAATAATTGTATTTATGTTTTAGATTTGCTTTAATAAATGTATTATTCTTTGCTAATGTTAAATTAATTTATTAGTCACAATTTTCTACTAGTTTACAACACTAGAGACTTAACTAATTATTTACAATAAACGTTATTGTTTATATTTTTTAATAAATTAATATGTGCATATTTATTAATTCACATAAAGAAATATTAAATTAATTTATTATTGAATACTTTGTAGCACAGAATGAAATAATTATTTATAGTTGTCATTTATCTTCATTTTACATATTGGATGATTTGTCTTTTTTTTTTAATGAGATTATTAGTTCGCCTTCTCCACAAAGTCTGCATATGATGATCTGGCTATATCTCTTATTTTGATGGTGCACATGATATTTTAAAGATTTCCTCTTCCTGTTCCTTAATGTGGCCTATATAATTCAGTTTACCCAGAATGCATCACATACACCTTTCATACCTGTTCCTCCCTCCGTTTTGATGAGTGATTTAATAGAAGGGTTATTATCTCTGGGGTTGAAGGCAGCTGTTTTAAAGTGGTCGTTTATGATGTCTAACCCCAGGACAGGTGGTTTAGGTAGACAGGCCCGTGCACACTGTCAGTTCGTTCTTGATGTTCCCGCTTGGAGAGAGAGAAACAGGGGCCGTCATTGTGCTGGAGTGGGGTGGAAATGAAAGGCCCGTGATCGGAGCGAGTAAACTCATTTCAACGCAGCTTTGTGTAGTCATGTGTGTCTGAATCCTGTCTGGTTACGCTCGGCTACACGCGCAGGAGGGGAGACCCCGGGGTCCCACATAGGGAAAAACATGAGATAACGCAAAGGAGAGAGAGAGATTTTCTGGAAACTGGATTTTGTTAATCTGTTCTCGGCGTATCACACAGGGGCGCAGGTAATCACAGGAACACACGTCTTTCCCAAACTATTTCTCTCAGCTGGAAGGGTTTGTCCTCCATTTGTCCTTGAGAAAGTTTCGTTGGTTTGGATTTCTGTACGTGTGCTAATCCTTGAGATTGCGATAGAACGAAAATTAGAAAGATCGAAACGTCTGTAAACACAATCGTTCATGTTTTTTAAATTATTTTTAAACGCACTGCACATTACAAACACCGTTTCCTGAGAAGCCCTATAGTGAAGCCTTATTTAAGTTCGACACGTTCAGTTTGGTGTGAACCAATGCAGACGTGCGCGTGTCACTTCACGTTTACACTACCTAACTATGAAGGTAGATTTGTGTCTTTATTATTCAATCAAAAAAAAATGTTGCTTCAATCAAAAAAAATATTTTCAATTAAAAAAACCTTCACTTCAATGAAAAAAAAACTTTTCAATCAAAGAAAAAAAGTATTTGAATCCAAAAATATATTTGAGACTCAAAAAAATACATTTGAACACTGCTTTTCTTTGATTGAAAATGTTTTCTTTGATAGAAGTCCGGTTTTTTTTGTTTAAAGCAACCTTTTTAATTAAAGTAACATTGTTTTTTGATTGGACCATATAATGGGTAGGACATTTGTGTCTTTATCATTCAATCAAAAAAGAAGTTGCTTCAAACAAACAAACAACAGAATCAATACAAAAGTCACTTCAATGAAAAGATAAACATTTTCAAATATAGAAAATCATTTTTGAATGCAAATAAAATATTTGAGACTCCAAAAATTGCATTTGAACACCTTTTGTTTTAATTGAAAATGTTCTCTTTGATTGAAGTAATCTTTTTTGTGTTTGGGCCATACATGGGTAGGACATTTGTGTCTTAATCATTCAATTCCAAAAAAAGTTGTTTCAATCAAAAAAAAATATTTTCAATCAAAGAAAAAACTGTTCAAAAGCAAAAAAAAAAAATATATATTTACCTCGTGAATAAAAAAAGTATTGAAGAGAATGTGTTTTTTCCTTGTTTTCGTTTTTTATTTGAAGTGAAAAAAAAAAATAGAAGTTCAAATTGTTTTGATTGAATAATTAATTTTTTTTTTTGAAGTGCAAAAAGTTTTGAAGTTCAAATTTTTTTGATTGAATCATTTTGACACAAACGTTCCGCAGTGGGCGGGTGCTTCTCTGTTGGTCAGACATGTTTGATTGACAAGTGTCTACACCAACGACATCTTTCTGACAAAGAAGTCATGTTCGCCACTCGCCAGCAAGTTTTTACCCCTACAGGATATTATCTATTTATCATTTGATCTTGTGGCTCTAAGCATCGCGCCAGCCACACCAGCCACACGATCTCTCACTGTTTACTATCAGAAACTCCGATTAATAGGCTACACGAGAGCACACAGACAGTGTTATCCTGCTCTTGTGTACGGGCGTCAGTTTGGTTTGGTTTGAAATGTGCTGGGGGACGGAGAGACGTATCCGGAAGAGCATTTTCAAAAGTGCTGGGTACAATGACGCATTCATTATTTTTTTTCTCTTTCGAGTAGGCGCCGCGAGATGTTTCAAAAGTGGTGGGTACAACATCGACCCTGGCAAAAAGTGGTGGGGACATGCATACATATCTATGGGGACATGTCCCACCCGTCCGCCACCCCCCCCAACCCCCCCCCCCCCCCCCCCCCCCCGTAAATGACGCCTATGAATTTATCTTATAATTGATCTTTTTGTCCGTATTGGAGCGCGTCTCATGGCTCTTACTAAGCGACCTGCCACAAGATCTCTCACTGTTTACGTGAACCAGACACTCTGAGAGCATATAAAGTGCAATCCATCTCTTATTTACTTTTTTTTTTACATATTATCTTATATTTTATTCGCTCTTTTGCCCGTATTGGAGCGCATCTCGTGGCTCTTAAGGGTCGGGCCAGCCACAAGATCTCTCACTGTTCTCATAGCCTACCAGACACTCCGATTGATGCACGAAAACACAGAGACAACGCAACCCTGCACTTATTTAGCTACCCTTTTGTCATCTTATCTTATATTTTATTAGCTCGTTTGTCCCATAATGGAGCACGTTTCGTGGTGCCAGCCACAAGATTTCGCAATATTTCTCATAGTTGCGTGATTCTCCGATTGACATTCTGAAGGAGAATGATTTTGACCACTCCATTAAGTTTGTTTTTTTAATAAAGCCTTTCTTTAAAGTGAATTTCGTTTTTAATAAATTGCATCTTGATTTTAATCAATGTTTGATCAACCAATTCCCAGGATTTAATAAATAAGAAGCAAAGCAAACATATAGGCATAGCAATAAAGTCATTAACTTTTTGCTTTGCACGTTTCTCAAAGACATACATCTAGAAAGGTAGAAATGTCTAGCCTAATTTTAAACAAAACAATTCAAAACGAAAATAAATAGATTATTCTAGATTATTATTATTATTATTATTCTCAGATTATATTTAATCCATATGAAATGAGCATTTCTCTCGGCGCGTTCACTACTGCGAAGATGGCTCCAATACGGGCAAAAAGAGCAAATAAAATATAAGAAAAAATTACAAAAAGGTAGATAAGAGATGGATTGGACTTTATTTGCTCTCATCTGAGTGTCTCATGTAAACAGTGAGAGATCTTGTGGCAGGCGCGACGCTAGGTGACGCGCACGCTCCATTATGGACAAAAAGAGCAAATAAAATATAAAATAAGATGACAAAAAGATACTTAAGAGCAGGATTGCACTGTCTGTTTTCACATGTGCATCAATCGGAGTGTCTGATAGGTGTAAACAGTAAGAGATCTTGTGGCTGGTATGGCTGGCGATGCTTAGAGCCACGACCCGTTCGCATAAAAAGAGCGAATAAAATATAAGATCAGATGATAAATGGGTAAATGAGATATGTATTGCACTATGTGTGCTTTCGTGTAGCTACCATTAGGTGTAAATAGAGAGAGATCGTGTGGCTGGTGTGGCCGGCGCGACGCTTAACAGAGCCATGCGAGCGCACTCCCATACGCATAAAAAGAGCAAATAAAATATAATATAAGATGACAAAAAGGTAAATAAGAGATGGATTGCACGTTATTATACGCGCTCCAATACGGGCAAAAAGAACGAATAAAATATATGATCAGATGATAAATGTGTAAATAAGATCTGTATTGTACTGTATGTGTGCTCTCGTGTAGGCCTACCATTAGGAGTGTCTGATAGGTGTAACTGTAAACAGTGAGAAATCTTGTGGCTAGGCAGGTGAAAAGCGTTTGGTTAATGGTGAATATTGACCTATTGTGCGTACCGTTCTGTCGGGGAATATGCGCTGCATACTGTAAATATTGTGTAAGTTCGAGTGGCAGGCGCTATATAATGCAGTGCATATAAGGCACATATATCCGTGGCCGGTCGAGTAGCAGATCCCCCTGCCAGGCAAAGATTTTATCCCCTCTAAAAAAGCTGCTGGCGAGTGGCGAACATGACTTCTTTGTCAGAAAGATGTCGTTGGTGTAGACACTTGTCAATCAAACATGTCTGACCAACAGAGAAGCACCCGCCCACTGCGGAACGTTTGTGTCAAAATGATTCAATCAAAAAAATTTGAACTTCAAAACTTTTTGCACTTCAAAAAAAAAAATTAATTATTCAATCAAAACAATTTGAACTTCTATTTTTTTTTTTCACTTCAAATAAAAAACGAAAACAAGGAAAAAACACATTCTCTTCAATACTTTTTTTATTCACGAGGTAAATATATATTTTTTTTTTTTGCTTTTGAACAGTTTTTTCTTTGATTGAAAATATTTTTTTTTGATTGAAACAACTTTTTTTGGAATTGAATGATTAAGACACAAATGTCCTACCCATGTATGGCCCAAACACAAAAAAGATTACTTCAATCAAAGAGAACATTTTCAATTAAAACAAAAGGTGTTCAAATGCAATTTTTGGAGTCTCAAATATTTTATTTGCATTCAAAAATGATTTTCTATATTTGAAAATGTTTATCTTTTCATTGAAGTGACTTTTGTATTGATTCTGTTGTTTGTTTGTTTGAAGCAACTTCTTTTTTGATTGAATGATAAAGACACAAATGTCCTACCCATTATATGGTCCAATCAAAAAACAATGTTACTTTAATTAAAAAGGTTGCTTTAAACAAAAAAAACCGGACTTCTATCAAAGAAAACATTTTCAATCAAAGAAAAGCAGTGTTCAAATGTATTTTTTTGAGTCTCAAATATATTTTTGGATTCAAATACTTTTTTTCTTTGATTGAAAAGTTTTTTTTTCATTGAAGTGAAGGTTTTTTTAATTGAAAATATTTTTTTTGATTGAAGCAACATTTTTTTTTGATTGAATAATAAAGACACAAATCTACCTTCATACTTAACCACCTCAAAGAACCACTGAAGAACCAAAATTTCTGTGTGTATGGAGACATATTGAATTAGAGTAGGTTGACTCGTGCCTATACATTTTAAAAATTGCTTGGTTTTTTTAACCCAACTTTGGGTCAAATATGGACAAACCCAGCCGTTGGGTAATTTTTTTTTTACAACGTTTGGGTTTGTCCATATTTGACCCAAAGTTGAGTTAAAACAACCCAGCATTTTTAGAGTGTAGTTTAATTACTCCTCCTTTTCAGTCTGCTAGACTTTGTCTAGACTTTATCTAGTACACTCTAAAAAATAATGGGTTGTTTCAACCAATGTTTGGGTCAAATATGGACAAACCCAAACCATTGGATGAAAAAAAATTGAACTGTTTGGTTTGTTCATATTTGACCCAAACATGGGTTGAAAAACCCAGCATTTTTTTTTTTTTTGAGTAGTTTGACTAATGTCAATAGTCTCATGGTTTTGCCAAGTGTCATGGTGATACCATTGCTGTGCCATTAGACTTATAGCAATTAAACCATAGCATTGTCCCTCCTGTTTTTCTTTGTTTAGTCTCTGCCAATCACAGAGGTTCATTTCATGTGTAAACATGTGGCACAGAGGCGCTTAAGCTTTTACAGTCATTATTGTTTATGCTAATAGACACAAGGTGTTGTTTTTACATGCTGGTTGTCTTAAAGGTCAATTATGTGACCTCACTCTTCCTCTGTGCATGAGATGAACTTTATCTTCGGTTGGTTTCAAAGTCAAAAGCTTGGACTGGTTGGTTCAACCTTTAGTATGTTGGAAGGTGGATTTGTGTGCTTTACCGAATATAGAAGCAGGGTTATTATTGTTAACTAAAACTAAAACGTTTTTATTTCAGCTAGTTGCCAAAGCAACATTTATCATTTTCAGATGTTTCAAAAAGCAATAAAAATTACACAATTACTAAAACTTTCAAATGAATATGAAAACAATACAAAAATAAATGTTAAAGTTTTGAAATAGTAACATTTAAAAAACGTTTCTGAAAAAAGTTCCATGAACGACGTATAAATAGCGTTGTTTTGAAAGCCTTATTAAAGAACTGATAACTTTAAACGAACATTCTACGTATGTTCCTGAAAGAATGTTTGTTCGGAACTTTGAGTTTGTTCAGAACTTTGAGAAGGTTCCCTGTTGTACTTCTGAAATTCTTTTCTTCAGGCTTGTTTTCAAGAGGTCTCAGGTATGACCCCCTCCCATCTCCCATCCGCACAACCCTTCCACCTATTGAAGCCCGGGGGCAGGGATCGTCACCAAATGTCCCTGAGGAGGTTCTAGCACACGCACGTCGTTCACGGGCTTCAAAGCCGCTAGATTAGGGCAGGATGCTGCAGAGGAACTCAGGAAATACAGAGGCGTCAAACTGAAATATATGACCAATTAATGTAGTTATGCAGAGATTAGTGTGAAATTAGCATTTGAAAGGGTCACTCTTATAATGTTGATTACTCTTGCTACTGCATTTAGTTTACATTAATGTCAGTTATGATTTTATTGTTTACAGAACTCTCAACCAATGGTGTGCGTTTGGAATGGGACTATATATCCCCTTATGTTATTTCAGTATTATTTACTATTCTAGTATTAATTTACACATTTTTGTTTTATTTTACCCCTTAGCTGTCACCCCTCTTTTTGAGAATGGGGGTTAAATGCACTATTCAAACTTAAATGGTTGTAATTCAAGAATGCTTTTGGAATATATACCCAAGTTTGGTCTTGTTTTAAAGAAAATACTCAGGAGATTATTGCTGAAGTGAAAACACTTCAAAAAATGAGAGTTTGAATAAAGTTATGGAAGTTTAAATTTACAGTAAATCAAATATACTGTACTATATGTATATTTTTTTATTTTATATAAAATATATATTTTACAAAATATTTTTTACTCTCAAATTACTATAAAATCAAAGCCATGAATCTAAATAATTGTAATTTTTATTATTTTTAATAAACATTAATTAACACTAAAATAAATATTAAATAAAATTATAACTAAATTAATTAATTAAAAAATTTTAATTAAAATTTTTATTGAAGCTTTAGTAATTGTAACTTATTTATTTATTATGTTTTAAGTTTGCATCTAATATATACAACTATGAATGGACAGTGTTTAAACTTATTGAGCCATTATTTTGTATGGTGGCACTGAAATTATGAGTTATCTAAAACAACATGAATATCACACTGGCATTTTTGATACAAACGACTAATTAATCCACTATTATGATTCTTTTTTTCTATTTTTAGTTTTTTGGTAACACTAGTTTAGGGTCCAATTCTCGCTATTAACTAGTTGCCTATTAGCATGCATATTACTAGGATATTGACTGTTTATTAGGACTTCTTACAATATCCTTAACCAACCAATACCTAAGCTTAACAACTACCCTATTAACTTTTAATAAGCAGTAATAAGATGTTTATTGAGGCAAAAGTCATAGTTAATAGTGAGAATTTGTCCCTAAACTAAAGTGTGAGCAGCTTTGGTTCATTTCGAGCAGAAGCATTACAGCCACTAGAACAGAAAGAACTAATTTGGTTGTCTCTCAGGTTTTCAGTGTCTGGATATTGAGTCGACCTGTCACTCGAGGGGATCCTATGAAAGACCTGTCAATCATTCATCACACCACAGTGACCTCCCTGCACAGTTTTGCCAGAGGCACATACTTTAAAATCATAAAATGTTCTTATATTTCTGAACCTCATTACACTGGCTGTTTGTTTTATGTTGCATTCGGTGTCTCTTTCAGGCAGATGGTAAATCTGTGCTGTTTTCATTATCGCTGCAATGCCCCTCCTGGCGTTTCTCAATTAAACCTTCTAAACTAATTCAGCAAGTGAAACAGACACAAAAACAGCATTAAAGCTAATGAGGAATGATAGAAAATGATAGAAATGCCTAAAATTTCCCTCTTTGTGATGCAAAATAGGGAACTTGGGAAATTTGGGGGGGGGAGCTGAAGGCATAGAAACCTGCTTGAAGACTTGCGTACAGTTTAATAGAAATATATTTGGGAGAGCTGAAGCTGTGAATGTCCATTTAAACGCAAACTTATATTGCTCAATCTGTTCTCCAGGTGCATTGTGGGTAATGCCAGAATGGCTTGTTTTCAAACCATCTCCACGCTCTTAAAAACGTCTCGTAAAAGAGGATCACCCCTAGAGTGTCAGAAAAAAACATCAGCTTGGACTGGCTCTTAAATAGCAGTTGTTTCCATATCAGGTTTTTCAGGGCTCTATATATATATATACAGTATATTGAAATAAAGCAATATACACTATGTATATAGTAAATTGCTCCTGCGTAATTATTTATATCGTTAGAACATCTTCTAATCTGTATCGCAAAACATCTGTAATCTGTGTTGCAAAACAATGCAAATGTAAATATGTGTAAAGATGGATAAAGGTGAACCTCGAAAAATTACAATATGGTGCAAAAGTTCATTTATTTCAGTAATACATCTTTAAAAGGTGAAACTAATATATTATATAGACTCATTACATGCAAATGAGATATTTCAAGCCTTTATTTGCTATAATTGTGATGATTATGAAAACCCCAAATTCAAAATTAGATATTGTGAAAAGGTTTTCATAAGCTGGTTCAAACTGATACGGTTGCACAGATGTGTCCTCAGAGACTCCCGCTGCCATTCTTTCTCCAAAATATCCCTCAACTGTTGTCCAGGCATGCTGTGTCTACACCCCCGGGGCGGGGTTTATTATTTAAAGGCATATGCACTGAAACAGCTTGCTGAAAACAGAGACCAGGTAAAATGGTGTTTTCTTGATTTGATTTTTGATTTGAGATCTTTATTTTGAACACGTAAATAATAAATAATAAATAAAAATACAGTTATTAATCAATGAAACAAGGAATATTAATTAAAAGAAACAAAACAAAAATGAACAACAAGGTAAAAAAAAAAATCCAAACTTTCCAATACTTGAAGAAAAACAAAAAACAAAACAAAAAAACAACCCTCTATTTACATGTGCAAAAAGGAGTCGGAAGAAGTAAAACTTATGTACTCCTACCCCCCTATACCATATTTAAACAAATACCTAAAAAAAAAAAAAAAAAAATCTAAATAAGTAATCAATCTATAATCCATATATAGATGGAGAAAATCCATATTTTCTTAAAATACTAATGAGAATTTTTAATAAAAGTATATTACAAAGTTTTCATTTAGACCCTAAACATTTATTTTAACTTGTACAAAAATGGCATTATATGACCCCTTTAAAAAAAAAACCGTCATCACGGATTCTGCGGCTGTAACCGCCAACCACGCATCTCTATCAGACATGGACTAGTCAGATTAATTCAGGTTCATTTTACGTTGTTTATCCATTTTGAATTTGGTGTTGGAGTTGCTGTCTTAATTCAGTGTGCTAGTGATTGTTGTAGCTCTATAAAGTGCTGTGAATTAATTACCCAGCAGCACGAACATCAGAAACGGGCCCTCGCTGATTCTCTTGGCAGGAAACGTTCCTTGTTTTCCACCCTGCAGCTCCTGATGAAGTTTAGGGTTTGTTTCCAGCTGCCTCTGAGCGTTCTCAAGCTCCCACGCTGAGAAACGCACGTCAGGTTGAGCTTTGGGGCAAAAAGTGCTGTTCCCCTCCCCCGTTTTGACTGGGCATCTCTGAGACCGCTCTCCTCCTGTCTCGACAGGTCATGGTATGTGTCTAATGTGTGCTCAGGGGACTCTAATAACAAAGGACAGTAAAATACACCTGTCACATTTTTTGGGAGATTTGGAGGTAAACACACGGGTTCCTGGATGGCGTGATGGAGCCCATGGGCGTGTTTGTTTGCACATCACTATGGATCGAGATTCGGGATGACAGGCACTCATTCCAGGATGTTTACGGCTGTCGGTTATTTGCCTGACGTCATGACCGGATTTGATAAACAGCTCTGTCTTGATGCCGCACTGTTTTTTGTCTCTGCCAGGGATCATATATCTGCTACAGCAGGTCTTTATTCACACGCAGAGAGGATATTTCACTCCGGAGCTCATCTCAATAACTGTAACTGATAAAACAAACATCCTTTGAATATAAATGTGTGCTAGGTTTGCATTTGAGTTTGCTGCTGTCTTCAACTTGTTTTTGGTGGCATATTAACCCTTATGCTGCATTAGGGACATTTTTGGTCTTTTGCAGTTTAATTTCTTTGACCATTTTGGCTGTTTTAATGCAAATGGTATGAAATTTGGCAAAATTGTGACTTTTTGGATACATGTAAAAAATGTGATCCCATTTTGCAAAATATGTATAACACACACTGTGTAGATCAAATAGTAACACTCAGCACCATAAATACCAAAAATGGCCCATTGAAACCCATTAAAACGTTGTTTAAATCTGAGGCTGTCAGTAATACATGAAACATGATTTTTGCACAAACATCCTTTCATTTTGAAGCAAAAGCATTATATTTGCATTATATAGTGTATTCCACCAGATGACGTCACTACATATTTATTCCCTATGGGTGGAAATGCACCTTATTTTAGGCAATAGGCAATGTTTAATAGGTGGCCATTTTTGGTCTCTAGCGCGCTAAGTGGGATTTTTTGCAAAGTGGGACTGTGATAATCCAAATCTAAAGTTTTCTCTTTGCATTTAGTTTATTGAAAATAATTGAATTTTTGTGTTTTTTCCTCTTATACAAATCGATGGTTTCGCAAACAAAACTGGTAATTAAAGGGTTAAAATCCTGAAATTGAATACATTTTTGGTAGTTATGATGAGGACTGATGCTGGTTAAAAGATTTAACTTGGTAAAAGTGGAAAATAATAATAATATATAATATTTTAGGCAATGTTTAATATGTGGCCATTTTTGGTCCTTAATGCACTCAACGGTGTTAAAAATCTAATGCAGCACAAGGGTTAATGAGAACCTCCACAATCCAGGTTAACAAGATTGTGGAAACGCAATATGGTCACATTAGTGCATTAACTAATGAGGAGCAATACATCTGTCACAGTATTTATTATTCTTTGATAGTGTTAGTTAATAAAAATACAACTCTTCATTGTTAGTTCATGTTAGACCGGGTCTATTAAATAATAACGGACAGCTTTTAATATCAAGTAAAAATGTGAATTGGAGGGTGTTTGAATCAGAGAAGGACCACTGCTGTTATCTAGCTGTTTTTCTCCTTCTTTCTTCTTCAGCAATCCATCAGCTCTTCCCTGAACGGGTCGTGCCGACTGCTCCCGCTGGAGAGTGTGTGAATGTGACGTGTCCTGATGGCCTCGTGATATAGAGCGGTTATTTTCCCTGTCGAAGGAGCTTGTGTGTTTTGATTTGTGTTGGTTAAGGCACGACACGGCCATTAGTTACAGCTAAACCGGCTCACTGGTGGTTTATGTCTTTACTTTGAGGAGAGACTACGTCTTATGATCTATCTATCTATCTATCTATCTATCTATCTATCTATCTATCTATCTATCTATCTATCTATCTATCTATCTATCTATCTATCTATCTATCTATCTATCTATCTATCTATCTATCTATCTATTTATCTATCTGTATGTTTGTCTATCTATCTATCTATCTATCTGTATGTTTGTCTATCTATCTATCTATCTATCTATCTATCTATCTATCTATCTATCTATCTATCTATCTATCTATCTATCTATCTATCTATCTATCTATCTATCTATCTATCTATCTATCTATCTATCTGTATGTTTGTCTATCTATCTATCTATCTATCTGTATGTTTGTCTATCTATCTATCTATCTATCTATCTATCTATCTATCTATCTATCTATCTATCTATCTATCTATCTATCTATCTATCTATCTATCTATCTATCTATCTATCTATCTATCTATCTATCTATCTATCTATCTATTACTTTGTATATTACTGTGTTTGACCCCCTTTCGCCTTCAGAACTGCCTTAATTCTACGTGGCATTGATTTAACAAGGTGCTGAAAGAATTCTTTAGAAATGTTGGCCCATATTGATAGGATAGCATCAATTGATGGAGATTTGTGGGATGCACATCCAGGGCACGAAATTCCCGTTCCACAACATCCCAAAGATCCTCTATTGGGTTGAGATCTGGTGACTGTGGAGCCCATTTTAGTTCAGTGAACTCATTGTCATGTTCAAGAAACCAATTTGAGCTGATTCGAGCTTTGTGACATGGTGTGTTATCCTGCTGGAAGTAGCCATCAGAGGATGGGTACATGGTGGCCATAAAGGGATGGACATGGTCAGAAACATTGCTCAGGTAGGCCGTGGCATTTAAACGATGCCCAATTGGTACTAAGGGGCCTAAAGTGTGGCAAGAAAACACCCCCCACACCATTACACCACCACCACCAGCCTGCACAGGGGTAACAAGTCATGATGGATCCATGTTCTCATTCTGTTTACGCCAAATTCTGACTCTTCCATCTGAATGTCTCAACAGAAATCGAGACAGAGATCCAGTCTTCAACTGTCCAATTTTGGTGAGCTCTTGCAAATTGTAGCCTCTTTTTCCTATTTGTAGTGTAGATGAGTGGTACCCGGTGGGGTCTTCTGCTGTTGTAGCCCATCCGCCTCAAGGTTGTGCGTGTTGTGGCTTCACAAATGCTTTGCTGAATACCTCGGTTGTAACGAGTGGTTATTTCAGTCAAAGTTGCTCTTCTATCAGCTTGAATCAGTCGGGCCATTCTCCTCTGACCTCTAGCATCAACAAGGCATTTTCGCCCACAGGACTGCCGCATACTGGATGTTTTTCCCTTTTCACACCATTCTTTGTAAACCCTAGAAATGGTTGTATGTGAAAATCCCAGTAACTGAGCAGATTGTGAAATACTCCGGCCTGTCTGGCACCAACAAACACGCCAAGCTCAAAATTGCTTAAATCACCTTTCTTTCCTATTCTGACATCCAGTTTGGAGTTCAATCTATCTATCTATTTATGTTCATCCATCACTATATCTTAAGATTCTTTCTTTTTTAACAGGCAGTAGATTCACCGCGATTGTGAAAATAACGTTTTACATTTATTTATTAATATACAGTATGGGTCAGATGATGTAGGCAGCTCTTTAAAGGACAGCCTGAGGCCCGTGGGCACATCGAGCTGATGTCCTGAACTCTCCTGTTTTTTTTTTTACCCATGAGCACTTGCTCTTAGCTGCTGTAGTGAGAATGTTGATCAAGCACTTGGGGTTGTTGCTGGCCCTGTGCTCAAGTGCTTTCTATTTTAGTGTTATCCTGATGGTTTATGCTAGCATGTCTATTACTATCAGCCCTGTTTCCTCAGAGACACAGGAGATTTTCTCAGCGTTTACGTTTCCGGGAGTTTTGCGCCATTGTGCAATGGGATGGAATTATTCGGACACATTTTATGACTCGGCTCAGAAAAGGTCAGCATACCAACAAGACATAGAGACTGTGAGAATAGTACACAGGAGACTTTTTCTTTTACATTGTATATTTTACATTACATTAAACATCAGTAAAACAAGATTTCTTTTCTTATAATTACTTTATATGATATTAAGGTTAGTTTTAAAATAATGTCCGTTGTTTATGTATATTTTCTCACTTTTTTAAATGTTGTTTGTCTTATAAAATGGTCTAATTCAACGGATGCATTGATATCATTGCTGGAAAACAATTATTTTTTGCAGCGCTATACTCTTAGAAGAAAAGGTTCTATATAGAACTTTAAAAGGTTCTAAAGCGCTACGTATTTGGAACCCCTAAAATGCAATGCATGTGAATGATCACAAAATTCAAGATATGGGGGTTAAAAAATATAATTAGTCAATATCACACAAAGAGTGTCATTTCAGTTTTTATCCTCCAAAAATCAGCATGATTAAAATGTGATATTAAGTTACTACAACAGTTTAATAAACAATAATTTAATTACAACTACAAAATATTGCAGAATAATGTAATATATGAATGAATAATAGCCTTTAAAGAACCTTTGTAACAAAAGTGTTCTTTCTTGCCATTATTTAACCTTTTTTTTAACATAAAATGTCCTTTGGAGTTGAGTAAAGAACCCTATGCTACATACAGTATATAGAACCCTTTTTTTGAGTCTAGCTCAAAGTTCGAGAAATGAGAAACAGATGAGACACACACTCGAATCGAATACCCAGTTTTGTTTCCGCTTTCCTCAGACGTCTCCTGTCAGCTTCTCGGCTCTTTATATGCCCTAGTCGTGATGTTTTGGTTTGCAGTTGAGTCTTTACTACCGTCTCTCAGCTCCACTGCACTCCTGTGTGTTAGTCAGGAGATAGACAGATCCCACTCAGGATAGGAGAGAAACTAAAACAGCTCCAAGCGGATCCCTCTTGATCCTGCCGTCTATAGGAACCTCTGAGATTTACTTCTTGAAACTCTTGTTTTTGTTCTTCACTTAGGGGTAAAAAGAAGTTTGAAACAACCTTAGTGGTGTAAAAAAAGTTAGCGAACATCACCAATGTGGATATGTTTGCACAAGCTCTGCAATTCAGAACTCCAATCATGTCATGTAACATTTATTTATACACTTTATACAATTTATTGCTCTGAAAGCAAGCAGATTTACAGTATTAAACACAAAAAACGGTATCAATTAGAATTACAACTTCAGTTGCTACTGTAACGCAGGTCTTCAGTGTTTTCATCATTAACAGATGAAATAAACTGAACGGGAGAAGATTTCCACGTCAAAGAAGGCGGAGCCTCAGAGCCACACCCACCTATTACGTAATCGCCACGGGCGAATGCTAGTATGAATCTTTTCTGGCAGGCTGTTTTGAACTCCAGAAACATACTCCAATTGAATTTTGTTTTGGCCAAAAAAAATAATGAACTAGGGAGGTTGTGCACTTTACATAATATATTTATACATAGTTTACCTGTTAATAATTGTGTTTTTTTACTTTAAATGTTTTTTTATATTAAGGTCTACACTGTAAAAATGAATATGCTTTATCTAATCAATAAAATTGTGGCAACAGATTACAAGCAATATTATTAATTAAATTGAACAAATTAGAATTGAGTAATAGTTAATCAAATTAACATTCTAATTAATTCTAATTTGTACAATTTAATTCATAATATTACTTGTAATATGTTGCCACAATTTTATTGATTAGATAAAGCATATAATTTTTTTCAGTGTATGTAATTGTGTCTCAACTTAACAGTACAAAATCAGTATGTAATCAGTACCTAATGTGTTGTCTAAACACAAACCATTTATGTTAAGTAAAAAAATGTGTACATCCAGAGGGTGGCAGTATAGTGCGAGCCGTCTGGCATTTTGCCCGAACTTAATTTTATTGTGTTCAATCTGCTTAAATCTACGAACAATTTAAGTTTACTTAATCCATTTGTGTTGGATTACATGATTGATTTGAGTTGCCTTAACTGAAACTGGGCAGTGCTTTTAGTTCCCAGCATGCTTTGCATATGGTTGAATTAAGAGAGAATAAATGTTAAAATTAAGTGTTATTTTATGTTTTTTTTTTGAGAGCTTTAGAAAAAGGGAAGACTTGATTGTGTGTAATAGTGTTTAATGTTAAATTACATTGGAATTATTAAACCATTACATTACAGTGGGTTACCATTGAGTGGAGCATTTTGTTTGGCTGTCGACTGATTTCATTATTTTCAAATCAATTGCTTTAAATGAAGGATCATGTAAATCTTAGCATTCAAGATGCTAGCAAATAGCTAGCTAAAGTCTATCAATTTAATAAAATATCACTGAATCAAATGAAATATAAATGGATGAATGAATATAATAAAATGCCTTTGAATCATGTCAGGAAGCCTTTAAAAATTCTACTTAATTCTACTTAAATTGGGTATAAGTCCATTATGTTGAATTTACATGAACGAATTATGTTTGTTTAACGTAATCCAGTTATGTGGAACCTGTTGACAAATTAAAATTAATTAAAGCCAACATATATTTTTTTTTTGAGTGTGATAGCATGCTAGTTTGTTCTTTGATTTCTCTTGACGTATATAGGGGCCTGAAAGGGATTGTTCACCCCAAAATGAAAATGTCTGTCATCATTTACTCACCCTCAAGTTGTTCCAAACCTGAATGAATTTCTTTCTTCTGCTGAACACAAGAAAAGATATTTTGAAGAATACGGGTAACCAAACAATTGATGGACCCCATTGACATAAAAATAAATAAAAACACTATGGAAGTCAATGGGGTCCATCAACTCTTGGGTTACTGACAAATAACCTGTTTTGTGTTAAGCAGAAGAAGGAAGTTCATACATGTTTGGAACAAATTGAGGGTGAGTAGATGATGACAGACTTTTTATTTTGAGGTAAACTATCCCTTTAATGTTGATAAAAAGCATATTGTGACCAGGGGCTGTGAAGGTACAGCTACTATCTTATATAAACACAAATACTACATTAGTAAATCTTCTGAAATCATATGATGGATTTGTCTTCGGAGTGTTATTAACTGAAAAGTCTTGTCATCACAAATGGAGACATGCACATTCGCATAACTTGCGACAATCAGTTATGAAACATTTTCATTGACGTCTGAAGTTTGAAAGTGCACATTTCCAAACGAGATGTGTCTTATAACATATAAGCTGTCATATAATAACATATAAGTCTTGTGTCTGGAGCTGCAATTCTACATTGACCTTGAGTGGGTGAAATTAACGTTTATTTATGGTTGGTTTTTGCTATGAGGGGATTCTGCATGAATAGACTTTTTACTTCAGAATATTGTGAATAATCATGAAACTAATCTCAGTGGAGTGACTTCTTTGTGTTTTTTGCGAATCTAAAGCCACCGGATCAGTATGTGTCAGGACATTTAGTGCATGTCTCTCCACTGCATATTAATGTCTGGGGTGTTTGTTTTTAGTCGAATAATTTTCGAGCATGCTAATGCTATTCATTAGTGTACAGTGGGTGTTAATTGACCTTGCTCTTATTCCGAATGAAAAATGGGTCTTCTGGATTTCATTGTGTGTATATTTCCATTCATGCGGCTGTTTATTAGAAGCAGCAGTAACCGCAGGTTGATATATCTGCGACCACACACACACACACAGCCTCTCATGTGGCAGCTCAGAGTGAAGTCCGTCATCTTGCGTTTGTTGAAGCTGTCCAGAGCGCCTGAACATGTGTGGTCTCCAACCACACAGCGGCGAATCTCTTCCATCGCTCTTTCGGTTCTAATTCTGTCACATTTCTCGGTGGTTTGGCTAATTTTATCCCCCTTGTGCCGCCTCAGAAACTGCTGTGTTTGGATTCTTTTGGATAGCAAATTTATAACTCTCTTGCCTTCTCTTTTTTCAGAGTGTGGAAGTCATCCGTAACGGCAGGAGCTGATCTGTATGCAGAGTGAGATCTATCATGACTGTGATGTCATTGCCACACCGCAGGTAATGTCCGACTCAGGCATGCTGTACCCGTCAGACTCAACAAATGCCATTATGCAAATGCATGTGTGAAACTTATTTAGGGTGATTATGATCTCATTGAGAATGAATTTAAAATGACATTTTTGAATGTGTTGTATTATATTGACGTTTACTAAGTATATAATTCTATAACTAAAATAAATGAATAAATATGTATATAAACACCCATTTTTCTTGAATTACTATTATTGAATAGAACTTATGTATATGTGTGTGTGTGTGTGTGTGTGTGCACGTGTATATGTACATTTATTAATGTGTGTTTGTGTGTGTATATATATATATATATAAATCATAATAATTTCAATTGTATGTTTTTGTATATAAAAAAATATTATATGTATTGGAATTTTTATTTTATTATTTGAAATGTGTGTGTGTGTGTGTGTGTATATATATATTAGGGCTGTCAAACGATTAATCACGATTAATCGCATCCAAAATAAAAGTTTGTGTTTACATAATATATGTGGGTGCACTGTGTATAATTATATATATATATATATATATATATATATATATATATAAATACACACACATGCTTGTATATATTTAAGAAATATTTTCATGTATATACTGTATATAGATTTATATATAATTTATATTATATATAAATATCAATATTTTATATATAAATAATATTTTTTTTTCTTAAATATACATGCATGTGTGTGTATTTATATAGAAAATAATTATACACAGTGCACCCACATATATTATGTAAACAAACTTTTATTTTGGATGC
This sequence comes from Pimephales promelas, assembly GCF_016745375.1. The sequence continues at coordinate 304,791 of NW_024121211.1, read as the reverse complement.
GATTAATCGTGATTAATCGTTTGACAGCCCAAATATATATATATATATATATATATATATATATACGTCTGTATAAATTCTGTAGTAATGAATTATATTTTTTAGTAATAATTTATAAATATATTTTTATATATGTATTTCAGTAATGAATAATAATATATACATATTTTTTTTTGTTTACTTGACTTGTAAAATTCAGCATAAATGCAATCCAATAATTGGCCATAATCATATATTAAAAATCAAATAATTCATTCATATTTGATAATGTTGATAATTTCATAATGTTTATCTTTAACACATTAGCACTTTTTTTTGTCTGCTGCAGATCCTGAGCCATGGGTAACACAGAAAGCCATAGTGGCGGGCATGGTTATTATGGAGCCGGTCAGCGGCACCTCTCCCGTAAGCACATGTCCCGCTCGCTCCGTCTGTCCAGCAAGCAGACGTACTGTTCCCGCCGAACGCCTTCCGGAAAGCCGGAGCACCGCAACTCCGAGACCAGCACGCGCTCCAGCAGCACTCCCAGCATCCCTCAGTCACTCGCGGACCACGGCCTGGAGCCCTTCAACGACTCCGACATGCTCCCCGACTTCAGCGGCCCCATTTGGGTGGACCGTGTGGCCATGAATCTCAGACCCGTGTCCTTCCACAACCATCCGGCACATTCTCCCACACCGTCCCACACCGGCACCGCTAAACAGGCCTCACAGGACGACGCCAAGCCCCCAGAGGACGCGACTCTGCACACTCGGGACGGCTCCCAAGACGGCTCCAGCTTCAAGAAGAAGCGCTCCAAGTCTGCGGACATGTGGAGGGAGGACTCGCTGGAGGTGTCCTTATCCGACATGAGTCAGGAGCACCTGACCAGCACCGAGGAGATCGGAGATACTCCTGAAGACTGTGAAGCCGGCCGCCAGGAGCTGCTGGACTCGAACCGCGCCAATTCCTTAGACGGGCTCTACGGACCCAAGAGTCCCACCTGCAGGCCAACACATGGACGCTATGCCAAATGGCACAAAGGTGGGACTACGAGCAGAGAAGGGGACGAGGATAAAATGATCTCGCCCTGTGAGGACGACGGCGCCGCTTACGCCGCGTATACACTGCCCTGCCGACGCTCTCACTGTCTGTCCGAGGGACCCACCAATCAGCAAGGAGCCATGCAAGGGAGGCGGGCGCAAACCATACAGGTGAGTTTTGCTTGGCTAGCCCCGCCCACAGTGAAATCTGATTGGTCCCTGCTTAATGTTACTTGATATTATTCCCTGTAACATTCTGATTGGCTGTAATTGTGACGTATCCAGGGTTATTATTACATACTGAAACTTAAACCATAAAAAACACATTTGCTTTTAGTTTCGTCAAGACAGCATGGTTTATTTTCACAACTTGTAACTTGATGTACTAAAATAACTATATAGACCTATTAAAAAAATGAATAAAAATAACACATAACAAAATTACTAAAACTTTAACTAGAAACTAATTAAATTTAAAATAAAATACAATTATATTTTTGTAATTATTTAGAATATTAAACATATAAATACCATTGTATTTTCATAATTATTTTATTTAAAATAATTTTATTATTTTATTTTTTTATGTAAAATATTCATACATTGTATTTTTGTAATGTATGGGTACTACTTTTATTTTATTTTTTCTGTATTAACTATAGATACCATTATCATTATTTATTTTTTATATTCGATCTAATAAACATATGTAATATAAATACCATTATATTTGTCACTTTACATAATAATATAATAATTATGTAAGAAAAAGTGTCCTGTTCAGTCTAGTTTACTAAGTGGAAACAATCAAAAACACAAATCATTCAGATGTTAGTAAAGTGTAGCGGAGTACTTTTGAAACAGTTGCTTCATTGTAGATAAAATTATAGCTAGCTTCTCCAAAACGAATGCAAAGGCGCGTTCTGTTCACACTTGACATCTCTAAATGACGACTATTTGTTGCTATTTTCTTTGTGATCACATGAGGTCCACTATTTTGTCCTATTGGTCGCCACCGCATCATGTTAGACATTTGCATAAAGTTGAACTCTACAGCTTTGAGGATACTCACCGGTATGTTGTTTCAAATGAGCAAATCTCATTGAAAATGAATGGCTTTGTTTGAATGATTAGGGTCATTCACTTTCAGAGAATGTGAGTGTAATGTTGTGCTAGTGTACTGTAGGTGTACAGTAGGGAATTTCACTCTTGTTATGAATGTTCGCTGCGGTTAATCCCCCAGAATCCATCAGAATCTCCTCATGTAGAGAGATTGTACTTATGAATGACTCATTTGTGTGTGCGAGTTCACACAAACCCCACTATTGTTTCACATCAGACAGTTTTATGTTAGATAAAGTATGTTCATAAAAAACAAAAAAATTATTTAAAAAATATATATACTGTATGTTTTATAATTTTAGAAAAAAATATATATAAAAAACAAAATGTATGCAAATATAATGTGATTTATATTTTACCTTTTTGTATGATGTAAAAAAAAAATTATAAAATATATAACCGTATTTATTTGTATAGAAAAAATATTTTGAATATTTATCGATAAAATATATATAAAAAAACAAATAATGTGTTTATTTTATATATATTTTTTTTAAACATAATAAATACCATACATACAATTTTACAAATTTAAGTCTATTCATATTTTATAAATCAGTGACCTTGAGTGTCCAGAAAGGCGCCAAATAAATAAAATGTATTATTATTTATATTTATTTTTGTATAGAAAAAATATTTTGAATATTTCTCGACAAAATATAAAAAAACAAATAATTAAAATATGTATTAATGTGTTTATTTTATATATATTTTTGAACATAAAAAATACATATTTTACAATTTGACAAATTTAACTCTATTCGTATTTTATAAATTATAGATAAAATTAAAATTGACATGTACTTTTTTTTTAATTTGTTTTGTTTTTTGCAGTACCTTGTATATGCCATGATATACATTAAAGTACCATAGTATTAACATCACTTTACCATAGTTTCACCACAGTACATTCCACGGTCGTTCGCTGTGACGTGTGTTGACAGTCACGGTGCATTGTGGGTAGTGGACTGTCACACAGTGTCCATATGGTTGTGGTTGTTTTTTCCTGATGATCCAGATCCTGGAGTCAGACTTCTGTGAGAACAGCTCGCTTCTTTTGTCATGCTAATGAGCTGTAATTGACAAAGGAACGTGACTGAGAGAAAGAGAATGAGAAGGAAAGGTAGAGAGACTATATTTTTTTGCATATATACAGTATACGTGTGCAGAGCGTTTCAGTCACATGTAGGCATTTGCTACAGCCACAAAGATAAAAGATAAAAGCAGGAAATCCCTGTGACTCTCCCTCCCTGTGAGGCACCATCGGTGAAGATGAATGGCATGCCGGGCCGCACAGTCCAGTCATGTGACTCCCGCTAGATGCCGGGTTTGGTGGCTAATATGCCAGCATTCCCCAGCAGTGGTACAGACTGGTATTGTACAGTCAAATTTACAGCACTATAAGTCTCTCTTCACCATCTCTAACATGTTCACTTTAGCATGTCCACCGTTTCGTGCTCCGGCCAACAGGTAGGAGGAATGAAGATGTGAGCCACGGCTATCAGAGTCTGTTATTTGAGGGTGACGTTCTTCTTCCGGTGTGTATTCAGGATGTCACGGCTGGAGACGGCAGTGATTATGAGGACAGCGGTATCGACGGGCTGACGGGGGACAGCGAGGCGTCTCAGCATCAGGCTCGCCGCTATAAGACCATGTCCGCGTCGTTCTCCGTCTACTCCACGTCAGCAGGGGGCGTCTTCACCGGGAGCGACAGCGGGAGCAGCAGCGGGGCCGGAGCGGGGCCCTCCGATGGCACACAGGTGGAAAATATGATTATAATAATAATCTGTTATAATAATGTTTCATCCAAGCATCATTGAAGACTAATATATCGTGTCACAATATATTGCAATACAAAAATGCAACTACTATATATAATGTTGAATATAATGTATAATAATGCAATAGATGACATTTTGTGGGTCCTGATAATGCCAAATGTCTGATGCTACCAGTAAAAAGTGGCCTACATTATTTTAAATATATCTAATCAGTGACAGAGTGCATATTCGTCTAAAATAATTCTGTATTTTCAGCTTCAGAATCATGAATATTTATATTCTGGTGTCTAGTTTGTCATATGCATTGGTCCAAGCCTATTCATTTATACCCACAATGTCATACCAAATTTATCATTTTAATCATCAGTATATTTTTTGTTAACCTTTTATCATGTATCGCAATGATATCGTATCGAGATATGTATCGAATCATGACATGAGTAAAAAACATTAACATCAGATAGTTGCTACGTCAGTGCATGAACAAACATTCCGGCAACTAAGTATTGTCAATTAAAATGAAATATATATAAATAGAAACGGGTGCTGATTTTTTGTTAATTCCACTAGGTGCCACTAGTGTTGCAGAAACTACATATTTCACCTTTAAATAAATATGTATTTATTCTTAAAGTTTCAGAGGTGTCTAACGCTATTATATTTTATTGTAGTATAAATGAAGAGTTGTGACGTGATATTCACCATGGTCACAACTGCAGTAGGCAAATAATTAATGGTCATTAAGATAAAATATATCAAGCGAAAAAACTTTTAATGACTGTAAATAATCATTTATAAATAACATTCCACACAAAAAAAAAAAATCAGAAAATGAAAAAAAGTGTGTCTGGCCCGTTTGATGCCTCTGAAACTTGGCATTTATTCATATATATATATATGAATAAATGCCAAGTTTCAATAAACAAAAATGGGTAAATACATATAATAATACACCAAGATGTTTCAGAGATGCTTTAACCTTTTAATGAAATATTAAGAAAACAGTTTTTAAATGATAAATGGTACAGAATGTCAGAGACTTTAAATAGGGTACATTTTTATGACCGAAAGCATTTTATTTCCATGAGACATGTTATTTGTAAGTTTTGTGATGCAGTTTAGCATCTGTACGTTGATAACAGTCGTGCTGGACCTGTGTGTGTCCGATCAGGGAGTGTATGAGAACTTCCGTCAGGAGCTGGAGCAGAACGTGAGCCCGGCCGAGGTTCCCGAGAAGAGAAGCTCAGCGTTCAGCGATGAGCAGAGCAGTGTGACCCTGAGCTCCGCCTACCACACCGACCCGCTGCTGAACGTGGCCGCCGTGCAGGGGACGGTGCGCAAAGCTGGACGCCTCGCCGTCAAAAACTTCCTGGTGCATAAAAAGAACAAGAAGGTGGAGCTCGCCCCTCGCCGCAAGTGGAAGAGCTACTGGGTGTCCCTCAAAGGTGTGTGTGTGTTTCGGAAAGATGTGAGCGGTTACCTGACACCACAAACAGGTTTTACAACATCCCATAGAAGCGTTTGAAAGAGAAGGGGACGATTATGTTTGTTGTGTTACATGGGAAGGTTCAGAAAAAAATGAATGCAGAATTAAAACGCCTATCACTCACTAGTCACCACTAACACACGTTTATTACATATTATGGCTAATTTGATGTTTTCAGCTACTAATAGGAGTAAAAACATTTACACTTTGTACAATTTAACCCCAAAACCATATTCTGGACAAATGTGGGCAAAATAATTTTGATTTATTTAAAAAAAAAATACTTTAATTGAAAATTGAAATTGAAAAAAAATTTTAAAAAATTGAAAACTTAAATTGAAAAAACTCCTTAATCTTGTATTTGGGTCAAAAATGGGCACCCATAGAAATGAATGGGAAAATCTGTAATTTAGAGCATTCTAAAATAAGCCAAAATAAGACACCAGGTGACAGCAAAGTCACTTCATCTTTAGGTTTTAGCTCTAATAACTTATTGGAATGATATTTTAATGTAGTTAAAAAAATAACACATAAAAATAAGCATAATTTACATAGAAAATATGGTACTTTTTGAAGTAAATAAATTCAAAAATACCCCCAAAATAAAAAAAAAACACGATAAATGGATAGACAAAACTTTATCGAAGACAGTGATATAACATTTATAATAAATAAAAATTAGGATCACACCTGAGTCCTCTGTGCCCACATTTGTCCACAATTACAGGATTAAGGGCTATAAAGTGAATACAGTTTGAGGGCTACAATGAAAAATGTAATGTATATCAGAATGTCTCATGATCCTTCAGAAATTAGTCTAATATGCTGATTTGCTGCATATTATAATTTTTTTAAGGCCGTCATGAATGAAATTGAAGTTGAAATAGTCATTTTGTTCCCTATTGTGATGTATATCCGAGGTATAAACGGCTTCTTGAACAAGAACAAATGTAGGGCGCCCTCACGCCAGTAAACACATCATCAGAGAAGAGATGTCGCTGCAAGAATATTACGGGGAGGGCATATGAATAAAAAAATAATGAATAAAATCATTTATAATAAATAAATACTGCAATATGCATAAAAAAACAAGAATTTTCCATGTTGAATTCATGGTAACTTTAATTGTTCTTAATTTAATTTCCTTCCCAAAAAAAAAAAAAATCTTACTGACCTCAACTGGATCCTGAATGATGTAATTGATACACACAAAATATTGACATGTTAGAAAGCTCTGTAGCTTTGCCAGCAGTGTGAAAACAGAACAAAATCAACGCTAAAACTATCCAATAAGTGTGCACATTTTATTGGATTTTATTTAAGAAAGCAGCGCTGCATTTTTTATTTTGGCCACTGGAGAGCAGAGTTCAATCAATAAAGCCGTAAAACTCCAATGTATTGGATATCCTGCTCCCGTTCCCCTGGAAACAGAGTCTGTAGTGTTACGTGAACTCACGTTTACTCCTTTATGATGCGTGAGTGATTGTTTTAATTTGTCCTCCCAGGATGCACTCTGTTTTTCTACGAGACAGACGGGCGATCGGGCATCGATCACAACAGCATCCCTAAACATGCCGTGTGGGCCGAGAACAGCATCGTCCAGGCCGTCCCAGAACACCCCAAAAAAGATTTCGTATTCTGCCTGAGTAACTCTCTTGGAGACTCCTTTCTTTTTCAGGTAACTGTGGAAAACCCCTTTTCAGAAACCCCTTTATATAAATATTTGACTCACTATTATGTTCATACTTACTGCATACTACACCATATACTGCAGATACTGCCTAATAAACCTGGTATTGTGTATTATGTGTGTTGTTTGCTCTTTCGAAGTTGATTTGGATACAAGCATCTGCTAAAGGCACAAATCTGAATGTCATTTTTTGCATTTTGCATTATGAAAATAAACAGTAATATGCTACTTTGTTGTCAAGTCCCAACAAATCTGGCACATTTAATTATTAATAATAAAATGTTTTATTTAGCATTTTATTCCAAGTCAGAAAGTCAAAACTCTCAGCAATTAGCTAATTAGTCGCATCCAAAATAAAAGTTTATGTTTACATAATATATGTGTGTGTGTGTGCTGTGTATAATTATTTTGTATATATAAATACAAATGCATGCATGTATATATTTAAGAATTATTTGCACGTAAATACTATATATATATATAAATACATAAGCTATATTATATATAAATATTTGATAAATGAATAACACATTTTCTTAAATGTAAACATGCATGTGTGTGTATTTAGAAATACAAAGTAATAATACACGGCACACACAAATATATTATGTAAACACAAACTTTTATTTTTGATGCGATTAATCGCAATTAATCTTTGCACAGCCCTAAACTTTTTCATTCTTGAGTGCATTGCATTGTGGGATGTCTTGGTTTACCAGGAATGAATACCAACTATTCCTTGAATACAGAGAATTTGCCTAGCTTGCACTGAATACATACTATGAACGCAAGAAACAGTGATAGCAGTATGTTAATATGCTATTTAACCTTTGACCTGTAGACCTGCAGTCAGACAGAGCTTGAAAACTGGATCACGGCCATCCACTCAGCCTGTGCCGCGGCCTTCGCCCGCCAGCATCACCGCGAGGACACGGTGCGTCTGCTGCGCGCGGAGATACGGAAGCTGGAGCAGAAGATCGACATGGATGAGAAGATGAAGAAGATGGGAGACATGCAGCTCTCCGCTGTCACCGACTCCAAGAAGAGGAAGACCATTCTGGAGCAGGTTATTGATTGGTTATTTACAATGTTTGGGTCCAAATTACACACTATACAACAGGTTCAGAGTCAGATCACCCACTTAAAGTGAAATATGGCACCAAGCAGCATGAACATATTTGATGTTGTGGTCCACTCCGTAGTTTTTACCTCATTACTAGTGGTCGATGCCGATATCTGAGTGAGCAGGATAAAGATAAAGCCTATATTTTTATTTATACTTTTATATATATATATGAAGAGTTCAGATGCAAAAGCCTCTAAATGCCATTTGAAATTTTCTTCTTTAATGATGATTTTTATCAAACTTGTATATTTAAGTTCAGTAATTTCACTTAAATAACAATTAATCATTGCCATTTAAGTGAAATCACTGAATTAAATATACAAGCTTGATAAAAATCATCATTAAAGAAGAAAATTTCAAATGGCATTTAGAGGCTTTTGCATCTGAACTCTTCATATATATATATATATATCTCAATAAAATCAATATTTAATAAATTAGATCAATTTAATAAACTTATATTTACAAAATCTTTAAAATAAACATGCTTAGGCCCTATACCTTATGACAATATATTCACTTCTTGAATCTGCAATCCTATTACATTTTTTTTTCACAAATAAAGTCATTGTTTAAAAACATAAATATGTGAAAAAAAGGACGTAAACACTGTAACAGGGCACTCAGTAATCTGGTAATTTCATGCGCACTGATAATCAGAGATCGTAAACTAATGAAGATGGAGAATGTGAGTGAGCTATGTGTGAGTACTGATCAGGCGCCCGATAAAATAAAAGCATGCAGCGCCGTCAAAATAAAAGTCCCGCTTCCAAAACATCAGCCAATCAGAAAAACTTATCGGCCGATGCCGATATTTTAAAAATGCCAAATATCGGCCTAATGCCAAATATCGACTACTATATACATATATATATATATATATATATATATATATATGGATTTGTGGGCACAGCATGATTAAAATATTAAAACAAATGACAGACAAAATGCCTTGAGGTTCAAAATTGTTGTTGCTTTCATCTGGTTATGACAAAACGTGTTAGTTTTACATAATAGTCTCTGTCTGTTCTGTTTCCTGTAATTATTGCATTGTTATCGTAAACCCATTACGACACTAACATCTCAGAGTCCGCTGTTTTATTTGCAGATTTTCATCACTGTAATTTGGATGCTGTCAGGTCACAATGTTAACAGAACAGTAAATCCATGCGCACACATGCTGCAAAAGCTCAAGCTCTCCTTATTGGATGTTTACGCAAAAAACGGAGATCAGAATGGCCCGCGGCCCATCAGGAGGAGGGTTAGCGGGTGCCTGTGCGTTTGTGTGGGTATTTAATTTTGGCAGCAGCGTCGGGTTGCGCATTGTGCCCTTGTGAATGGCAGCAGGGTTGAGTTCCTGCGGCGTCCCAGACCTCGCTGCCAGTGGAATGTGTGGCGCAGTTGTTTGCTACTTTGTGAGTTGCCTGGACCCCTCCGCCGTCTTCAAAAAAACATTCATCCCAGAGTGGCTGGGAGGAGACGGTGTGGTGTATAAACCCACTCCACTGCCCTTGAAACACCATTTTACTAGACGACTAGATCAAACCAGAGCGAACACAAGACACGGAAATATCTAGAAATGCTCAATTAGGCTCAATGTAATGTTTTTTGGACATCTTCATTTTGACAACTCTCGTTTCTAACCAATAACTTTTTCTCTCTCTTCCTCACAGATTTTCCTGTGGGAGCAGAATTTAGAGCAGTTCCACATGGATCTGTTTCGGTTTCGCTGTTACCTGTCCAGCCTGCAGGGCGGCGAGCTTCCCAACCCCAAACGCCTGCTGGCCTTCGCCTCCCGACCCACCAAACTGGCCATGGGCCGACTGGGCATCTTTTCGGTCTCCTCCTTCCATGCGCTGGTGATTATCCCTTAATGTATTCCATAATTGTTTATATATATTAGGGCTGTCAAACATCCAAAATAAAAGTTTGTGTTTACATAATATATGTGGGTGCACTGTATATAATTATTTTGTATATTTATAAATACACACACATGCATGTATATTTAAGAAAAAATATTATTTATATATAAAATATTTATATATAATATACATTATTAGGGCTGTCAACCGATTAATCGCGATTAATCACATCCAAAATAAAAGTTTGTGTTTACATATTATATGTAGGTGCACTGTGTATAATTATTTTATATATATAAATACACACACATGCTTATATATATTTAAGAAATATTTTCATGTATATACTGTATATAGATTTATATATCATTTATATTATGTATAAATATTTTATATATAAATATTTTTTTCTTTTCTTAAATATACATGCATGTGTGTGTATTTATATATAAATAATTATACACAGTGCACCCATATATATTATGTAAACACAAACTTTTATTTTGGATGCGATTAATCGCGATTAATCATTTGACAGCCCTATACATTATATATAAATCTATATAAATGAAAATATTTATTAAATATATACAAGCATGTGTGTGTATTTATAAATATAAAATAATTATACACAGTGCACCCACATATATTATGTAAACACAAACTTTTATTTTATATGCGATTAATCACGATTAATCGTTTGACAGCCCTAATATATAGTTAATTTTATAATAAATGTGTATATATTTTTTCTAGGGCTGTGAAACGATTAAAAGCATCCAAAATAAAAGTTTGTGTTTACATAATATATGTGTGTGTGGTGTGTATAATTATTTTGTATATATAAATACACACACGTGCATGTATATATTTAAGAAAAATGTGTGAAAGTAATATATCAAATATTTATATTTATGTATAATATTAAATTTGAATAAATATATATAAAGCATATACATGCATGTCTGTGTATTTATACATACAAAATAATTATACACACTACACACACATATATTATTTAAACACAAACTTTTATTTTGGATGCGATTAATCGCAATTAATCGTTTCACAGCCCTAATTTTTTCCATAATGCTTATGTTTATAATTCTTATGTTTATTCCATAATGCATGCACACACACACAGACATACAAATTATTGTATATTATATAATTATAGATTAATTTTTTTTTGAATATATAGTGAAAAGTGCATTTTAATGTGAGTTGAGCAACATAAACAAAAGTTATGCTACCATTGTTGTCAGATTTTAGTAAAAAAAAAAAAAAACAATATTGACAAATAGTTTTAGAGATTCCAGTCTTTCTCCTTTCAAGCAGACATAAAAAAAACAGTTCCCCGGTGGCATAAAGAGACCTACTTTGATATGTTTTAAAACGTTTGGGTGACGCTCAAATTAAAGAACGCAGTCAGATCATTTCCATGATGACCAACTGTTTTAAGACATGCTTTTTTTAGGCTGTAAATAATGGCGTATAAAAAGCAATTCGACGAGAAGTAGTAGCATTGCTTAGAAACCAACATCAAGAGCATTTGTATTGCTCTATTTTTACCCAGATTGTATGTATTAACCTGGTTCCCTCTCACCCGTCAGTGTTGGTGTACGTGGGTAATGGATATTGGCACAAAAAGAAACAGTAGTTTAAAGGTTGGTCGGTGTGTTTGCAGTTGGATGTGGGCCACGGCTCCGGCTAATCAATACCATCCATCCTCAGATTCGCCTCCAGCTCTGGCGTTCTTTGTTGGAGCTGGAGGACGCTGGGATACATGGAGATTTTATTTTTGTCCTTGCATCTTGGATGAATTTTTTGGGTGGAGGGGGTGGGGATGTTCTTCTGTATTCACATTTTGAGAGGATGGAGAGAGAGAGGATAAGTGTTGAGTCCAAATGAAGTGCTGTTGGCCCTTGTGCTGTTTTTCTCGAATAATAGCTTGGTTCAGAGCAGTTGAGAGGGTTTTTGATGCAGCCGGAGTGCTTTTCTCCATCAGGAGACCCAGAAATGCCACAGCGCGTTCAACACAACGAGCGTGTATAATTTTTGAATGACACTTAAAAGAACTCGCCTAACACTTCACTAACCTTTAAAATTCACCCGGACCCCGGTGACCACAGGAAGCGAGGCATTTGTGTGTGTTCGCCGCGTATTGTTGAACGAATATTTGTGTTAATTTATTTCTAAATGTGACGTCCCACTGGCAGACTCGATTTCGGCCGGGGAAGTCTCATCTGCCAACTGTTTTTGCCGAAAAATCTCACCCAAAATAAGAGCAACAACAATTATAATAGACTGAATGCAATTTATAGGGAAATCTGACTAGAAATTTTTTCTAGTTTGCATTTATTAAATGGACACTGTTGTGCTGCTTCTTTCTTGTTTTATCAGGCATTTTAATGCAGGAGAGCTCCAGAAAACGGACGCATTGATTCAGTCAACATTAATAACGATCAACTTTTGTGAGCTTTGTGTTTGCTGAGGGAAAAGTCTCAAATAGATTCGAGCAGGGCTGTTTCCCCAAAAGCATCTCAATCCTAAGTAGATCAATTTAGCTCATGCTGCTTTTGAGAAATGCAGCCCAGGACAGTTTTCATTATAAGGAAAAGCGGCTGTCTTGTGGAATGTGGTAGCTAGTCATTGGCTGGTGCAAGCTAGTAAACCATCTTAAACCGATAACAAACCAGCTACCAGCTGGTCATAACAGCTTTAGGTGGTCAAACTGAATTTTTGGTACATTGTGACCAGCTTGCACCTCTAATGGCTAGCTTAGACCAATTTAGACCAGCAAATGACTGGTTTTGACAACTAAGGACTGGTTTTGACCAGATAATGACCAGTATAGAACAAGTCATGATCACTTTAGACCATTGACCAGTTTAGTCTAGCTAGCATCCCTCTGCTGATAACTAGTTTAGATCAGCTAATGACCAGTTTTGATTTGCTAACCACCAGTTTGACTGCTAATGGCCAGTTTAGACCAGCTAATGAACGGTTTAGGCCAACTAATGACCAGTTTAGACCAGCTAACGACCAGTTAGACCAGCTAGTGACCCATTTAGAAAAGCTAATGACCTGTTTAGACCAGGTAATCACCAGTTTATGATGATGATCTGTTTAGACTAGCTGATGACCAGTTTAGACCTGCTAATGACCAGTTTAGACCTGCTAACGACCAGTTTAGACCAGCTAATGACCAGTTTAGACCAGCTAATGATCTCTTTAGACCAGCTGATGACCAGTTTAGACCAGCTCATGACCAGTTTAGACTTGCTAATGACCAGTTTAGACCTGCTAATGACCAGTTTAGACCAGCTAATGATCTTTTTAGACCACCTGATGACCAGTTTAGACCAGCTAATTATCTGTTTAGACCAGCTAATGACCAGTTTAGACCAGCTAATCACCAGTTTAGACCTGCTAATGACCAGTTTAGACCTGCTAATGACCAGTTTAGACCAGCTAATGACCAGTTTAGACCAGCTAATGATCTGTTTAGACCAGCTAATGACCAGTTTAGACCTGCTAATGACCAGTTTAGACCAACTAATGACCAGTTTAGACCAGCTAATGACCAGTTTAGACCTGCTAATGACCAGTTTAGACCAACTAATGACCAGTTTAGACCAGCTAATGACCAGTTTAGACCTGCTAATGACCAGTTTAGACCAGCTAATGACCAGTTTAGACCAGCTAATGATCTCTTTAGACCAGCTAATGACCAGTTTAGACCTGCTAATGACCAGTTTAGACCAGCTAATGACCAGTTTAGACCAGCTAATGACCAGTTTAGACCAGCTAATGATCTCTTTAGACCAGCTAATGACCAGTTTAGACCTGCTAATGACCAGTTTAGACCAGCTAATGACCAGTTTAGACCAGGTAATCACCAGTTTAGACCAGCTAATGATCTGTTTAGACCAGCTAATGACCAGTTTAGACCAGCTATTGACCAGTTTAGAACAGCTAACGACCTGTTTAGACCAGCTAATGACCCATTTAGACCAGCTAATGACCAGTTTAGAACAGCTAATGAAAAGTTTAGACAATGTATTCCTGAACCACTTTTTGAATGAAGCTTCTGAACATCAGTGTGACTGAATCATCGAGAACAAAGCAGTTCTGTTCATATGTCAGACTCCTGCTAGGAGCAGTCTAGTCAGTTTGATCGCTGGGACACAGTATGAATGTTGTTCCCGTACCTCATGCAGCTGTTTTGTGTCTGTAGGTGGCGGCTCGCACTGAGAGCGGCGTGAGGCGAAGGACACAGGCGATGTCACGCTCCACCAGCAAACGCAAGAGTCGCTTCTCCTCACTGTGGGGTCTGGACACCCACTCCAAGAGAAAGAGTAAAGGTCATCCCAGCATTAACCAGGTAAACTACACACACGCATGCTTAGCGCTTTCTTCTTGAATGCATGAACATGCATGTGCACAGATTAACCGGCCCTGCTTAAAAACTAAAATGCACAATCATTTACAAGCTGGTCCAGACATTCTACATGCAGGTTGGGCTGGCTAACCAACAAAACTTGCACGTTAAAACAAACTAGCATCCCATGCACAGAACATGCATCAAAGAGCCTGGTCACTTCATGTGATTTTACTGATCAGATAGCTTATTTTACTTGTTAGAACATGGTACACTTGTCCACATAAATGTGTGTCTCCACAAAATTCAGTCAACGCCAATAAAAGCAACAGATATCAACTGCATTATATCATCAGCTAATTTCAAGAGAGTGGCATCAACACTGGTAAGATAATTTAGTCTCACAATTTAGAACAGCTAATGACTTATTTAGACCAGCTAATGACCAATTTTAGACTAGCTCAAGACTGATTTAGACCAGCTCATGACCAGTTTAGACCAGCTAGTGACTTTAGAACAGCTCATGATCAGATTAGACCAACTCACGACCCATTTATACCAGTTTAGACCAGCTAGACCAGATCATGACCAGTTTAGACCAGCTAGTGACTGGTTTAGACCACCTCATGATCAACTCATGACCAGATCATGACCAGTTTAGACCAGCTCAAGACAGATTTAGACCAGGTCAAGACCAATTTAGACCAGCTCATGACTAGTTTAGACCAACTCATGGCCCATTTATACCAGTTTAGAACAGCTCATGACCCATTTAGACCAGATCATTGTCAATTTAGACCAGCTAGTGACTGGTTTATACCAACTCATGACTCATTTAGACCAGATCATGACCAATTTAGACCAGGTAGTGACTGGTTTAGACCAATTTATGATCAGCTCATGACCAGATTATGACCAAATTAGACCAGCTAGTGACTGGTTTAGAACAGCTTATGATCAGCTCATGAGCAGTTTTGACCAGTTAAGTGACTGGTTTAGACCAGCTCATGATCAACTCATGACCAGATCATGACCAGTTTAGACCAGCTAGTGACTGGTTTAGACCAGCTTATGATCAGCTCATGGCCAGTTTAGACCAGCTATTGACTGGTTTAGACCAGCTTATGATCAGCTCATGACCAGTTTAGACCAGCTAGTGACTGGTTTAGACCAGCTTATGATCAGCTCATGGCCAGTTAGACCAGCTATTGACTGGTTTAGACCAGCTTATGATCAGCTCATGACCAGTTTAGACCAGCTAGTGACTGGTTTAGACCAGCTTATGATCAGCTCATGGCCAGTTAGACCAGCTAGTGACTGGTTTAGACCAGCTTATGATCAGCTCATGGCCAGTTAGACCAGCTATTGACTGGTTTAGACCAGCTTATGATCAGCTCATGACCAGTTTAGACCAGCTAGTGACTGGTTTAGACCAGCTTATGATCAGCTCATGGCCATTTAGACCAGCTAGTGACTGGTTTAGACCAGCTTATGATCAGCTCATGGCCAGTTAGACCAGCTATTGACTGGTTTAGACCAGCTTATGATCAGCTCATGACCAGTTTAGACCAGCTAGTGATTAGTTAATATCAGCTCATGACCCATTTATACCAATTTAGACCAGCTAAAGACCCATTTAGACCATCTAATGCTGGTCTAAATTTGTCAGTATGATTTGAGGCAGTTTGTGAAGTCTGCTGCCTGATGAGATTTTGAGATTTCCAGCTCATCTGCGGGGATACGTTTTGCAGTAGACCTGTCACATCTGCCTATAACACATTCTCACACGTTTATTTTTTACCATTTTGTGAGTAAAATGTACATATGTGATTTTAACAAGCAGATGTATTTACGCTTGTCCAGTTTCGTCTGGAATTCGTCTCAAATTACATCCTGAAGTGGTTTGAGCGAACAGATTTAAATCGCCTCAAAAGCTTTTTGGAAGGCATGTACAACTGCTCTTTTCATCATTTGATAGCTCAGAGAAAATGCATGAAGCGATCAGGTGTAAACAGACACAACATATGATGGTCAACTCTTTTTAACAAGGAGATAAAATGCATGCCACATTTTGGTTTATTAGGTTATATGTTGATATATTAGTGGTTGTTTTTAGTTTGGTGGATCTCTGTGCTGAATCTTAAAGGAGTAGTTCACTTTTCAAAAAACTTTTGCTGATAATTTACTCGCCCCCATGTCATCCAAGATGTCCATGTCTTTCTTTCTTCAGTCGAAAAGAAATTAAGGTTTTTGATGAAAACGTTCCAGGATTTTTCTCCATGTAATGGACTTCAATGGGAACCAAACGGTTCAAGATCCAAAAGAAACTGTCAGTAGTACAAACTGCAAACTTGTTCAAAGGGCTTTAAACGATTCCAGACGACAAATAAGGGTCTTATCAAGCGAAACGATCGCTCATTTTTTTAAAAAATAACAAAGTTTAAGTTTTATAAGATCAAACGCTGCCTGGCTCTGTTCTGTGACGCACGTTCGTGACTCTCCTGTTTGAACTCGTTCAGCAAAATGAACAAATCTTTTTCCAAATCAATTCGTTTGTTTCTTTCGCCGAATGAACCAAATGACTCGGAAAAAGATTTGTTCATTGATGAACGAGTTCGAACAGTAATGCGTTACAGAACAGAGAAAGGCGAGCGTTTGAGCTTATAAAACTTAAACTTTGTTATTTATTTATAAAACGAGCGATCGTTTCGCTTGATAAGACCCTTATTCATCGTCTGGAATCGTTTAAAGCCCTTTGAACAAGTTTGCAGTTTGTACTTAAAGTTTCTTTAGTACCTTGAACCGTTTGGTTTCCATTGAAGTCCATTATATGGAGAAAAATCCTGGAATGTTTTCATCAAAAGCCTTAATTTCTTCTTAATTTCGACTGAAGAAATAAAGACATGGACATCTTGGATGACATGGCGGGGAGTAAATTATCAGCAAAAGTTTTGAACTAATCCTTTAAATGTTGTTTTTAAACAGGTTTTTGCAGAAGGAGATGATCCAGTTAAAAGTCCTCTAGAAGGCATGTTTGAGGGTTCTGCTAGTGAGACAACGGTAAGAAACATGCATCCTCCCTCTCTATACAACACTATCTATAAAAGTGGCGAAAACACACAATACTACATAAGCCTACTACATCAAATCAGAAGTGCCCCGTTTTAGAGAGATGCGCTCTGGGACGGATCTCTGGAGTGTGGGTGTAAATTCATCCCTGGCGTTGGTGGAGATGTTGGCTTTCGCTCAGCCTGGCAGTGAGGAATGGTGTATAGTTGTGCTATAATCCACTGACCTGGGCTGCAGATTAAAGTGCCGATGTTCTGATTCACCTTCTCAAACATATGCAGGGAAAGAGAAATGGTGAACTGGTAGTTGAGATGAAAAATGCATTGTGATATCATGTTTAATGGCTGTTTTCGGAAATATATACTCAAGCGTTCAACTTTTGAGTTAAAAAAAAGTATCTTCTGCTCACAAAGGCTACATTTATTTGATGAAAAATACTGTAAAAAACATTAATATTGTGAAATATGGTTACAGTTTCAAAAGACTGTTGTTAGGGATGTCCCGATCCGATACTCAGGATCGGTATCGGCTCCGATACTGCCATTTTTGCCGGATTGGGTATCGATCAGACGAGGCCGATCCAAATCCGATTTTGTGCGGTATACTATTCTGTGTTATTGTTAAGTCCCACAAAAACATTCTTAATTACTATAACGTTTTCGTGTACTGTATTATAAGTGTTCTGAAGCCATTATGTGAGAGAGAAATTAATATTCAAGTCATTAAATTCAAGATCACGTAAACTTTTCCCTCCTCTCCGGCTGTCAGTCATTCTCCATCAGTGTTTAAACAGCGTGTCGCGTTGGGTTACAGTCAATGATGAAACTATCTTCAAGATGATTCAATGTTAATATTATAATACTTGATCTGTAAGATAAAGGTCTATGGTTTTGAATAAAGCAACTTTATGTTGCTGGACTTTATTGCTGTAACTTAATCGTGTTACTCTCTGTTTTCCTGTATTCCTTTGATGGTAAAGCTAAATTTTCAGCAGTTTTAAAAATCATACTAATGTGCTGATCTGGAAATATATTTATTATCAATGGAAACCATATTTTTTTCAGGATTGTTTGATGAATAAAAAGGTCAAGCATTTATTCGAATCTTGTATAGCATAATCATACATTTGTTTGCTGTTACTTTTGATCAGTTTAATGCAATTTTAAAGGTCAATTTAAAAAAAAAAACTTTTGCTGATAATTTACTCACCTCAATGTCATCCAAGATGACCATGTCAGTCTTTCTTCAGTCGAAAAGAAATTAAGGTTTTTGATGAAAACATTCCAATATTTTCTCCATATAATGGACTTCA
Source organism: Pimephales promelas (assembly GCF_016745375.1). Next base: position 285,934 of record NW_024121211.1, on the reverse strand, counting down.
ATGGGGTCCAAACGGTTCAAGGTCCAAATGAGTTTCAGTGCAGCTTTAAAGGGCTTTAAACTACACCAGACGATGAATAAGCGTCTTATCGCTCATTTAAAAAATAAATAAAAAAGTTTAAGTTTTATAAGCTCAAATGGTCGCCTTGCTCTGTTCTGTGATGCACGTTCGTGACTCTCCTGTTTGAACTCGTCCATCAAAATGAACAAGTCATGATTCGAAGGGTCATAGATAAGACCCTTATTCATCGTCTGGTGTCATTTAAAGCCCTTTAAAGCTGCACTGAAACACTCATTTGGACCTTGAACCGTTTGGACCCCATTGAAGTCCATTATATGGAGAAAATCCTGGAATGTTTTCATCAAAAACCTTAATTGCTTTTCGACTGAAGAAAGAAAGACATAGACATCTTGGATGACATGGGGCAATTATCAGCAAAAGTTTTTTTTAAAAAGGTGAACTACTCCTTTAATACACGTTAAAAAATCATGTTTGATATTGCTTCCAATTCAACGATCACACTGGAATTTGAATATCAAGTTAAGCATTGCATTGTGGAAAATTGCAAAATGTTTATAAATCTTATTTTCTGCATAGAAAACATGAATGCTATGCACTGCAGAAATAATATAGTAGGAGCTTGAAACTATTTGCACACATTGCTCCTAAGATAAACGACGAGTTATTAGAAATAATGAGATGAGGAAGATCATCATTTCACATGATAAATAGCATCTCGTTCACAGCTGTGGCTTTCATTTATCACGCACTACAGAAAGACGCCAAGACCCCAGTGAAAGGTCTGCCAAGAGCCAGCACGGATCATGACATCTGGTCCAGAGACCACCTCACTCCATCATGGGTGTTGCTGCCAAACGACCAGCCTGTGTTAGCCATCATCCAGCCCGGAGAGTCAGCCCTCGACATGCTGGACACTATCTGCAAGGTACCGCCAAGAAACGTTCTCGCATCTCTTGTCATGCCAGATTTTTAACATTCAGGGAGTCGCTTCAGTCTTGAAGGAATTGAATGTCACTTTGAAGGTCACAAGGGTGTAGTAAACTCAGATATAAGCATCCCCCTGAGGTGTGCGCGACGCTAAAAGCATTTTATTTGCCCTCCTCTTGCTATAGAGCTGCATGAAAACATGCTGTATCCTGTCTGATATGAGCATTTGGACATTTTTAGCGTGCGATTCCTGTCCATCTGGCCCAGTAAGAAGAAGATACGGCCCAGTAACATGCCATCCAATAAATGTGTCTCCTTTCATCTCTCTCCAGGCTCACCAACTGGACGCCACTAAACACTACGTGCGGCTTAAGTTCCTCATTGAGAACCAAGTGCTGTTCTACATCCCCAAACCGGAGGAGGATATTTATGATCTGGTAGGTTTGGAGTTAAACTCACTCTCTTCATTACTTTTATCCTGCTGGGACATCACACTTCATCCAGACACGCTTTTTCTTCTGTCTAATAGCAATAGTCTTTTATCTGTGGAACGCTAAAGGAGATGTTTTGCTGATCCCATTTCCCATCACCTCTCCTTTTGACCTAAAAGAAAAAAGGACTATGTCTGCCATGGAATTACTTTATGCTTTTACTCTGCATTCATCATCCTTTAGCTTCTGTTCAGCGTCTTCATTTAGTATGGTTTGAGTGTCTAGGTCAGATGCAATCGATCAAACAGGAACAGAAAGTTCTTTGTCTGTGAAATGCGATCTGTATTCTGTCACTCTCGGCCTTTCAAACCCTCCCTTGTGTGATGTTTATGCTCTTCGAATGTGGAAAATCAAAGTTGTGTGCGGTGGGATATTAATATGCTCTTCTTTACAGCTGTATAAGGAAATCGAGCTGTGCTGTAAGATCCGGAAGGTGATCCAGTTTGATCGGGATGAATCCTGCATGATCGGCTACGGTGAGAGCCAGAAATGCTTTATGATTTTCATGAAATCATGTCTGTTATATAACCTACATATTTATACTGGGGATTTTAAAATGGTAACTGGAAATGACGGGTGTGTTCTCAGACCTTTTATGTTTAGTAATGAAATGAACAGTTGTTTTGAAAAATCTATCCACTCGCCTCATGCTGGACGACTAATGAGATCACATGATCATCCTATAAATCCTATTAGTTTAATCTCAGTAACCTGCATGTGTTTAGACAGTTTAGTTCACGGAATATACTAAATATCATTTCTGAAAACCTTTGACGTGATTTTACATCCACACCACGTAAGCAGTGTTATTTTAGTATAATTTTATACTATTCATTAATATTTTGAATTAGCTTTAATTTTTCTATTTTTTTAATTTTCATTTGTTCAAAGTTTTAGTCATTTTGTTATGTGCTTTTGTCATTTTTTCTAGTTTTTGATATTTCTATTTAGCTTTCATTTATTTTATGCATTCTATTTAGTTTTAGTAATATTAGTACTTCATCTTCAACTCATTTAGTCACCAGGGCCAATTTTTATTTATTTATTTATTTATTTATTTTATATATTTTTTTGGTAAAACTTTACTATAAGGTTCATTTATTAAACATTATTTAATGAGCAATACATTTGTTACTGTTTTTGTTAATCTTTGTTAACGTTAGTTAATACAAATCCAGCTGTTCATTGTTTGTTCATGTTAGTTCACAGTGTATTAACTAATGTTAAGAAGATTTTAGTAAATGTTGAAATTAACATTAAAGGAGCTAAACGCAAGTCTCTGAGTTTTTGCAGAACTACGCCCCCTCTGGCGACAAGCGAAACTGCAACCAGAGCTGTGCGCGTTCATGGAGGAACACACACACACACACATACGCACGTTTGCACGAGCTGTTCATAAGCATCAGCCGCACACTGTGCGGCACACATCTTTTGTTACAGTCATAATGAGGTAATACAGTAATAAATCTGCAAGTCATTTAAAATATATGAAAGGAAAGGCATTCGAGTAAATTACACACTTGTGTGAGAGGGGGAAACGGGGGTAGTAGAAAACTTCGGTTTTTGTTTCCATCTATCTCCCTGTGCTTACTGTATCCACTTATGATTGAATTATTATGGAAACACGTTCAGTTATCACTTTGTATAGGCTATGACCCGTTTGAGCCCTAGAGACGACCGGAGATCTCTCCGTTTGTTGAAAGCTTCCCGATGTTGACTCTCGTCTTATTCCGATGCATGGCACTGGACAGACAGAAGTTTTATTTTCTGTCTCACGTGGAGTTTGCGTTGGGGTTTGTAATGAGCTACAAGCCGGTCTCTTTCCGCGCCATATACAGATTTAATGAAGTGCACGTCACCGAAAGCAACAGATATGAGCTGGATTTTATTAATCATCGGCTAATTTCAAAATCAGCAAAGACAGCAATAAGAGAGATCGGCAACAGAACTGGTAAGATCATTTCATTTCTTTACTTTTAATGAAGATGGTAGTGTTAAGCGTCTGCGACTTACTTTCACTAATTCACTTTGATTTGCGATAGATTGCGGCGCTTGATGAAGGGGCTCAGCTCAGCTGCTCAGGTGATGCGCGTCGTCATATATGACTAAAATATCATGACATATAGCTTGGTTTCAACAACCAGATGCATTTACACTTGTCCAGTTTCGTCTGGAATACGGCACAGACCACGTCCTCAAGTGGTTTGAGCGATCGAATTAAAATCCGTCTCGAATGCGTTTCGGAGGGCATTTACACCCTGGTCTTTTCACGATCGAATAGCTATCCGATCACAGAAGACACATGAAGTGACCAGGTGTAGGCTAAACAGCCCCTTTGAATCCATCGTCTACTTTTGTGGAAAGCTGACTAGAGTTGTGTCGCTCGAGTTGTCTTCTCTGATACGGAGAACGGCGGCGAATAGCTACACGAACCTGCCAGACACAGCCAGGCGAGCGTGAACGCGCATGACGTCACGCCCAGTCTCAGATTCGAGCCCGAATCCCTCTTATATATTTCACTGTACAGGGTTATAGAGGCGATCGCAGTGATCAAAGAAGGGCTCATTCAGCCCATCAGGCGATTGTTTAAGCATGTATGGGTTAGAAAACGGCTATTTTTAACATGAAAAGTTGCGCAATGCACCTTTAACAAAGATTAACAAATGCTGTAGATGTATTGTTCATTCTTAGTTAATGTTAACTAATGTAGTTAACTAATGAACCTGTTACCTATTTTTTTTAATCAATTTCAAAAAGCGATTTTTAATAGTTTTAGTGCAATAACTTATTTTATGTTTCATGGTAGAACCGAGAATTCATATAGCTTTAAAATGACATGATGAAGAGTGAATGGGTGAACAGACCCTTTAATTTCGACCTTGTAACCGAAAGGTTGCGAAAGGTTCAAATGCTTATAAGGCCGATTCATGATCGTACTTGATTATGACGTCTATCATTCGTCTCTCACAGGTTTTTCCATCTCTGTGGTGGAGGAGGACAGCGTGCAGCAGCTCTACATTACTGACGTGAGAGCTGGAGGATTAGCGTTCGCCAAAGGTTCATTAGCTTGTTTCACCTCCTAATTACGTTCTCTTTCTCTTTTCACCCCTGTCTCTTGGTTTGTTCTTTTCACACACACGCACACACCATCTCTCTCTGTCTGTTCAGCTACTTCTTAGGAATCAAGCTGTACGTAATTACTGTGATATCTGTGCTGTGCTCCTGGTGTTATGTAACATGTTGTCAGCTCTATGGGGTTTCTGAGAGCCAAAGATTGCAGATTTATCCTCAGCCCTTCTAAACTCTGAATAATGACAAAAGATAGAAGCAATCAGAGAGACGATTAAAGTCGGATTCACTGATGTGCCAAACTTGTGGCTCACCTGCATGAAGAATGCAATGCATTAAAAGGAAACATATGCAAAACTGGCTTTTCCATGCTCAGAAATTGAGATTTTATAGAGCATTTGCAACAGCCATTTTGCAAAGAGAAACTTTAAAGGAACACTCCGACTATTTGGGACTTATTCACTGTTGTAACTCTGGCTGATGCACCCACTGCTAGCCTAGCTTAGCACAAAGACTGGATGTAAATGGATACAGCTAGCATACTAATCCCAATAAGAGACAAAATTACCCAAACATTTTCCTATTTACATGTTGTGATCTGTATAGTCACGCATTTATATGAGACACAGCCATCTTTTAACCGTATAAATATTGGGAACTATATTATCAGAAGGTGAAGCACTGCTACTTCGGAGTGATTACCGCAGCACCCGAGACGCACCGTGGCGAGGAACAGAGATTTGGAGTAATAGAGTCAGCAGTTACTAGATAGTAA
>NW_024121211.1:253151-275651 GCF_016745375.1 Pimephales promelas | reverse complement strand
TGCTTCTCGATTATTCATGCAGAAATATGACATGCGAAACATTTTTGTAATTAAAGTGGTCGCCCAATAAATTAAATGCAAAAGTTTGAAACCCCAAGCAAGTGGCGCAGCATGATAAAGCTAGATCTCTCTCATTATAAGCCCGGGCTTTGAGTGTCTCTGATGTGCAGAGTGAGTTGGTTCTGGATCTGAAGCGCGTGTTGATGTCAGGCCCAGGCAGAGAGATGCACTTTGGGTCAGCAGAGACTCTGGGTCTCGCTGGGAGCTTGGAGAAGATTGCTTTTGGCATGCATAGACATGTGTCTGCCTCTTTGCATAGCACCATCTCTCTGGCCTTTATTAAAGAGGAGAAAGTTGCATTGAGGGCAGATGGGAATGCAAAGGAATCCATAATCAGCTTTAGTGTGCAGTCATACACATAAACACACACGCATACTGTTGAATTTAATGCAGGATGTCTTTAATGAATTTATTGCACGTTCATGCTCTGAATACATGAATGGTCCTGACAGAGACAGTTAAATATGACCTTGCTCTGCGATTCAGCTTTTCAGGTCCATTATGAGTCATAAAAATTGTGCCATGTGTGTTTTTTTTTTTTTTTTTATAAATGCAACTCGTTTATAATGCACTAACATTCATATCAAGCGTGATCTGAAGTGTCCATTTTCAAGAAAAAACATTTCAGAAAAACTTAATTGCTGAGGCTAAATGTCATTGTAAAAAATGACTCAGAAAAGCCGGGTAAATGTTTGCGCTGGGAATAACTGCCACTTATTTTGATACTTTACCATGCACTTTAATGCATTCATTACATTTGGGGTCGCTATATTTGGTATTTTAAAAATGCTAAAATCACTTTTCACACAAAAGTCATCTTACCTGAGCGTTCCAATGCTTGTCTTGAATATTTTCATAATGAGCCATCTGGAATGAAGATCTGCATGATTGATGTTCAGAAATGTTGGAATGTGTCCTGGAGTCTCGTTTTCCCTTTTAGAATGAAGAATAGAGACGGTCACACGCAGGCTAGTTGCTATTTGACAGTCATCTTTAGTCCAGTTGGTTTGTTCAAGCGCAGCTTTTTGGCCGAACGAGATCACAGCCGTCGAGAACACCACTAGTTTATATGATGGCTTGGTGTGACATTAGGGTACACTGTAAAAAAATATTGTTGGTATATATATTAAAATTGATAAATATATATTAAATATATAAATATTAAAATAAATATATATTAATATTGTTAAAAGTATTAAATAAATTTTGTTGGTTTAACAAAGATTGAACTGGAAAAAGTGAGTTAATAGAATGAAGGAGATTGATTTAATCATCAGAGACTCAAAATAATAAGTTATCTGAACTAAATAAATTACTATATTGTTATTTGAATTACTAAATTACTTACTTAAATTACTATAAGTTGATTTGACAAAAGAAAAAATGTTGTGATAACAAATCTTGAAAATATTTTCTTTACAGTGTAGGGCTGGGCGATATGGACAAAAACATTATCGTGATATTTTTTTCCATATCATACGATAGTGATATTTATCCCAATATTCATTTACCATTAGTTGAGAAGGAAATTCTTTCCACATATTTCTCAGACCTAAAGGGACGAATATCAGCACGCGTTATTCACCAGCGTTTTTTGTGTTCACACCCAAGCGATTTTCGCTGACGATTAGCCAAGTGAACATGCAAATTCATTCCCTGACATTAGATGGCGCTTTATGTAAAACAAAAATAGTAATAGTATACTACACTATTATTACAGAAATACTAATATAAATTATATTATATAGCTCTAGAGACCAGCAGTTCAACATTCATCTTGCCCATAGATATCTTGCTTTGCATCTTCCTCGTCTTCCGGGAGTGTAGATAGTGGCATATATCTTCTTCGCCATTACATATGTGTGCTCGGTAAGACCATTTCGTGTTTGAGCGCCCCCAAGTTGTGTTTTACTGTAACTTCAGAAGCACCAGACACATGAGCAAAAGCGGCAATCTCATTGGTCGGATAGTTTTTGACGTGGAGAGAGAGATGTCCTTAATATAATTTCTTTTTATTATATTTTTATTAAATACTCGCCTTGCTCTGTTCTGCGATGCACGTTCGTGAATATCGTTTGTCAAAATGAACAAATCTTTTTCCGAGTCAATTCGTTCATTTTGTTCATTGAATGAACCAAATGACTCGGAAAAAGATTCGTTCATTTTCATGAACGAGTTTGAACAGGAGAGTCACGAACGCGCATCACAGAACAGAGCAAGTCAAGCATTTAAGCTTAGAAAACTTAAACTTTGTTATTTATATATTAAATGAGCGATCGTTTCGCTTTATAAGACTCCTTTTCATCATCTGGAATTGTTTAAAGCCCTTTGAACAGTTTGCACTGAAACTGTCTTTTGGACCTTGAACCGTTTGGTTCCCATTGAAGTCCATTATATGGAGAAAAATGCTGGAATGTTTTCATCAAAAACCTTAATTTCTTTTCGACTGAAGAAAGAAAGACATGGACATCCCCGATGACATGGGGGTGAGTAAACTATCAGCAACATTTTTTTTAAAGTGAACTCTCTGCACGAGTTCAGCTGGGAATATGTTATTCAGTAGATGGACTCGAGACGGCATTTGTTGCAGAGAGAGAAACATTTACAGTCTGATTTGACGTTTTCTTGCTGATCTTCACATTAACAGGCCATTCGGCTTGTGGTGTGTGTGTGATTTGTTATATCAGGAGACGTGTTTGATGCTAAAATTGCTCTGTAGAGGATTTGGCAAGTTCGGTGGTCAGCGCCGGACATTTCTCATTCCCTTTCAGGTGCTGTTAAAAGGATGATTCGTGTTACTTTGGCATGTTTAACAATCAAGCTTCTGCGCTCTACCATCACAGCATGTGTTTATGAACCGCAGTGAAGCCTGGATCACATGATCTGACGCCGCATTTCTCTCTGTGCTCTTTTAAGTGCTGGTGCATTCATTCTGTTTACTTTCCCCCGCTGGCTCTCTCTCTCTCTCCCTCTCTCTCTCTCTACACGGCTGCTCAGATGATCAATCTTAATGAAACAGACACTCACTCCAGTCCTATATTATAAATCATGAGACTGCTGTTCAGTTGATTTGTTCATCTGAATGCTGAATGCACAGCTACCCTGATATAAACAATGTCTATTTGTGAGAAAAGCATCTCTTACTTCACTACTAGTCGACCTGTTCATCATCTTTAGTTTTGCATTTTTAGCAGTGGTGTTTTTATTAGCATGCTCTGACGATTTACACGTTAAAATCCTTCATCCCCTTTTAAGCGCTGCTTTTATATAGACAAAGACATCAACATGCAGACAGACATTTTTGGCCTTTTGTGTCATGACTCACTTTCTATCATAAGCATCACGTTTTAAGATGGCGTGTCGAGTTAAAAATAGTTTTAACAATACACTTTTAACAAAGACCCCTCCGTCAAGCTGGTTTTGTACTCCACAACACATAAGAAAAGCATCTGATAGAGGTCAGGTGAACCTGAATCCAGTCTGATTGCGATTGGGCAATTTAGTGCTTTTTGCACATTTAAGAGCTTAAACCAACCGAAAAATGGCCTAAAATTATGTTTTTGATAAAAAAACAGCAAAAAGACAGTTTTTTCAGGCTGAGAGACCTGCAAATATCCATTAAAGGGATACTCACACTTTTTTGGAAATAGGCTCATTTTACAACTCCCCCAGAGTTAAACTGTTGAGTTTTACCGTTTTTGAATCCATTCAGCCGATCTCCGGTTCTGGCGGTACCACTTTTAGCATAGCTTAGCATACATCATTGAAGTGGACAAGACCATTAGCATTTCTCCCCAAAAAATTACCAAAGTGTTTCGATATTTTTCCTAGTTCCTAGTATAGTTCCTAGCCATATCAGCATAGAAAATCGCAACTTTACATTTTCCGTCGGTCTTAGTGCACGATGTAACTATCCACAAGTTCCCTACGCCCCATGAGGCCTTGCATCAAAAGTGAGCGTGTCTTCCGGTTGGAAGTAAACAAAGCGCGACTTGACATGCTTCACACTCGTTCATTCAACAGTTGACAGTCATTCAAGTTATAGTGATCCAAACTAGCTAACGATGTGGGAACACAAAGTCAACGAAATTAAAAAGGGTGAAATAACAGTACCTTTACCCTCCGCAGTAGTTGGTTGGGAGTATTATAATAACAGCATTATTAATAATCAATACTCATCAAGGCATGGTGACAAACAGTTGTGTGAGCTGACAAACAATTAAAATAAAAAATACACACTTAGTCATTGTGCTTTGGAGTTTATTCAAAATTATAAATGAATGTGCTGCTTGAATACATTAACTGGCACATTTGGTATTCTGTCAACACAGGCTTTGATCCTGAGTTTAGGTGTAACATCAGTAGCGAACAGCCAATCACATGCAGATAGAGTTTATAGAATATTAAGAATTTAAACAAATGTACACAGGAAGATTCGTCGTCTTTTGAGAGGTGATGGAAACTACAGTCGTTGGCAGGATCAGAGACGGGCTCTGGCAGGATCACTCTGATTTGGTTTTCAGCTTATGTTCAAAACAATCACGTTTAAGCCACTGAATTAGTTTAGTCCGGTTATACATACAACCGCGAACATCACATGTTGTCCCTGAGCTCCGTAACGACATCTCTCATAAAGATTTGCGTCTTTAAATAGTCAAATAATTCTCCGAAAAACAGCTAGCCTCTTCGCTAACTAACACACAAAATACCATTGGAATGCTACTTCCGCCGCCTCACCGGAAGTTTCACCCACTTTATTTTTTACAGGAGCGCCCCTCGGAAACTTGTGGATAGAAGAGTCAAGTTTTAAATAGGAAAAATATCGAAACACTTTGGTAATTTTTTGGGGAGAAATGCTAATGGTCTTGTGCACTTCAATGATGTATGCTAAGCTATGCTAAAAGTGGTACCGTCAGAACCGGAGATCGGCTGAATGGATTCAAAAATGGTAAAACTCAACAGTTTAACTCTGGGGGAGTTGTAAAATGAGCCTATTTCCAAAAATCGTCAAGAAAAGCGTTTGAAGCGTCAAAATTGTAGATGCGTAGCTGTCTAAAGAGATCTTCATGAAAAAGATCTTCATTTGTGTTCCTAAGATGAAAAAAGATGAGAGCGGTGATCTCTACCTTAGTGGTCATTAAAAAACCTTTACAATTTTTTACCCCCTGTAGTGAAATTGCAAAAGACATATAGTAACGTTCCGATCTATTATCTCAAATAATAGGTATATTTAGGTAGCTCAAGTAAAAACTCAGGTTGCAACTTTTTGAGGATGAATTAACTAGTTTTCCAGTCGACCCACCTTTAAGATGAGTCGTTTTGCATATCCCTGACTACAGCTCTCTCTTCATCTCACTGTGTTGGTATTCTTGTCCGGCTGAACTTGCTCGGCCCATCATGAACACCACTTCCTCTTCCTTTTCCCCTTCCTCTCTCCATTCACCCTTGATTATTTTTACTTGTGTGTTGAGTATCTTACCTCATGTAGCTCAGTGTTTGCTCAGCCTGCCAGGAAGAAAGAGAGAGAAAGAAGATAAATGAGGTGGTGTCGCATCAGAACGGGCGGGTGAATACGGAGTCGGACGAGCAGAGGAGGTGGGCGAACGACAGAGAGAGAGAGAGAGAGGGGAAAAGAGCTACCCGTTCCATCTCTCTCTCTTTCTCTCTCTCCGTTCTATTTGTCATAAGCGGAGGGATGTTGTCGGGTGCTGCAGCATTGAATCTGTGATTTCTGAGGCGTTTCCTGAAACTGATCCAGCGTCAGTGACAGTGGGGCGGCGCGTTTCTCTCCGAAGCTGTTTCTGCTGATCCTGAGTCAGTCATGTCTGTGCTCAAACGCAACAGACACAGCAAACGCTCTTCGGACTCCATCTATGACATGCTGCACCTGGTAAAAAGCCGGTTTATGTCTGTGGTTTTTCTTAAATTATGCTATTTTATCGTTTTTTAATTGTTTTAACCAGCTGGATGTTAATGATGCTTTGGGTTTCTGCGCATGTTTGTTGTTAGTGTTTCGTGAATTGTTGCTGTCAGAATGTCAGATGTTTGCGTTCACTAGTAAAAAGTGCCATAATGTTTATATGGATGATGGTGTTTTTTACAGGATAGTCCTTTGAAATACCTTAGAATATCATGTAAATATATATGTATTCATAATGTCATATATCAAACTACCATCTAATACTATAATTGTATCATATGTACTAGTTTTTTCTTGCTAGTCTTTTATATGATTTATAGACCAATCGGATTGTGTGCACGAGCAATTTTGTGCTTTTTGCATGCTGGGAAAAAGAATGTAAACCAGTGGTCTTAAGATCCCAAACTGGTTTCCAGTAAAGGGATTTTGTGCACTTTTTAACATTAAAGAAACCTGGGAAACCATTTAAGACACCAAACCACCTTAGGCTGGTTTAAGTTGTTATTTTAAGCAGGGTGTGGTGATCCTGGAGGGAAGTTCTCTGGAAGTGTGTATTTCCCGTTGTGTTTGTTTCTTCACAGTATGCAACCTTTTGTACTCATGATAAGATCAATAATACCAGTTTAACACTGGAACCCCACATGGTTTTAAATAAGGATGCACCGATATTAAAATGTTGGCCAAAACTGATAACCCACATATTGGCCAACACCATTTTTTTTTTGTCATTTTTGAGAGCCTGGTAAAAAAACAACAAAAATCTCACTATTAAAAGCCATGTCCCATGCACACAGTTAAAATGTTCTCATTATAATTTTATGTAGTCTATATGCAATGCATGTTGCACTTATTATAACTGATCATATTTCAAGCCATTCAAAACCATCATGGCAAACAGTGTGAAGGAAATTATCCATACTTATTGGCTTTAAATGAGTAGTTAATTTTTTTTTAAATTGCTGATAATTTATTCACCCCCATGTCATCCAAGATGTCCATGTCTTTCTTTCTTAAGTCGAAAAGAAATTTAGGTTTTTGATGAAAACATTCCAGGATTTTTCTCCATATAATGGACTTTAATGGGGTCCAAACGGTTCAAGGTCCAAATGACAGTTTCAGTGCAGCTTCAAAGGGCTTTAAATGACACCAGACGATGAATAAGGGTCTTATCTAGGACCCTTCGAGTCATGACTCAAAAAAAGATTTGTTTATTTTGATGAACGAGTTTGAACAGGAGAGTCACCAATGCTCATCACAGAACAGAGCAAGGCGAGCATTTGAGCTTATAAAACTTAAATTTATTTATTTATTTTTGAAATGGCCGATAGTTTCGCTTGATTAGACCCTTATTCATCGTCTGGTGTCGTTTAAAGCCCTTTGAAGCTGCACTGAAACTCTCACTTGGACCTTGAACCGTTTGGTTCCCATTGAAGTCCATTATATGGAGAAAATCCTGGATTGTTTTCATCAAAAACCTTCATTTCTTTTCGACTGAAGAAAGAAAGACGTGGACATCTTGGTGAGTAAATTATCAGCAAAAGTTTTTTTAAAAGTGAACTACTTTAATATATCGGCCAAATTTTCTTATCACAACGATAACGGTAACATAAAAAATGAACATATTGGCCGATAGCGATATGGTGGCCCATATATCGTGCATCCCTAGTTTTAAAGTGACTTCTGACAGTAGACAATATACTTTCATTGCCTGCAAAAATCACTTTTAGGGTTAGGGTTTTGTTCTGAACTTATAGAAAGCACAACGTACAAGTGTTTTCATTTCACTGCATGGCATTTTCCCAGAAGTTAATGTGCTTTATTGTGTGTGGGGTGTCATATTTTCTGTCATGCTGTTCTGAGACTCAAGGACGCTGGGAAAAACACAGCAATTCATCCTTTGTGTGTCCTTGCGTGGGCAGTTGAGGACCGTTAAGACTCTCTCCGCTAATGAACACGGAAAGCAGCTTTCACACGTTCGGGAAAAAAAAAAAAAAAACATCAGCCAAAACAATCACCTGTAGTCTGCTAAGTAAATAAAAGTAGTTGAAAGTCACTGCTGGTGCTTTCTCTTTACAGTTATGGCTAATAATGGCCTAAAATTTGCATTCTGGGAAACCCGTCGGCGTCTGTCGTCATGCGTTGCTTCTTCAGACGGTTGTTTATGTCTCTCCTCAGATAATTTTTTTTAGTGTAGACATATGCTGGGTTTTGTGCAAGCGGTTGTCTGTGTGTGCATGAACAACAGCCTTGATCTTCCTCTTCAAATAATCTTTTCTGTCTCTCTTTTAAAAAAGCCTCCGATGTGACCGTGTTGGTGGATGTGCGATAAGGGCTACTTTCGTGGTTTCCTAATGTACTTGTCTCTAGCTGTGCCGTTTCAGAGAATGATGGAGAAATGTGGTGGAAAGCTGACAGCTGCTGTATCTGAAAGCGTGTGAATTTGTCTCCGTTATAACTGGATCACAAACATCTTGACAGCACTCCCGGCGCTTGTACGCCACGGTCGTGGCAGCTGATGATGTTTTAGCTAATGACTAAAGTGACAGGTGAAGCCCGACGCCCCTCACAGATGAAATTCTGCGTCTTTGATTTAGGAACTGAAAAAATGCTCCTACGACGTGACAGTTGTCGCTAAAATTGGTGGCCTGAGAAATCACACCTGATGTAAGCATTGTGAACAGCATAAACAGACCATGGCCATTCAGAAATGCTTTATTTACAAGCATTTAGGTTTGCTGATATCTGGTTTCAGGATAGATGGCATGTAGTTGAAGATATGTGATCTAAAAGGCTTATTTCACACGAAAGCGAGGCTCCGGTGGGAAGAAAACCGGAAGTGCCGCCTTTAATTACAGGAGGGTCGCGAATGCGATGGCGTATTGTTGTGTTTAATGTAGAAATGAGTTATTCTAAAACTGTACATACATTTCTTTCATACTTTAGACTAGATACAGTGAAAATCATTTATAAATAATTAGTTAATATATATATATATATATATTAGGGCTGTGCAAAAATTAATTGCGATTAATCGCATCCAAAATAAAAGTCTGTGTTTACATAATATATTTGTGTGTGCTGTATATAACTATTTTGTATATATAAATACCTATGCATGCATGTATATATTTAAGAATTATTTGCGCTTAAATTCTGTATATATATATAAAATTACATAATCTATATTATATAAATATACATATTTTATAAATGAATAACACATTTTCTTAAATATATACATGCATGTGTGTGTATTTATATACACAAAATAATTATATACAGCACACACAAATATATTATGTAAACACAGACTTTTATTTTGGATGCGATTAATCGCAATTAATTTTTGCACAGCCCTAATATATATAATTCCGAAAGTAAAAAAAAGAAGCATGAACGAACTATATACATATTCTATATTGAACGTTAAAGGGTTAGTTCACCCAAAATTGAAAATTATGTCATTAATGACTCGCCCTCATGTCGTCCCAAGCCCGTAAGACCTCCGTTCATCTTCGTAACACAGTTTAAGATATTTTAGATTTAGTCTGAGAGTTTTCTGTCCCTCCATTGAAAATATATGTACGGTATACTGTCCTGGTCCAGAAAAGAAATAAAGACATCATAACACAGCACTTTAAATATAATATGCATTACAAATATAGTTTGTGTAATATAGACAAAAACAGCGAGTGAATTTTTTCATGTTTGATTAACATTATTTTAGAGACAGCCGCAGGAAAATTAGGCTGCTGTCACTTTAAGAGCTCCACAGGTCCAATATATACTGTTACAATGCGTTTTCGTTGTAAACTGTCTACGTTCACTTAAGGCAAAAATTACTGTTTACGAGGATATTGTGACATTTTTGTGTATATTTTTCTGTTCAAGAGCAAAAAGACATGTGAAATTATAATGCGATAATTCATATTGTTTTATAATCCTAATCCTAAGAATGAAACGAAAGGCACTTTCTAGTCATTTGATTTAATATTTTCTCTAACATCAAAAAGATCAGATTATCCATAACAAATGAACGAGTAGGGCGGTCAAACGATTAATCGCGATTAATCGCATACAAAATAAAGGTTTGTGTTTACATAATATATGTGGGTGCACTATGCATAATTATTTTTTACATATATAAATACACACACATGCAGGTATCTTTAAGAAAAAAATATTATTTACATATAAAATATTTATATTTATATATAATATAAATTATATATAAATCTATATACATTATAGCCTATACATGAAAATATTTCTTAAATATATACAAGCATGTGTGTGTATTTGAAGAATTCAGATGCAAAAGCCTCTAAATGCCATTTGAATTTTTCTTCTTGAAGATGATTTTTATCAAACTTGTATATTTAAGTTCAGTAATTTCACTTAAATGGCAATGATAATTACCTATTAATTGTTATTTAAGTGAAATTACTGAACTTAAATATACAAGTTTGATAAAAATCATCATTAAAGAAGAAAATTTCAAATGGCATTTAGAGGCTTTTGCATCTGAACTCTTCAATTGTATATATAAAATAATTATACACAGTGCACCCACATATATGATGAAAACACAAACTTTTATCATGGATGCGATTAATCGCGATTAATTGTTTGACAGCCCAATAGTCTGACATCAGTGCAAAAACAGCTTCACATTATGAAGAGCTTGAGTTGAAAACAAAAGACTGTTGTTGTTATTAAAATGACCCTGTATTCTGAAAACAGGCCTATGTATTTCATATACAAGTTCTTTATTAATGCGTTCTTCATGTTCGGGCCAATATCCAGCTGTCTCACGGGCAAACAAAGTAAAGTTGTCCTGCCTATATCCATGCATGTATACTGTATACTGTAGTATAAACAAAGTAGCATAATATCTTCCGCTTGACACCGAGACCTAGTAGACGGACGGCACTTTCTCTCAGTCCGTCAGTGTTACTGTGAGAATGACAGTCCATGTGCCATCACAGCCGTTCCCATAGCAACCGCTTCCATGGACAGGTGCTTGTGTTTTGATTGCCGTTCAGATGAAATGAAGACATTTCAGAAGAGCCGAGAGTGAGAAAGAGAGAGAGCCGAAAAGATGAAGTGATGGAGGAGATGAGAGAGTTTAGAGGCTGGAAATAGAGCAAATGAGCGCTAATGATTTTTATAGCATTCTGACAGGCATCTGAGTGGAAGGATCCAGCTGCAGGTGCTGTGTGTGTGTGTGTGTGTTCTAATAACAGTGCAGGACTCTGTGAGATGTCTCACTCTTCATGTCTCTCTGTAGAGTACGGAGCAGGTCGCAGCTTTCTGTCGCAGTCTTCACGAAATGAATCCCTCATCCGAAGTCGTCTCTCCATCGTCCGGCCCGGAGTCTTCCTCGCTCCTTCCGAGCAACGCCACCCCGCGCCAGCTGTCCGATGCAGACAAACTCCGCAAAGTCATCTGCGAACTGGTGGAGACGGAGCGCACCTATGTCAAAGTCAGTACCTGTGTGTGTGTGTGTGTGTGATATACTCGTCTATACTGTATGTTTGACCTACAGAAGTGTGTGCCCTTCATCGAGACAGGCCTGCAGGGGAAAAACTGTGCCCTTCGTTTGCCTTTTTTCTGCCCCCACTCACGCTCTGGCTGCTTTTGGGATGGGACACTACTATCCTGCGTAGTGCATACTGAAAACTATTATTTAAAAATAGCATAGGGATTTAAAGTGCTACTGCGATGTCTTGTGACCTCAGGCTCACACTACAGGAGTTTATTAATCTTATCCAATTGTGTTTCATCACACACATTTCTTCTTTCAAATCTCAAACCTGCACACACTACAAGATTTGAAATACGTGGCACATCACAGACTATAACATTTTCTTAAGATTATCAGGTCAGATTTAGCACCTCACGTGATCTCACGGGGAAGCGGATGTAAAGTAAACATGGTGACTTTTTTTGTGGGCGGAGCTTAGGTGGAGGCAGAAAGAGCCCTCTGGCTGCTTCACTAACGCTAGTTAGCTTGTTTTTTTAACAATGACTGGAGAAAATCCGATATTATCTTAATGTGTAAGGTCACTCAGTGTCCAGGACTGCGATTGTTATTTCCAAAAGTTTTTTTTAACAGACAGAACCAGATTGGCCGACCCGTAGCCGCCTACACGCTCACTCAATGCATGGACGATCTGACAGGATTAACGTTACGTTACCTCGGTTGAGTGGCCTGACTTCTACACCTTATAGAGAAACCGATCGTAAAGAGAAACTGAGGGCATATAAATCTTTAGATGCCTATATGGTCCTGAACAAGACTTGTGTGGACGATCCGCAGTTCTTCCGAGCCAGCGCCGAGACCACGGCAATGTAAAGAGTGACATTACAGTGCGATTTTAATAATGTGAATATTTTCTAGAAATAAAAATTCCAGATACAGCATATTCATTTTTCATCAATTCTTGCACCAGACAACACAACAAGATGTCATTTAATAATAATAACAATTACTTAAGCTCCTTATTATGTAGCCGAATCTGTGCTGTTTTGTATTGGCCGCCTCCAGTTTTCACTTTGTTTTGCCTCCAGCTAGCGCCGTGACGTAACTGTGACGTCGGCGCAAAAGGGGTCTATTTTATCAACAAATATACAGTCATTTAACATGTAGCATGGTTACTGCAAAATACACAATTTATTGCAAAACACCGTTTTTTTTTAAAGAGGCATGGAATCTTTCGCTTGAAGATTTCCACCTTATTTTCCCGTTCACACTAAGGATGATAACTATAACGATAAAGAGATAGTTCTGAAAAATCGTTCTAAATATAAAAGAATAGCAGTATAACAGCACTGAGAAACAAATCACTGAATCACTTTCAGAATGATGGTTTCCAGCTGATGAATAATAGCCAGTCAAAATCAATCCTGCTTAGACGAGCTTGTGGATTTAAAGAGCTTGTGCTTGTATGTTGTGAATGCAAATATAGTTATCTTTATAGTCATAATTCTTGGAGCAGCACTGCCATTTGCAACTTAAATGTTTTGATGCTCTTAGTAATTTAGCTGTGCTAAAACAGTCCATTATTCTTGATATTGCAAGTTGTACTTTATATTATTAATAATATTATGATAATTATAGACACTAGTTGTAGTGCAACCCGTTTTACCCTTTAAGTGAGCTTTGATATTCTTCTGGTTATTATGCTTTAGTGGCGATTGGCTTGGAGTGTTATTCTGTGAGTTAGCTGTTTATTTCTTTTTTTAAAGTCCCCATGAAATCAAAATTGACCATACTTACTTTCTTTGCCTAAATTGATCGTTTTGTGGTGAACAATTCATACATGCAAGTCAATCCACACAAAAAAAATGTAATCAAATTTTGAAAATGCCCCTCCCCTCTGCATTGGAGGACCTTGCCCAATGACGTAGGCTTTACGGTTTGGGTGTCTCCTTAACATCCATCCGAGCGAGCATTGATTGACAGCGTGTGTAAACTTGCGTCATCCTCCATTTCAGAATGAAACACCCTTTTTTCTAGATCCAATCAGGTGCTAGTTGGCAAAAAAAGCCACGCCCACTATTTTGCCTCATTTAGTATTTCGTTTCTCTCTGAAATACGTCATAACACTGGAGAAAAGTCGTTTGCAACTTCCGGTTCACAGGGACTTTAAGACAGCAGCATTGCTGTGTGATTCAGCATTTAAGACTGGAGCTATCCATTTTACATTACACTTTTTGGCAAATATCTATGCACAAAGACGATTCGCAGTTTGGAAATCGTAAAAGTAGTTTATACTGTAAAAGTAGTTGTATGGTAGTATGCCATTCTTTCTTTACGGCAGATAAAGACAGTGTGATTCTCACTCTATAGCTCATATTTGCTTGCTGAGCTGAGCGACAGAGACATGACAGTATTTTCCCGTCTGTCTGAGGATGGCTGAGATTAGATGAGATCCTGTCCGTTGCTGGGAATATTTGCAGTGTGTTTCGGATTCGTCTGCCTGTTTGAGCAGAGAACTGAATCAAACACAGCTTTCATTTCATTCCAACATCTGCTGTAGAGACACGTGAAAGCTGTGATTGAAAATCAGGGTTATTCCACCAAATATTGATTTCTGAACTCTTCCTAAGTTAAAACATTGGTTTTGTGTTGTCTAAAAATGAACATGAACTTATTTTCTTTCCATTATTCGAGCTCTGACAACACATTTTCTGCAAATAAATGCTCTATATGACGATATTTTTATTTGAACTATGTTGTCAGTAGTTTATAGAATAAAACAAAAAGGTTAATTTTACCCCAAACACATTCCTATAAATACTAAAACCAGAGAAACAGATACTTTTGCAGTGGTCTCTTAATTATTTTCCCGAGCTGATTATGTGTAAGGTGCTTTCGCACCAGAGGAACCTTTATTCATAGTTCCTGGAACTATTGGTGGCAGTTTCTGGTTTTCGCACTCCAGGAACTTGGAACAATTTTAGTTCTAGAAACTACTTTTGGAGGAACTAATTTAGCTCTTACTTCGGAGTAGGGTCTAAACCAGCTCTGTAGGAACTACCAGTGACGTTAGTGTACGCTGATTGGCCGAAAACACTAAACACTAGCACCCACCATTTTTAAAGGGTAACTAAACCCCTGGTCAGAGCCTGACTCCACCCACTGGCAATATTTGAAAATACTGAAAAAGTGGGCTGACCCCAGCGGAGATAGAGAGGACGAAATAGATGCTAAAACACTCTATCCTGATAGTTTTCAATACTCACAATTCCAATTCCTGACTCGCTACAGTGGTTTTGACGACATAAGATGATTTCTATACTGCCAAGGGCGTAGCTCGCGTGGTGAGCTGAAAGCTGCGTACGTCACGTAACACCGCAAACATCCAATAGGAAAATTCAACTGCAGTAGCCACCGTTCAACCTGAAGAGGGCAGCACTAAGACGTTTTTACACCATATTGTAGAAATAGAACACTTTATAAACAAAACAAATGTCAAAAAAGTTACTCGAATCAATGACTGGTATTAATAAAGATCCATTCTTACAGATCATTATCTAAAAAAAGTTGGTTAAGTGTTTAGTTACTCTTTAAAAAAGCTGTGGAAACACAGATTATAGTCTATATATTTTCTTCAGAAACTAACTCTACATATATGGAAAAAAGTAGCCACTTTCCGACCAAGTAGTTACAGGAACTTAGTTATAGGAACTGTCCACCTCTTAAACAGTTCTACGAACTACTCTCCCCCAAACTCGGTTTTGCTGCATGCGTTCGCACTGGCCAAGTGGCCATAGGAACTGGTAGGAGGGGTAAGGGAGTGACGCAAGCAGACGTAGCGCGGCCACATACAACAACAACAAACCAGCATGGAGGAGGCTATTGCAATGTTCCTGTTCTGCCTTGCCGGGACCTTAAAGGATTAGTTCACTTTTGAAAAAACTTTTGCTGATAATTTACTCACCCCCATGTCATCCAAGATGTCCATGTCTTTCTTTCCTCAGTCGAAAAGAAATTTAGGTTTTTGATGAAAACATTCCAGGATTTTTCTCCATATAATGGACTTCAATGGGAACCGGATGGTTCAAAGTCCAAAAGACAGTTAATAACAGTTTCAGATGCAGCTTCAAATGTCTTTAAACGATATCAGACGATGAATAAGGGTCTTATCATGCGAAACGATCGGTTATTTCAAAACTTAATCCAAAAATGTAACTTTTCTAAGGACAAATGCTAGCCTTGCTCTATTCTGTGAGGCGCGTTTGCAACGTCACGTATTACGTAATTACGTTCAAAAGGTCACGGGCGACGTAGCCGAAAGTACAGAGTCAGTGTTTACAAGTTGAACGCATAGGTTGAACGTGCAAACTAGCTCAAACACCGTTTACAAAAAAAGGAATTTAAAAGGAAAAACAACGATGTCGGACGATTTTGATTCTGTACTTCTGGCTACGTCGCCCGTGACCTTTTGAACGTAATTACGTATTATGTGACGTTGCAAACGCGCCTCACAGAATAGAGCAAGGCTAGCATTTGTCCTTAGAAAAGTTACATTTTTGGAATAAGTTTTGAAATAACCGATCGTTTCGCATGATAAGACCCTTATTCATCGTCTGATATCGTTTAAAGACATTTGAAGCTGCATCTGAAACTGTTATTAACTGTCTTTTGGACCTTGAACCATCCGGTTCCCATTGAAGTCCATTATATGGAGAAAAATCCTGGAATGTTTTCATCAAAAACCTAAATTTCTTTTCGACTGAGGAAAGAAAGACATGGACATCTTGGATGACATGGGGGTGAGTAAATTATCAGCAAAAGTTTTTTCAAAAGTGAACTAATCCTTTAATAACGGAGAACGAACGGCGGCGTTTAAAGATTATGCTTGAGTTCTGTACAGAGAAACAGAAGATGAAGGCTCCAGCGTAATATGATATTAAGTAATATGGTGGAAGAAGATAAAAGAGCAGAACGCAGGAGGCAAACAAAATGACGGGTAAGTTTAGCTAGCATTAGCAATTAGCTGGTTGAATGCGTTATGTTTGTCTTAATCCTTGTTGTAATGTTTTGCAAAAACACACAGCGTATGGCAGACAAGTTCCTTACAAGTTCGCTACAAGTTTCTTGTTGACAGTGGGCATGAGCTTATAAGTTGAACCAATCAACGTAGACCTAGGGAAAGGGAACTAAAAAAGTCCTCGCTCTAGACTAGGTACTGAAAGAGTTATAGGACCTACGGTCTGAGGAACTAAAAAATCCCTAATTTAGTCCGGTCGGAACACGAGAAAAAAAGGGTTATAGGAACGTTAGTTTCTAGGAACTGCAAAAGTCCCTCCGGTCGGAAAGCGGCTAGTGATAGATGGGCATCTTAACCTTTACGCTGAGGAGAAAATCCAACGCACCTTTAAGGGGAACAAGAGAAATGTACTTCAAGAAATGTATTTCTGCTCAGCTAGCAACACTGGACATCAATCACACGGCAAACGCTAAGAACTTTTCATTACTGTCTACTTATGTATAATATCTCATTAGACAGGACTGTATAATATATAGACTATCGTTTCTCAGTGACGTTATTATTATAGTTGTGGTGTCGACTTTAAATTTAACCCCTTAACGTCTGAATTTATATAGCTGTATTTAAAAAAATGTTTTATGTGTGTTTTTGCCTTTAAGTAGATGGTAAATAATGTTGAGATTAGCAATTTCAAATAAATAGAAATTTTGGTATGTTGCAAATCTGCAACAACGGGCATAATGGTCAATTTGGTATGTTGCAAATCTGTAACAGCGGGCATTAATGGTCAATTTGGAGTCTATTTGGTATGTTGCAAATCTGAAACAGCGGGCATAATGGTCAATTTGGGGTCAATTTGGTATGTTGCAAATGTTCCTGACCAGAGAAATCCTCGTGCCTAAACAGGAAATAAGTCCGTCACTTTGAAACAAGTGCTTGTCGAAGGTCCATAGGTCCGTAGTGAATATGCACAAACCGGCATTGGGGGAATGCAGACGTTATCTCGGCTGGTTGACTGAGTCAAATGGTTTGTTGCATATTTGCGACAGTGGGCGTTAAAGGGTTAGTTCACCCAAAAATGAAAATTAAGTCATTAATTACTCACCCCCATGCTGTACCAACCCCGTAAGACCTTCGTTCGTCTTCGGAACACAAATGAAGATATTTTTGATTCAATTTGAGAGCTGTATAACTACCACATTGGCTCCTAAGGGACTGCCTCTTGACGGCCCAGAAAGTCAATGAAGAAAATGTTTAAATATCCCAAGTGACTACCGTGGCTCAACTATATGTTTATCAAGCGACGCGAATACTTTTTGTGCGAAAAAACAAACAAAAATAACGAGTTTATTCGACTATTTCTTTTCTTCCTTGTAGGTTAGAAACGAGATTTCCTTAGATTTCCACGACGCATGCGCGAGAATTGCGATCTTAAGGGGTTAAAACGATTAGTAGAAGTAAATCTTTATTGTTATATTTATTGTCCTTAGTGTAAACGGGCCTTTACTGTTTACCAAAATCAGTTCCTATATTGAAATGTGTTAAATATCTCTTTCAGGGATATTAAATTATACAGCCATGAAACTGGTCAAATATAGCTATTGTTAAATTCCATATTTGTTAATAGGCTGTTCTTTGATATGATTGTGTGTGTTTTCTCTCTTTCAGGATCTGAACTGTTTGATCGGGCGATATCTAACCCCTCTGCAGAAGGAGTCTTTCCTCACTCAGGACGAGGTGAGTCAAAGCACCGCTGATGCTTTCATATTATTATCAGCTGGCGAGCTCCAACACAGAAGGATATTTCATAATCGTCCTGATGGAGAGGAGCGTGTAGGAGGACATAGATGGAGACAAACACACACTAGAAAGGAGAGGTAGAGAAGGGAGTGGGAGGGAGACACAAAATGAGGAAAACTTACATCAGACAGAAGAGAGGAAGTTCTCAATGTCATGTTTCTGCTCCTTTAATGCCCTACATATGGGAGAAGAACTCATTATACATCACTCACTGCAGACACACAAGAAATGTAGTTTGACTGATATGCACAGAGAATTCTTATACATATACTGTATCTATAGAACAGAATACACACTTTACACAATATAAGAACATCAAATGAGATTAAAATAACAGTAAAATTGCTGAAATAAACACTTAATTGACACATTTTTTTTATTTATTTGATATTTAAGTAATATTAAGTATGTATATATTTGTTCTGTCTAAATATATACCAAATTCCTTAAAAAAATTGTTCCTTAACTGAAATAACATGAAATAAAATAAAAAAAGTTTTACTTGATGTACTAAAATAAATAAAACTGAAATAAATATGAATCTGCTTATGAATAGTTATGAACTATTGATAAGAATAGAACTATTCAAATAAGTGTTATGAACACTTATTTGATACATTTTTTATTTATTTGAACACTTATTTGACACATTTTTTATTTATTTGATATTTAAGTAATATTAAAATGTATATATTTTCTTCTGTCTATATATATAGATAGGGTTATATATATATATATATATATAGACCATTTCACAAGATGTAAACAACACTGGTCCAGAAACACTTCCTGTTTCAGTTTGTAACTGTTTTCTTTATTTAACACGTACAGAAAACATCTTAAAGATGTTTGTTTAAATTTTTGATTCAGTTTTAAATGTTCTGTGGGTTGTATTTTATCCCAGCTTTTATGTAGTGTTAAAAAACTGAAACAGGAAGTGCTTCTGGACCAGTGTTGTTTACATCTTGCAAAATGGTCTATATATATATATGTGTGTGTGTGTGTGTGTGTCCAGGGTACAATTAACTAAAACTAAATTCATTAAAAAAAATTGTACCTTAACTGAAATAATATAAAATAAAAATAAAAAAGTTTCACTTGATGCACTAAAATAAATAAAACTAAAATAAAAATGAATCTGCTTATGAATAGTTATGAACACTTATTTGACACATTTTTTATTTATTTGATATTTAAGTAATATTAAGTATGTATATATTTGTTCTGTGTATATATATATATATATATATATATATATATATATATATATAATGTATGTGTGTGTGTGTGTGTCTAGGGTATAATTAACTAAAACTAAAAAATTGTTCCTTAACTGAAATAACATAAAATAAATGAAAAAAGTTTTACTTGATGTACTAAAATAAATAAAAAAATATATAGACAAATCTAACAAATGAAAATGAAAACAAAAAATGAAATGACATAAATAAAATGAAAACTGAAATGCAGAAAAGTAAAATAAATTAATCCTGTTAACAATATATATATATATACAGTGTCATAAAAGTAGTCCGTATGACATAATTGTTTTTTTTAGTTATAATTGACAACATACATTTTTCCTGCCTATGTATGTAATAGTTGGACGTGCTGTTCGGAAACCTCCTGGAAATGCTGGAATTCCAGGTGGAGTTCTTGAAGACTCTGGAAGACGGGACCCGACTGGTGCCGGACCTGGAGAAACTGGAGCGAGTGGAAGAGTTCAAGGTTTGTGACTGCGGTTTAATTCACGTTCAGAGAGTCTGGCCTTTGCATTTTAAGGTCATTATTATTATGGTACCTTGTTTTTGGGGCATGTACATTGTGCATGTGTGATGATATTACCATGTTTTTTGGGCATGCCATGTTATTGCATCAATCAAAACTATTCATAAGCAGATTTATTCAACACAAACCATGATACCTGATGTATTTCTTTCAAAATCCCTCTCGTCTTACAGAAAATCCTCTTTTCTCTGGGTGGCTCGTTCCTGTATTACGCCGACCGCTTCAAGATCTACAGCGCTTTCTGTGCCAGCCACACCAAAGTGCCCAAAGTGCTGGTCAAAGGTGCGTAAATCTCAGCTCAGAAATGACCTTGCTCCCTGTGAATTCTGGGATTTTCACTGAGCCCCTGCGGCTGCGCTTCTGTAAATCTCCTGTGAGCGGCTCTGGGGCGTCAGTTGTATAAATCTGCCGCTCTGTGGGTGTCTGTGAGGTTGGTCTGGAGCTTCTTGCTGTTTATTTTTATTATTTAACATTCTGCAGATTTGTGACTTTTACTTAACAGTCGTTTTCTAGTTAGTTAGATTAGAACTTAAAGGAGTAGTTCACTTTAAAAAAACTTTTGCTGATAATTTACTCACCCTCATGTCATCCAAGATATCCATGTCATTTTTTCTTCAGTTGAAAAGAAATTAAGGTTTTTGATGAAAACATTCCAGGATAATGGACTTCAATGGGAACCAAACGGTTCAAGGTCCAAAAGACAGTTTCAGTGCAAACTGTTCAAAGGGCTTTAAACGAATCCAGACGATGAATAAGGGTCTTATCAAGCGAATCGATCACTCATTTAAAAAAATAACAAAGTTTAAGTTTTATAACCTCAAATGCTCGTCTTGCTCTGTTCTGTGATGCGCGTTCGTGACTCTCCTGTTTGAACTCAAAATTAATGAATGTTTTTCCGAGTCAATTTGTTCATTTCGTTCGTTGAATGAACCAAATGACTCCGAAAAAGATTTGTTCATTTTGATGAATGAGTTCGAACAGGAGAGTCATGAACGTGCGTCACAGAGGCGAGCATTTGAGCTTATAAAACTTAAACTTTGTTATTTATTTATTAAATGAGCGATCGTTTTGCTTGATAAGACCCTTATTCATCGTCTGGAATCATTTAAAGACCTTTGAAGCTGCACTGAATCTCATTTGGATCTTGAACCGTTTGGTTCCCATTGAAGTCCATTATATGGCGGAAATCCAGGAATGTTTTCATCAAAAACCTTAATTTCTTTTCGACTGAAGAAAGAAAGACATGGACATCTTGGATGACATGGGGGTGAGTAAATTATCAGCAAAAGTTTCTTTTTTAAAGTGAACTACTCCTTTAATGTGCTTGAAAAATTGAGAAACATAACAAATGCCTCCAGTCTTCAAATCTGTCTATCACTATCAAAACACACAATCCTTTGACAGAATAATCACAACTTCCTGTGTTTGCGTTCTCTCCAGCGAAGACAGACGCGGCCTTCAAGGCGTTCCTGGACGAGCGCAACCCCAAACAGCAGCATTCGTCCACGCTGGAGTCGTTCCTGATCAAACCCATCCAGAGAGTGCTGAAATACCCTCTTCTGCTGAGAGAACTGCACTCGCTCACCGACCCCGACAGCGAGGAGCACTACCATCTGAACGGTGAGCTTCATATCAGCATGTGTGCGTCAGAAAGCTTTACGCAACATATATATATGAAGAGTTCAGATGCAAAAGCCTCTAAGTGTCATTTGAAATTTTCTTCTAGAATGATCATTTTTATCAAGCTTGTATATTTAAGTTCAGTAATTTCAGTTAAATTGCAATGAGGATTACCTATTAATTGTCATTTAAGTGAAATTACTGAACTTGAATATACAAGCTTGATAAAAATGGTCATTTTAGAAGAAAATTTCAAATGGCATTTAGAGGCTTTTGCATCTGAACTCTTCATATATTCAAACGTTTGGGCTCGGTAAAATATTTTCATTTCTTTGAAGATTTTTTTAAGTTTTGAAATTGTGAAGGTGTTTTCTGTTTGAAATATACAGTATGTAATTTAAATAAAATGTAGTTTATTCCTGTGATCAAAACTGAATTTTCAGTATAATTGCTCCAGTTTTTAGGGCTGCCACTTTACGTTCGAAAATCCAACCAGGCCAACCAACAAGTTTCGAAAACTAAAATAGGGAATCTATATTATGTGTTTATCGATAAAATGTGTTTTAGGTGGACAGATCAATACAGTACACAGAACATGAATTACAATGTATTTTCTGTTAACCAAATGCTTTTTAATATTCTCTATTACTTACAAGCGCGCTGTTATTTGTTGCTTAGTGACGTGTGTATTTAATATATCACGAGGACTCGCGAGTTGTGTATTTGCGCTAAATCCACACAGATTTTGCTTTCACGAACTTCGCCAGAAAAGTGAGCAAACATAGAAACACACCAAATTGGCTCGTGATT
>NW_024121211.1:170651-248151 GCF_016745375.1 Pimephales promelas | reverse complement strand
AAACCTTATCTAATCCCCCTCTACCCTCCCTACTGAGTGAGCAACCGTAAGCATGATAAGCTTGTTGCGGCTTGTTAAAAACAGTTTTGTCTCTGCTTTCATTCAACAAAAACATATTTATATTTTAGTCTGGTCATTTTTGTTAACGTTGATAAAGTCACAGTCATCATTTAATGACGTTGGTCTCGTCTTTGTCATGGAATAAAGGTTATCGACGGAAAACATTTTTTGTCATAGATTTCGTTAACGAAATGAACAGTTCACTGAAGACTGCCTATGATCATGTGACACTAATGATGTAAAAATATTTCTCAATATTACTGTTTTTATTGTATTTGAATCAAATAAATGCCTTGGTAAGCATAAAATACTTATTTTTCAATGGGTTCATGTGGTTACTTTTAAAAAAAACCTGATAATTTACTCACCACCATGTCATCCAAGATTTTCATGTCTTTCTTTCTTCAGTCGAAAATAAATTAAGGTTTTTGATGAAAACATTCCTGGATTTCCGCCATATAATGGACTTCAATGGGAACCAAACGGTTCAAGGTCCAAATGAGATTCAGTGCAGCTTCAAAGGTCTTTAAACGACACCAGACGATGAATAAGGGTCTTATCAAGCGAAACGATCGCTCATTTCAAAAATGAATAAAAAAGTTTAAGTTTTATAAGCACAAATACTTGTCTGTGATGCACGTTCGTGACTCTCCTGTTCAAACTCGTTCATCAAAATGAACGAATCTTTTTTTCGAGTCATGACTCGAAGGGTCCTAGATAAGACCGTTATTCATCGTCTGGTGTCGTTTAAAGCCCTTTGAAGCTGCACTGAAACTCTCATTTGGACCTTGAACCGTTTGGACCCCATTGAAGTCCATTATATGGAGTAAATCCTGGAATGTTTTCATCAAAAACCTTAATTTCTTTTCGACTGAAGAAAGAAAGACGTGGACATCTTGGATGACATGGGGAAGAGTAAATTATCAGCAAATGTTTTTTTTAAAAGTGAACACTAGTTGCCTAAAGGTAGTTTAGCTCAAACAAATGAACAAAATGACAATAAAAGGTGTAAGCTCTTTGCAGATATGCGAGTAATGCTCAATGTTTTGCATCTTTTCAGTTTCTGCTCCCACTCGCACTCTGGGCCGGAGGAAACTGGTGCGAAACCGCTTCACCATCGACACGGACATCGTCTTCGACACCGAGCCGGACAGCGACTCGCCGGACTCCCAGCATGCTCAGGAGCAGAGCGTCATCCCGGCGGGCGACACCGACCGCTGGGTGGAGGAACAGTTCGACCTCCAGCGCTACGAGGAGCAGGAACACGACGTGAAGGAAACGGACATCCTTAGCGACGACGACGACTTCTCCCAGTCCGCCCTGAGCCCGTCCACCGAGCCGGACCTGGAGGGGCCGCTCTCTGCCCTCTCGCTGGAGGGAGACACAGAGGAGGAAGAGGACGAGGAAGCGGAGAACAAGAAGGACTACAAATCCCACCATGCCAAGCTCTCTCATGTAGGGAAGCAGTGCGCCATGTCAGTGGCCAGTGTGGATGAGCAGGCGCTGCCTGATGAGGTCATCTGGGTGCGACGGGACAGCAGCGCAGAGAACGAGACACAGAGCTGAGTCAACGAAAGCTCGGCCGATGCATGACGACGGTTTCTCCTCACTAATATTCCCGAATGTTAGACATTCCTGTCGAAATAGCTGTAAGATATGATGCTTCTCCACCATAGACACTTACACACATTAGATGAGCTCTACGTGTGCGCTGTGGCCAATCAGAAACCGCGGGGAATTTGGTAGTACAATCAATAGATTTAGAATTGCACATTCAACGTTGGCAGCCGCCAACGTCTGCCAAACATTTTCATTGTTTATTTCTAAAATAAGGGCTGTGATTTATTTATTATGTCCTTCAGATGTAAGACGAAACAACAGCCGGATAAAATATGATGGATTTTTGTTTGTTTGCCCTTTTTCTCCTTTGGATTTGTATATATTTGCGTTTATTTCTTTTCAATTTTTCCGAAATGTACAACACTGCGCACTATTCTGACCTGAAAAACACACGCCAGTTGAATATTCATTGAGTAATTGTGTTGAATATTGAATATTGATTGATCTCAGGTCAAAATAATGCTGAACGGATATTTTTATGATTTTTTTACAGCTCATTCTTGGTCACTATGTCCTGTTTTACTTGAATTCTGTTGATAAATGCAATATGATTTTTTAGCTGATGGACTGTTCTGTTCACGTTGATATGGTTTGTTGTGGTTCAGCCCTGCATTACTGACACATTAATCGAAACTCACATTATGGAAGACGACCTGAGCCTTTACACACACAAAATGTGTACAGTACAGTGTCGTTTATTTTTTAATTGACCTTTTCATTTATTTAGTTCTGTTTTAGCTGCAGTTAAACGAGCAACTTTTGGTTTCGTGTTTTAAAAGTTCCAAAATTTGCTGAATGCAATCGAGAAAAGCCACTGGAAAAATATTTTAGATGATAATAATGAATTCTAATTGAAAACATTCCCGTTGTGCTATAGAGATTGCATTTTTATTTTGTACATAGAGCTGTGGATTGATATTATATCAAATAAACTGGTTTCGTACATATCCAAAGCCGATCCCTGTGATTCGTGGATGCTTCTTCATTTCCAGGCACATTTCCACCAGTGTTGATATGAAGCACTCATGTTTTGACCTGCGTGTGTGATCTTGCCCTTTATGCATTAAAGTCAATCACCACGGTTGGAATTTCAAGTGTGAGGCACTGCTTGGCTTCGATGACAGATGGAAGTGCCAGGATCGCTTCAGGCTCGGTGTTTTTAGCGGAAACTCTGGAGTCAGGAGTGAAATATAGGATGAGGGAAGCAATCAATCTCTCAGCGCTCAGATATAGGTAAGATGTAAGAGCTGATATAGTTCCTCTCCTCAGGCCCGAGTGACATCATCAGACCACACACGCATCATCATCATAGAAATTAATTCATGAATATTTACTTTACTAAGAATCTTTTATTTTTTTGCTTCATGTGGGCTTCAGATCAGACTAGTAATGAACGTAGATTTTAACCTCCCGAACAAGCGGGTTTTTCTTAAAAGTCACGTCAGGGTTTTTAAGAAATTGTCACTCATTGTTTGCTGTTTATTTTTTATATAATTTTATAATTATCTTTTCTAAACAATGATATTGACATTTTTTGTACAAAGTTTTTTTTTTGCCGTTTCATCAATTATTTTTTTTCTCATAATTGTTATATTATTTATAATATGTATTATTTATAATAAGTTATATATTTGTAAATGTATGTATTTATATAGAGATGTATAGTGTTTATTGATATATTTTGTACATATTTTTTGTAACCATTTAGATAAAAAAAAAAGCAATCTGCCTCCCAGTGGTCGAATTAAGGTAGTACCATATGTTTACATAGTAGGCCAGGATACGTTAGTTTTATAGTAGTGTTAATGCATAGAAATGTTATGCCTCATGTCGAGCTCGAAGCCATTTCATCTGAAACTTCAAACTTTAAGGTTTCGGTAAGTTTGTTAATTCCTTACGTTTACCTTACGTAAGTTTACTATGTTTTATTGTTGAAAGTAATTCTTTTTTGTATTTATATCTATTGGCTGTTACAGTTTTGACAAAGATGTGGAGAAGATGAACAATTAATCCTTTGACCTTTAACCTGACTCAAGTCAAGGATTCTGTGGTCGACTTGACTTCATAAGAGAAAAGTGAGAAAAACAAGGTAGGTTTATCAAGTTAATGGAGTTTTGTACTAAAAGAACTTAACATTTAGGCTAATTAACCTACACAGCTCTTTAAAAGCCTGTACTGTGGTGCTACTGTGGTAAAATGACGGAACGAGATGGTAATACGACGTAGTGAATGATAACGTTAGCATTCTTGCTAATCATTCACTGTCATCTGCTGGTTCCATAATTTTACCTAGTAAATGACTGTGGCATTTACGTGAAAAGAGTAATTATTTATACGTTTTACCGTGGTATGAGTACAATTTATAAAATAATACCTTTATTTGATTATTATTTATTAATTGGATGCTGTGCAAGTTTGTATATTTTATGTTGAACGTGCAGTTTTACACAGATGCGCTAGATGGCGCACAAAGATGGCGCAAAAAAAAATCCACATTTATAACTTTATCAACTATAATAACATTTTTTTCTACAAAAGTGTAATTAAATGTCCCATATTTTCTGAGCATGTATAGTGGTTTTCTCTATTTATACAGAAGTGAAACATCTTGTCTACAGTGCTGTCTAAAAGGAAAAGTGTGATATTGACAGAATATATTTACATAAGTCATAATATGTTGTTAAATGTCACTCTTGTTCTCTGAGGTTGGACGTCTGAGTTGATATATGAAACTCAGTCACAGATGAAGTCACAGCAGCCCGACCCGTCGGACAGGTTTGAAAGTTTCTGTTGACTCTTCAATGAACCTCTTACTGATTTTAATTCACAGTGTTTTATTTGAAGACTGGTGACATTTTAGCTCAGGTGAGATGAGCTTCTGCTCTCTGTGAGCTCCTGTAAATGTGCCCAACATGAGATCCTATGTTCATTTCTAAAAAATACATTCACTTTAAATGACAAAACAAACAGATTAATAGTCATAAAACAATGTATAAAATGAACACTGATACCTGCCAGTAGAGGATAAGCCAAGAACACTTCAGAGCCATGAACATGTTCTTACAAAGCATTTAGAATTTAGTATTTTGCATTATTTATATTATAAGTATGTTGTTCTTCCTTGTATGAGATTATGGTGTTGCCTTTTTTCTATCATAATGGTGGCAAGCAGCATCAAGCATCACTGCACGTCACAAAAATGTTTTGTTCCACATATTTTCATGGTTTAATGCATGGGAGATTTGAAAACTGTATATGCATCCATAACATCTCATTGTAAATTGAGGTAAAAGTTTAACAACTGTCATTGATTTGATTTGTTCATGTCACTTAGAACACCAAGATTCAGATTATTGTTCTTACAATGCAATTTATACTTATTTATACAATTTTTTTGTTCTGTCCTTACAAAATGAGCAATAACAGTTTTATTTACTCGCCAAAGTCAGTTTTCTCCCATAGGTGCACTTGATGAATGTTAATTGTGGGTTGCCAGCAGCTGTAGTTTTACTGTCTTAAATAAGTATCTCCCTATTATTAAGAGCTTTAAACAATTTCTTTAATCTATTTTCAGAGTTTAACGATTTTAAGGGGTCCTCCACTTTTTTTGGAAATTGGCTCATTTTACCACTCCCCCAGAGTTAAACAGTTTTACCGTTTTCAAATCCATTCAGACGATTTTCTGTTATTTAGAGTAATATCAGTAACCGGACAGTTTCTGGTCTCATTGACTTCCATAGTATTTTTTTTTCCTACTATGGGAGTCAATGAGACCAGAAACTGTCTGGTTACTGATATTCTTCTAAAAATCAGAAAATCGTCTGAATGGATTTGAAAACGGTGAAACTCAATTGTTAAACTCTGGGGGAGTGGTAAAATGAGCCTATTTCCAAAAAAAAGTGGAGTATCCCTTTAAACTCTCTTGTTCGAATTCATCAAAATGAACAAATCTTTTTTCGTGTCATTTGGTTCATTCATCGAACAAAATGAACGAGTTGACTCGGGAAAAGATTTGTTCATTTTTATAAACGAATTCGAACAGGAGAGTCACAAACGCGCATCACAAAACAGAGCAAGGCGACCATTTGAGCTTATAAAACTTAAACTTTGTTATTTATGTTAAATGAGCGATCGTTTCGCTTGATAAGACCCTTATTCATCGTCTGGAATCGTTTAAAGCGCTTTGAAGCTGCACTGAAACTGTCTTTTTGACCTTGAACTGTTTGGTTCCCATTGAAGTCCATTATATGGAGAAAAATCCTGGAATGTTTTCATCAAAAACCTTAATTTCTTTTCGACTGAAGAAAGAAAGACGTGGACACCTTGGCTGACATGGGGGTGAGTAAATTATCAGCAAAAGTGAACTACTCCTTTAATATGGATGTTTTTCTTACAAAAACGCATCGCTTTTTGCGTTGAAATAATTCTTTAATCTTGATTTATCTCATTTTAAATAGTTTTAAATCAGTGCTGAGTACATTTTACTCTAAAAACGAAAATACTATTTCAGTCTTTTGGCCTCAAAATTTCTCTTTTAATTCAAGTCTTGCTGTTTTTTATTTATTTACAGTATTTTATTTGACCTCACTATGGAGCCGTCACTGTAGTGTACATTAGAGCAGTTCCTGCTGTTGCAACCGATGCATGAACTCACAGACAAGTCCGTTTGTCATCAGCTAACAGAAACCAGCGTGACCGCATAGCACGGATGCACACAAGCCCTCCTACATCATTCCTGTCAGATATCCCCAATACATTTGTTGAAACGCTGGCGTTTCACATCACTTGTGCTCGCGAGCGAAGCTGTAGTCATGAGGGCTAAGCTGGAGATCCTGGCCCTGGTGCTGGGCACCGTCGGTCTGATCGGGACCATCGCGACGACCGCGCTCCCCATGTGGAAGGTCACGGCGTTTATCGGGCCCAACCTCATCGTCATGGAGGCGCTGTGGGAGGGCTTGTGGATGGCGTGCATTCGGCAGGCGGACATCCGGATGCAGTGCAAGATCTACGACTCTCTGCTCATCCTGCCGGGAGACATCCAGGCGGCCCGCGGGCTCATGTGTGTGTCCATCACGCTCGCCGTCCTCGCCGTCCTGGTGTCCGTCTGCGGGATGAGGAGCACAGACTGCCTTCAGGACCACAGCAGGGGCAAGAACGTGATCCTGCTGGTGGGCGGGTGTCTTTTCGTCGCGTCCGGCCTCGCCGCTCTCATTCCCGTCTGCTGGTCCACTCATTCCATCATACGAGACTTTTATAACCCCATGGTGTTGGAGTCGCAGAAGCGCGAGATCGGACAGGCGCTGTACGTGGGCTTCGCCACGTTCCTGGTCCTCTTGGTGGCGGGGGTGATCCTGCTGTGCCGTTACGCCCCTCGACAGAGGAAGGACGAGGAGGACGGGCCGTATGTCCCGGTGGAAATGAGCATGTTGGGGCGGACTCCCTCTTCCAACTCTAACTGGAAGACTCAGTACGTCTGACAGAGACTAGTGATTCATTCATTCATTTATGTGCGTCTTTTTAGTTGTTTTTTTACTTTTCGAGCTTTTGGTCTGATATGAATCTTGTAAAGTCTCTGTGTTGAATTCTGGATAATTAGATTAAACTAAATGCATTCAGTCTATATGTAATATGATATGATCATATATTATATTTTTAATATATTTTGGGTTGAATTCATTTATTGTAGTTCTGTACTTGTAAGGAAAAACTGAGAAAAAATGAGACTAAACATTCTGTCATGGTAATCATCTAAAATACATTATTTGCAACAAAAATAAAAAAAATAAAATAAAATAATAATTTGATTATAAGATTTACCCAGAAACTTTTAAACTTTTATATCTGAATTGTTCAATTATGAATAAGACTAAACTAGATAATTATTCAAATGCATTAATTGCACAAAAAAACTTTTATTTTATTATACATATTATTTATTATCTAATATGTATACTTACATTTATACAATATAAACACTGTATACATTTACAGTATATATTTATACAATATAAATACTGCTCCAATAAATATGATAATAATTGTATTTTTTATTGTAAGATTTTATTGTAATATTAAATGTGCTAGTTAAAATGAAGTGATATTAAAGGATCATTTAAACAATAAAGTTGTGTTTTTTTCAGAGAAAATGTTCATTTCTCAGAACTTTGTCTCAGATGTTTTTCACAGTTCTATTGGAGGAATAAAAGTGGAAACAAATAAGACAACAAAACACGGTAGAGAGAGAGCTGTAACTGAATTACGAGCCGCTCGGATCATTTGAGAAATGCTTGAGTTCATATTAAAATCCTTGACTTTTGATTGCAGAGTCTTTTCCTCAGGAGAAACATCTGCGAAGCTGAAGATTTCAGCAAAAGTCCTTAATGTGCATGAGAAATAATTGAGATATTAAAGGGATAGTTGACTTTGAAATACATGTTTGATATGTTTTAGCTTACCTCAAGGGCATCCAAGATGTAGATGTCTTTGTTTCCGCAGTATTTTCAATTTTGATATTTTTAGGTCAAACCGTTCTTGTCTGTCAGTCATATAATGGAGGTCTATGGTCACCACCTCGAAGAGCATGCACAGAGAAGTCCAAATTAAACATGATTTAATGACTCATAAATGTAAGTACACATTGATGGCCTAAGACACGAAACGAGCGGTTTGTGTGAGAAAACAAACAGTATTTATATCATTTTTACCTCTTGTAATCACAGCCACGTCCAAGTGATCTGAGGACGCGGGCACTTCGGTCTGCGCAAGCGCCATTACGAGACATTAAATTTAAGAGTCATTAAATCATGTTTAATTTGGACTTCTCTGTGCATGCTCTTTGAGGTGGTGACCATAGACCTCCATTATATGACTGACAGACAAGAACAGTTCGACCTAAAAATGTCAAAATTGAAAATACTGTGGAAACAAAGACACCTCTTGGATGCCCTTGAGGTAAGCTAAAACATACCAAAAATTAATTTCAAAGTCAACTATCCCTTTAAATAGATCTTAGTTTTTAATTGCCTATAGTTTTGATGCATAATTCTTAGATTTTGCCATGTTGGGCTTTTGACTAAAAACAATTGCATTCGTTAAATACATTTGGGATATACAAAGTAGACAGGATGAGAAATAACATGCTGAAAAATACTGGCGTGCCGTCTGCGTGAGATTCGCATCTGACATGCCTAGATATTGAGCAACACCCACATGCATTTATTTACTGTAAGTGAAACTAAATGTAAGCTATACGCTGCTGCTGGACTCATGTTAGATGGATTAGATATCTACAGAAGTGTGTGTGTGTGTGTGTGTGTGTGTGTGTGTGTGTGTGTGTGTGTGTGTGACACTAGCCGTCTCAGGTTCCACCCTCCACTATCTGCATTTCTTACTTGGAAGTGCTGTAACACACCTGACCTCTCACTGACATACAGCAGCTGAAGCTCAGGGGAATCATGGGAAATTTAAGTTTAGGAACCTTTTAAGAAAATAAGTCCGAGATCTCCATATGAACTGAAACATTTCTCATCAAATTCTTCCAAAGATGAAACATTCAATGATCTGAGCCGCTTTTAATTGATGTAAAATATTGACTCTATTTTCTAAGGAGTCTTAAGAAAAACATATGAGACAGTTAAAACTTTAATAAGATATAAATAATAAATACAATTCGAGTCTCCTGCAGAACTATGAAAGAGCAATAAAATATATGCATGTTAATTTTATTTATAGTTTTGTCTGTAATTTTTAAATTGAATGTGGTTATCTTTAATGTTTTTCTTACACCTCCATTGCTCAATACATTTTTTATTTGATTGCCCAGCCTGGATAATAATTATTTATTTATTTTATTGAATTATTTTTATTTAGGAATTGTTTATATTTATATTAAAAAATAATAGTAAACTATTATTATTATTGTTATATGAGCAATTATATTGCATATACCCAAGTTATAAAATGTCAAAATAGTCATTGTCATTCACAAATTTATTCATATATGTATTTGTATTTATACTGTATTAATTTTATATTATAGTAGTCAACATTTGAAGTGGATCTCAAAAGTTCATCAAAGTTGTCCTAGTATTGTTCAAAAAGTTCAAATGTTGATTACTGTATTTTTAGAAATAGTAATTCACTGTATTTTGATAACTTGAGCTTTAAAATTGTTTTATATTTATATATTTTTATTTATTATTATTATGTATTTTATAACTTGAATATTACCTTGAAAGTGACCATTTAAATTAGATTTTAAATAAATCGTATGTACTCCAACAAGCTATTTTGTGTTTGCATTCTGAATATAATACTCATATTTACTGTAGGAGCCACCTATTGGCAGAAGTCACTTGTTTGAGCATTTCAAGTATCACCAGTTTCCTTCGAGGTGATTATCAGATGTTTTAGGAGCAGAAGAACCAG
The DNA here is from genome assembly GCF_016745375.1 of Pimephales promelas. The sequence continues at coordinate 238,044 of NW_024121211.1, read as the reverse complement.
TCTGATCGCATACAATCATTAACATTTTTTCTTGGCTGTAAATACGTGTCATCTGGATCTTCCGGTCTCATTTGAGAAACACCACAGTGAAGGAGAGCTGTGTTCTGCGTCTTCTCGACCATCATGTCTTACACGACCGGGACTTACATGGCCAAGTCCTACGCGGACAAAGCCCACCCGGACAAAACCTATGGGGGCAGTATGTACACGGGCTATCCTGCTGAGAAGTCTGCAGAGGAGATATACCAGGAGCAGCTCAAGGTCGAGAAGAGGAAGAGACGGGAGTCCATGTGCTGTGAGGTGGTGGCGCTGGTCATCGGGTTTTTCGGATTGATCGGCGTCGCCGCCGTTACGGGCCTCCCGATGTGGAAGGTGACGGCGTTCATCCAGGAGAACATCATTGTGATGGAGACGCGTTGGGAGGGCTTGTGGATGAACTGCTACCGGCAAGCCAACATCCGTATGCAATGCAAGGTCTACGATTCTTTGCTGTTCCTGCCGGCCGATCTCCAGGCGGCCAGGGGCCTCATGTGCGCCTCCGTAGCTTTGTCCGCCTTCGCCTGCATCGTGTCATCCGTAGGAATGCGCTGTACCCGTCTGGTGGACTCCCGTCCCAAGACCAAGCACATCGTTCTGGTGAGTGGAGGGTGTTTGTTCCTGGCGGGCTGCTTGACCACCATCATCCCCGTGTCGTGGACGGCTCACGCGATCATCCAAGACTTCTACAACCCTTTGTTGCTCGACGCCCAACGCAGAGAGCTCGGGGAGGCCCTTTATATCGGATGGATCACTTCTGCGTTGCTCTTCTGCGCCGGGGTGATTCTGCTGTGTCGACATGCACCTCGCACACAAGACAAAGTGGACATGAATGCTGTGATGTATCGTGCCGGATCGGTCCCGTATAACTACTCCTACAGGCCCGGATATGGATACCCGTACGGACAACCCGCATATCAACCAGCCTATTCTTCTGTTCCACCCTCAGTCTATAACCAGCCAAGATATTAAAACACACACAGTGAGTGTGGCACTTTAACACTAAAATCTCCCATAGAGACTCCAGTGTAGAAATAACTTGAGATGGGAATGGACATTCAGAAGAAAACAGGAGCCTATTTGTTGATAATATATGACTGTATATGTGATGCTTGATGCATTTCCTTCTTGCCTGTATTATAAAATGATGTTCGTAATTTACATTTGTACAAAAATAGGATGGAATGTGCTAAATTTAAAAACAGAAACGTGGGATATTTCCACATAGCATTTAACCGATTTTAATGTAGACCTTTTTTTTTTTTTTCACAGCACTGGTTTGACTTTAATCGTATTAAAAATAAATGTGTAAAAAGAACTGTGGATGTACTGGTTTCTGGTCTTTAGTCTCAAAACATTCCTTTCCTGGATCTGGCGGCATGATTTTGCTGTTTTTTCAGCTTAGTTTTGGCAATGCTGGTCGAACCAGTTCAGGTGGTTTTCCAATGTTTGTTTCTCTTGTGTTGTCAGAGGAAATGTTCCACAACCTCAAAATGTCACACCCCTAATGCAAATTTACCAGCAGACATGAGTGACAATGACTTTGTGTTTGTGTGACAAATAAAGATGTGCAGGTGATCTAAGATGTTATTGGAGAAACAGTTGCATCAAAACAATAGTATGATCAAAACTCTCATCTGGACTTGCTGATGGAAATGAACTTAGTACCAGAAGTTTATGGTCAAGCAAGCTTACGTCAGCCGTATTGTAGGAACAGAAACTCTTTTTTTCACATTGTCTGAAGAAAATGTGAGCAGTGCTTGACCCTATAAAGTTTGCTAGGGTGTTGCTATGAAGCTGCTAAGGTGTTTTAGTATCGTGAATTAGTAACATGCACAGAAAACAGGCATAGCAACAGGTTAAAAGTCAAATGGAATTACAAAAATTCTTGTTAATGTGTTCTGATTGTTTTTGGTATGTTGATTTTCCGCTAAAAACATTTCAACCCCATAAAAACATGCTAAACCCACTCAGAACACTTTGGAAAAAAATACTCATTATCAAATGGAATTGCAAAGACGCTCGACCATACAAAGGTTGCTAGGGTGTTGCTATGCCGTTGCTCAAGTGTTCTGAGCAGTAATTATGCAGCTTTTGAGTCCCTAAATATCATATTAACGTGATCAAATTTAGAGGACCTTAGCAGATAGTTGCTTGGGCTTGGTTGTTGCCTCAGAAAACTAAAGCAATTCCATTGTAAGTTTCCCGAAAAAACCACCCTGCATAGCAACACCTGACCAACCACACAGTAACATTCTAAAAACAAAACAAAAAACCACACTCAAAACCTCTTTAGCAGCTGCATAGCAACACCCAAGCAACCACACAGTAATATTCTTAAAAAAAAACTAGAACTTCTTTAGCAGCTGCATAGCAACACCCGAGCAACCACACAGTAACATTCTAAAAAACACTCAGAACCTCTTTAGCAGCTGCATAGCAACACCCGAGCAACCACATACAGTAGTAACATTCTAAAAAAAAATGCCCAGAACACCCCTTAGCTGCTGCATAGCAACACCCACACAACCACCAAGTAATATTCTTAAAGCCACCCAGACCCCCTTAGTAGCTGCATAGCAACACCCAATCAACCACATAGTAACATTCTAAAAAACACTCAGAACCTCTTTAGCATCTGCATAGCAACACCCAAGCAACCACATAGTAACTTTCTTAAAAAAACCTAGAACTTCTTTAGCAGCTGCATAGCAACACCGATCAACCACACAGTAACATTCTAAAAAACACTAAGAACCTTTTTACCAGCTGCATAGCAACACCCCAACAACCACACACAGTAGTAACATTCTAAAAAATGCTCAGAACTCCTTAGCCGCTGGCCGCTGCATAGCAACACCCACACAACCACCAAGTAATATCCACGCCACCAACCACCAAGGTTCTAAATGTCTAAAAAACATGCAGAACTCTTTTAACAGCTGCATAGCAACACCCAAGCAACCACATAACATTCTAAAAAACACTCAGAACCTCTTTAGCATGTGCATAGCAACACCCAAGCAACCACATAACATTCTAAAAAACACTTAGAACCTCTTTAGCATGTGCATAGCAACACCCAAGCAACCACATAGCAACATTCTAATAAGAATTCAGAACGCCTTAGCAGCTACATAGCAACACCCGAGCAACCACATAGTAACAAGCTAGGTGTGCTAGGGTGTTGCTATGCAGCTGCTAAAGTGTAGAGTGGTTCTGATGTGGCTGTTTTTATTGGTTCCCCCAGAACACCCTAGAAACCTGTCAAACACCACTCAGCATTAAATGGAAGTGTAAAAATAATGAAATTTCGCAAAAATGACACGCTTCACCTTTCACTAAAAGCAAAACATCGGCGTTAAACCATCAGCTGATGTTTTTAAACATTTCAGACAGCAATTTAATGAGCCACAACACCAACGGCGTTAAACATTGACAGCCGTGTTGGCTTGTATCTGGCGGTTCAGTGATCCCTGTGTTTCCTCAACAGGAAAACATAGCCTGCTGAGCACACATCAACACGGCTACGTGCTCCTCCTCCCCCCCGAGTGACACAAAACCAAATACAAACACTCACATGGGGATTTGATTTCATAGCAACCCGCCTCAGCGTTCCCTCCCTCCCTTGAGCAAGAGGGCGGAGACTGGGAACAGGTGGACACCTGAGAGCTCCCATTCCAGCAGGATGCAAATCCTCACAGTCGAAACCTGTTCGTGCTGACCTGTGGCACGCTCTGGAGTCATGGCGAACGGCGCACTGGAGATTGTGGGACTGTGCGTGACCCTAATCGGGCTTATTGGGGCGGCGGCCAGCACCGGGATGCCGATGTGGCGCGTGACGGCGTTCATCGGGGAGAACATCATCGTGATGGAGACCCGTTACGAGGGCTTGTGGATGAACTGCTACCGGCAGGCCAACATTCGGATGCAGTGTAAAGTGTACGACTCCCTGCTGGCGCTGTCTCCGGACCTCCAGGCCGCACGGGGGCTCATGTGCTGCTCCGTTGCATTGACCGGTTTGGGTTTACTAATCTCCATTATCGGGATGAGGTGCACGGCATGCATTCAAGACAACGACCGTGCCAAGCGTATGGTTCTGATCATCTCCGGTTGCATGATCCTAGTGGGATGCTTCTGCTGCCTCGTTCCCATCTCATGGACCGCACACGCCATCATACAGGATTTCTACAACCCCTTGCTCCTCGATGCCCAGCGTAGGGAACTTGGGGAGGCTTTGTACATCGGTTGGGTGTCGTCGGCCTTCCTGTTCGTCGGTGGTTGTATATTCACTTGCTGTAGCGGCCCGTTGGACAAGGGCCCGGACCCAAGGTACAGGTACTCCAGGAACGCACCCTATGTGGCCTATCAGCCACAACCCATGGCCTTCCATCCGCAAGCCCGGTCCGACTACAGTCATCCGTCAGGACCACCGTCATTCATTCAGACGTCGTATCAACCGTCCCGACAGCAGTCGTTCGTTCAGCCGTCGTACCAACCGACCAAACAGCAGTCGTTCATACAACCGTCCCGACACCCGTCCGCCCGCAGCGCGGTGGCTTATCTCTGAACCCACAGGCTTGTCTATTTGTGTTTTTGTATGTTTGTGTGTGTTAGAGAGAGATGGAAAGCTTGGACTTCTAAACAAAGATTTTTTTTTTTTTAAAGAATAAAATTGTAAATGGTTTTAAATGTAACAAATTTAGTAATACATTTCATTTTTGCAAGTTTCATTCTTGGGAATTCTTTAAGTTTGGCTTTTTTAAATATCTAAGAGCAAAGGAGAAACAGAAAGGATAGACGTCAAACCAAAGGTTTTAGGTAACGTGGTTGCATTGTACTTGCTCAAATAAGCACCGAGTAATATTAATGAACTTGTACTTACTATAGAGTTAGGATTTGGTTTAGGGTCAGTTACTTGCCTGTTATTACTATAGTAAGTACAACGTGTAACTACGTCACCTTAAAATAACCCAAAGGGTTTTAAATGTAAAAAAAAAAAGTTGCTTGCACATTAAATTTGTTCCCTGATTCAATCTATGCTGTTTTTGACTATTTGAATGTCATTTCAACTAATTTTTGCATTTTTTACTTTGTAAGGAGCATTTTTGAGAACTGTGACTGAGATACAGATTGTTGTTTTATATGATTGATCATACCTCAGGACGTTGTAAAGTGTGTCACTTGAGGCATTACTTCAAAGCTGTCTAAAATATAAACTAGGAAAAGTGTTTAATATTCAGATATTTTTGTAAAAATCAAAGCACAATTCAATGATTTGAATCAATAAACATGTGAAACATCTTTTAGGATAACATATTTGCTTTTCTTCCTCATATCTTTCCGTATTTACAGGTAATGGTAGTGTACGGTTTCCTTTGTGTATTTGCACAGTAATAGTTCTTAGAAGAAATCTGTTCATCTCTTCAGCTTCGGAGGAAGTGTTTTCTCAAAAAGGCACGGGGTCTGAGTTACAGGCAGGTGCTGAATTTGGTGATTTAGTTCAGCTCAGTGCGTTCGAGATCTTTATGCCCTGTGGTTTTACATAAATAGAAAGCCACAGTGAAACGTAAGACGGCTATTGTTTCTAGCGTCTCTGTGTGTAGACACACCCAGAGCGATTGAGTAACACAAGAGCTGCTGGTATTAGTATAGTAATGCTACAACAGAACCAGGAAACTGATCAGAACTATCTAGGAGCATGCAATCCCAGAATGCACTGTGGTGAGCTCATTGAAGAAAGAAAGGGGTAAAAAAAAAAACACCACCCAAATAAATGATTAATGTTTCATTTAATTCAAAAATAAAACAGTTTAATTCAAAATTAGCACTTTATTTTAAAGCTCTCTTTAAAATCATATTATCACTTATTAATTGCAATAACTGTGTAATAACTAGGTACTAACCCTGAACCTACCCCTAAACCTAACCTTAACCCATGTAGTTACCATATTACACATTATGTTCTTCTTTCAAGGTACACATAAGTGCACACTGTAAAATAAAGTGCAACCCAACATTTGCTAGTTTAAAATCACTATTTTACCAAATTTAATTGCAAACTGTATTTTTATGATTATGAGGGTATTGCATTATTACCTTAGCAATATGCTAGCTATTTGCGTGAAGACAATAGTTACTATAGTGCCTATATAATGTTCTAAATCACTCACTTATGAGGTTAAATTTGAGTTATGATGCTTCCTTAGAAGTTCGCTCTCTATGTAGGCAGTATATACAGCAAGGCAGCTCACTGGGTTTGAGAACAGAGCCTGGACTGTGGTGTCCTCATAATGCAAAACCTGTGGGTCGTCATCAGGGAGAAGTGACCTTGATTAGACTATTACAAAAGTCATGTGGCACTAAAGATGATCTACAACTGGTGCTTTGGATCAAATGTAAATTTATGGTTAATAAATGACAATAGAAAAAGACAACAATGCGCTGCAACCAGAAATATTGTCCAAAACAGTCACTGACTATCCACCTTATTTTTAACGTGAGCGACGTGGAAACTCCGGTGTCACGTGGTTCAAGTTATTCTAGCGGTAGGCTACAAAAACAGCCCATAATTTTCTTTGAAAATGTTTCAATAAAAAACAGCCTAGGCTATTAATTATCATATTAATTGAAATTATCATCGCAATCATGAACAGACTGGTTTGTAGCACAGATAGTTTTAGCGTTTTCTGCACTTTGTTATTATTCCCGTTCTCTACAGCGGCGAATGAAGCGGAAGTCTCGCACATTCACAGAAAACAGCTGACTTCTGCACTGGTGACAAATAAGGAGGATAAAAGCAACTCATTTCAGCCTCCAAAGCACTACTTGGTGCAGCTGCTCCCTCTAGTGGTGAATTATGAGGATCTATTACTGTCTTAGTCAAGGTCATTGTTCATTTGAGTGTGTTTACATGTCATGAGAAATTATAACATTGTTGACAGAATGTGAACACTGGACAGTAAACACAACATCAGCATCTCTACATACCCTCATCATCCTGAACCAATCAGAAGACACCCCTGCCAATTTCCCATAACAAAAAGAGTTATCATTAAGATGTATAATCGCACACTGCCATGTGGATCCATGTGGACTCTGACTGTCCTATTTGATCTAGGAACAACATTCACCTGTCTGTCTAACACACCTGTTTTTTTGTGTTTAACACGCTGAGTCTGAGACCTCTGGATTTGGACACTAAATCGCTGCCCAACAGGATTATATTTGTTCAGAACAGGGTGAGTGGATTCATTTATTTGTTGAGGATCATCCTGTCAATTTTTTGTGGAGATGTTCATTCAGGACATCTAGACAGAGAACAACATAATGTTTGATAGAAGTCTCTTATGTTCACCAAGGTTGCATTTATTTGATCAAAACTACAGTAATATTGTGAAATCCACTGCCACGGCCATAAAAAACTAACAAACACTGCCACGGTTTGGATTTAAATTGGCAAATGCTTAAGAGTCTATGATTGGATCATTATTGCAGTGATTGTTATGTTTCTAGCATGGTATATGTTTGGCAGTACTTCTAACCCTTATTGTAAAAGTATGTAGCTTTTCATTTCTCATAAAACCATGTAGGAAACCATCATGGCCATATTCCAGGAAGACAAAGTCAAGGTTCATCAGGATCAAACTGTTCAGGATACATGGATGTGCTGGAGGAGACATTACAGAGTGCTAGGCTCTTGCATAGTCTTGACCAAAACTCTTAATGGAAAAACATGTAGAGATGTTATTTCCATCACAAGGAAGTGCATCAATTTTTTATCAAGATCTTGTATTGTCAATGCGAGAGTCCAGCACTCTGTAAAGTCTCCTCCAGCACATCCCAAACACTTTCAATAAGTTTAAGATCTGTACTCAGAGGAGCCGATTCATGTGTGAAACTGATTCTTCATGCTCCTCTCTCAAATGATCCTGATGAATCTTGAGGTTGTCATCCTGGAAAATCCATGATGTGTCTTCCTAAGGTTGTTTAAGAAGTGAAAAGCTACACACTCCGTCAATACACTGTAAAAAAAAAAATATATATATATTGTTGGTTTAACTTAAAAAATGAAGTAACCTGGTTGCCTTAAAATTTTAAGTTCATTGAAATGGAAAAAATTAGTTAATACAATGAAGGAGATCGATTTAATCATCAGAAACTCAAAATATTATGTTATCAGAACCACATAAATTATTTAAGTTGGTTTGACAAGAAAAAATGTTGCACTCTAAAAATGCTGGGTTGTTTTAACCCAACTTTGGGTCACATATGGCCAATAGCCATTGGGTTAAATTTTTAATTAGATTTTTTACCCAACTTTTGGGTTTGACCATATTTGACCTAAAGTTGGGTTAAAACCACCCATTTACATGCAACTAACCCTCAACCAGATCCAAATCCTACCCCAATGCTGGGTTGTTTGTAGCCAAATGTGTGGGAAAAATATGGACAAACCCAAATGTTGGGTTAAAAATGTAATTTCAAATTTAAACCCAACTTCATCTTTCTAGGGGCTGTCAAACGATTAATCGTGATTAATCGCGTTCAAAATAAAGGTTTGTGTTTACAAAATGTATGTGGGTGTAAGTTAGAAGAACTGTTGCCAAACATTTACCAAGACACATAATGATCACAGAAATAATGATCCAATCATGATAGACACTAGCATTTGCCTGTTTTCTAGCTAATTTATTCCTGCGATCAAAGCTGAATTTTCAACATCATTACTCCAGTCTTCAGTGTCACATAATCTTTCATAAATCATTCTGATATGCTTTTTGTTTCTCTAGCTACTTTTAGGAAAACCAATGAAATAGACAAAAGCGTGTGAGGCAGAGGTCAATGATGGTTCAGGGCAAGTGTGACCTCATCGCTCTGTGCCTGGGCATCATCGGTCTGATCGGGACGGTGGCCGTCACGGGCCTCCCCATGTGGAAAGTGACGGCGTTCATCGGGGAGAACATCATCGTGATGGAGACCCGCTGGGAGGGTCTGTGGACGACGTGCTTCAGACAGGCCAACATCCACATGCAGTGCAAAGCGTACGACTCTCTGCTGTTCCTCCCGCCGGACCTGCAGGCGGCCCGGGGCTTGACGTGTAGCGCACTGGCTCTGTCTGCACTCGGGCTGCTCGCGTCTCTTTTCGGCCTCCGTTGCACGTCGTGTCTCAAGGATCAACCGCGTGTCAAAAGCGCGTTTGCGATTGCCTCGGGGGCGATGCAGATTTTAGCATCCGTTTGCGTTATCATCCCGGTCTCTTGGACGGCTCACGCTATTATTAGAGACTTCTACAATCCTCTACTTGTGGACGCGCAGCGCAGGGAACTAGGAGAGGCGCTGTATATCGGTTGGGTAACTAGTGCTTTTCTAATGGCGTCTGGAGTTATATTTCTCTGTCGTCGTGTTGGTCCAAAACCAGGCTCGTCAATTTATTCAAACCGACAAGTTAATAAACCCGCTGTAAGGGCCTTTAACTCAAACAGCCTCTCCATTCTGCAGCCTTCTGCGTTCAGCTACGCCATTGCGCCTTCTAGTGGCCAACATTCACCTTGCAGTGTGCAACCGGTGACCACTGGGTCTTTAGTGTTCAGTCAAAACATCATGCCACCTCAAAACCTGGACTATTATGGCCCAAATGTGATGCAAAGCCAGTATGTTTCCAAAAACACGCTGTACGCTTCTGCACGCCTTAACGGCAGCGATCCCTACGCGTCCTTCACCTCCGGATCCGCATTTCACCCCGTTAAGCAGACCCCGCTCTACATAGGGTACAACTACTCCAGGGTGCAGTCCAACAGCTCAGACAGTAGCTTTGGATTGCGTATCTAAGTTGCAGCCCTATTTTTACATTAATTTTTAAAGCTACACTGTGTGATTTTTACCCCCATCTAGCGGTGAAAAGGTTTATGACGATCCAGTGAATACTTTCTGTTCCTCTCAATTACGATTTCGTTTTAACTCCTACGGTGGCCAATGTAGTCCAAGATTAACATGGCTTCCAGTTCGACCTCGTCCATAACGTCTAAACATAAACGTGAAAGGCGAAGCTTGAATTAGCGGGTATGTCCCTCTTTGGCTAATGTACTTTCAAGATGGAGGGGCAACATGGCGACCAACATTAGAACCCCTTGCCTTATGTAATGGCATATTATACACTCACGAGAATACTTTATTACTTGAACGAATATACATTAATGAGCACATATATTTTTGAAAGAACTAAGTGTGTTTTTAGCTAAGAATAAGAATAAGAGCCACACAGTGTAGCTTTAAATAGTAATAATTAAAAAAATCTAATTTTTCAGAATATTCTTCTGCCGGTACGACAATGATTTGTCAAACATTTTTATTTACAGAAACTAAAAGTGGCAAAGTCAGCATGAAACTAAGGTTGCGATCGTCTTTTCTTGCCTATTGTGACATTCATCTGAGTGAAATTGCTTCTCAAACAAGAAGAAATGTAGGGCGGGACTTGATTTTGTCTATGGAGAATTGATTGGATGGTTGTGGGATTGACAGGGATCACACTTTTAAAATGCCCTCATATCCAGGTTTTTCACGAAAACTCCAAAAAATATTTATGCAATGCATGCAACATACAGTATAATTCACTAATATTTAGCTTTATTAAAGAGATAACCCAAACATGCTAATTCTGTCATCATTTACTCACCTGAGTCGTTCTCCTCTATGAGTTTCTTTGTTCAGTTGAACACAAAAGAAGAATCAGTTCCTTTTGTCTTTCATAGTATGAAAAAAAAATGGTTAACAACATTCTACGGAGGCGTATTGCATTCACTTGAAGAAAAAAAATCTACTCTGTTTTTCTGAATTAACGAGTTAATTTTTCATGAGAAAAAAAAATTGCTCTGTTTTTCTGAATTAACGAGTTAATTTTTCATGAGAAAATTTTTTTTTGCTCTGATTATCTGAATTAATGAGTTAATTTTTCATGAGAAAAACAAAATTTGCTCTGTTTTTCTGAATTAATGAGTTAATTTTTAATGGAATTTTTTTGCTCTGTTTTTCTGAATTAATGAGTTAATTCAGAAAAACAGCAAAAAAAATTTTCTCATGAAAAATTAACTCATTAATTCAGAAAAACAGAGCAAAAACTTTTTTTTCTCAGAAAAACTAACTCATTAATTCAGAAAAACAGAGCAAATTTTTTTCTCATGAAAAATTAACTCATTAATTCAGAAAAACAGCAAAAACTTTTTTTCTCATGAAAAATTAACTCATTAATTCAGAAAAACAGAGCAATTTTTTTCTCATGAAAAATTAAAATTAATTCAGAAAAACAGAGCAAAAACTTTTTCTCATTGAAAAATTAACTCATTAATTCAGAAAAAAAGAGGGAAAAAAAATTTCTCATGAAAAATTAACTCGTTAATTCAGAAAAACAGAGCAAAAAAAATTTCTCATGAAAAATTAACTCATTAATTCAGAAAAACAGAGCTTTTTTTTCTCATGAAAAATTAACTCGTTAATTCAGAAAAACAGAGTAGATTTTTTTTCTTCAAGTGAATGCAATACGCCTCCGTAACATTCTTCCAACTATCTTCTTCTGTGTTCAACAAAAGAAATAAACTTTTTGGGTGAACTATAATTTTGCTAGTGCCCTTTTTTATCCCCTAGGGCTTTGAGAACAGAAGCTACTGAAGGTTAAGACTGTCCTGGTGTCATTTTCCTGCAGCTCCAGAGTCTTTGTCCCATGAGATAATGTCAGAATGCAGGTAGTACAGGATGACCCGCACCAGATGAGCAACTGCCCTCGAGTGTGAACGCTAACGGATGGAAAACTGTCAATGAATGCACATTTTAAAGCTGTAAGTTCTGTTTGTGAGAGCTGTTCTCAATCCAGTCCTTATACACAACCTTTGTTTCTCATTGAGGCATATGGACAGCAAACACTGAATCAGCACACAGCACATCAAACCGGTTTTAGCCCTGTGGGATGATATTTGCTGGCAGTTAAAAGAATGTGTTATTCTCTAAATAAACAGCTGTGAGTTTGTCCTGGAGCGTAGAATATGACAATATTTGAAGAGATATTCATGCGAATATCCCATGGTTCTCTCTTTTCAGCAGACAGGGGGCTAATATCATACTGTACTGCATTACCACTTGTAAATTATTAGTGTCTGCAGTTTTCTTACTTGTGACAGAGAATATGTATTAAATAGGAAATTTGGCTAGTTGTCAGAGTCTGTCTCAGTTCAGTTATCTTGAATGTAGTGGTTTGACAATTATTTTTTTTGTGTGTGTGTTTGTTCACCTTTCAATCCTGTAGTAGGCTGTTATTGACTTTCAAAGTGTGATAACTTGCCTCGACCTTTCATCGACATGTTGATTAACCAGTAGATGGCCTTATCACTCTTACCATAGGCCTATAGACCATTTCACAAGATGTAAACAACACTGGTCCAGAGGCACTTCCTGTTTCTGTTTTTTAACACTACATAAAAGCTGGGATAAAATACAACCAACAGAACATTTAAAACTTTTTAAAAAGTTAAACAAACATCTTTAAGATGTTTTCTTTACATGTGAAATAAAGAAAACAGTTACAAACTGAAACAGGAAGTGTTTCCGGACCAGTCTTGTTTACATCTTGTGAAATGGTCTATACAAGTGTAGCTTATGGGGATTTCATCTATTTTTTTGTTGTTTTGTTGTCTGTAAGCTGTCAAAACCGCTTACAGAGATTTCTTCCCTTTGTTACACCATAAAGAAATACACAAACAATTACAACGGAAATGTATTACAATTTATAGTCGAGTGTGTTGTCAAAGTAAACACCTCTAGAGTAAATCATCCTGTAAATGCATTAACCAGCGTCATGCTTTATCTGGCTCTGTTTACAGGGGCTGAACTGTAGGCGATCCTCCCTCTCTAAATGATCTGTGATCCAGATCCTGTCTCTCTAATCCCTATAATGCCGTATAAACCCACTGTCACAAAGACCTAAAGGATATGGGTAGCAATCGCCTCTTAAACCAGATCCAGAGCGGAGGAATCACTTTCAAAAAGTTTTTTTTTTTCAGCTGATGAACAATACAAACATTGACAGCCAATCAGAATCCATCCTGCTTTAACGATAATAAAGTTTTTTTTTTTTTTTAACTGTAGTATAGCATAAAATGCGATTATATGTTTGCAGATATTAAGGAAGGGTTCAGGGGGGTTCTCTCTCTCTGTAAGCAAGGGCTGTGAGCTGGTACCCTCTTACATCACAGGGCACCACAACTTTCAATGGGAAATTTCAACTGCAATAGCACTGTTCAATCTGAAGAGGGCAGCACTCAGACGTTTTTACACCATATATTCTAGAATTAAAACGCTTTATACCCAATCACTTGAATTACTTGAATCAATGAACGCCATTAAAGGGATAGTTCACCCAAAAGTGAAAATTAAGTCATTAATTACTCACCCCCATGCTTTACCAATCCCGTAAGACATTTGTTCGTCTTCGGAATACAAATGAAGATATTTTTGATTAAATTTGAGAGGTGGCTCATTCACTGCATAGGCTCCTAGTCCTAAGGGATTGAAACTTGACGGCCCAGAAAGTCATTAAAGAAAATGTTTAAATATTCCATGTGACTACAGTGGCTCAAGTATAAGTTTATCAAGCGACGAGAATACTTTTTGTGTGAAAAAACAAACAAACAAAAAAAAACAAAAAAACTTGTCTCAGGCCTACAAGGAAGAAAAGGAATAGTCGAATAAAGTCGTTATTTTTGTTTGTTTTTTCGCAAAATTCCCTTGCAAAATGTTTGCGTTCCCCAGAGAAAATTTGCAGTCGCTTGCAAAATGTTTGTGTTCCCCTGAGAAACGTTTGCTTGTGTTCTTTGCGAGTGAATGCAAAGTTTTTCAGGGGAAAGCGAACCTTTTGCAAACAAACGCATCGCCAAATAATTTTTAATTTTATAGTCTCATTTTTTTCCTCTTCACCATGTCCCGGGGCTCCGTACAACCGAAATTACACAGCCATATTTTTAATAAGCAGAAATGGAAAGAGTAGTTTGCTATTCCGAAATCAACCACTGATCAATCCGATCGAATCTTTTTTTTTAACTGAGCTTGTTCAAGATTTGAATCATTGAATGAATCAAATCTCCACCACAACACGCAAACTTCCCACAGCTGCGTATCACTTCTGACCATGGTCGTTTTAGTTGAATTTTTATATAATGCGATTGGTTAAAAAAAAAAAAAACTTTAGCCTATATTATTAAAAGTGGGTTAACCGCTGTTAAATAAGGTGTCTTCCCCTTTGGCGAAATCACAGACAGCGAGTGACAGATAAACGGGTATTTAATCTGCTGGCAGATGTGCGTTTCCATCAGAGCGCCGGCACAAGATTTAATCATTTCCTCGGTGTACCAAAGAGCAAAGACGTTATCGAGGTCGACCGCTACCAGATTTGAAGTTAATCTTCACAACGGATCCATGTTTGCGGATCAGAGAGTCGCCAGTGCCCTCAATTGAGCTCGCGCGCACGGACTGGGAGTCGCGCGGTCCCTGTCAGAAACACCACTATGTCCTGAAAGCACCGCGGGAAGGGAAGCACCGCTTATTCTAGAAAGTGATGCCCAGTTAGCACCTATGGATGTGAGGATGGGTGATTCCCACCAGTACGAGTGAGTGGAAAGATGCTGCTCGGATGGAAATCATTCCTGTATGGATACACAAAGAAGAAGGATATGCATGTTGAGTGTGTCTCCTGCAGGTGTCCCATGCTGAAGGGGACAGGTGTGAGCTTCGTCCTGCTGTGTCTGATGGCAGAGGTCAGTTTCAGCGCGCAGCAGGTCTTGAGGATCGGTGAGTATCAAAGCCCTTCATTAATAACGGCTAGGCTATGTGTGGATTTTACATTTCTGGACTATTATGTTTGTTTGTTTCATTTTGGCCATTTCAGTGCTTCTATGGGAGAAAAGTGGTCCCTTATTTATTCATATGAAAGTATTTATTTGTCACTTAAAGGGTTAGTTCACCCAAAAATGATCCCATAACCTCACCCTCCTCAAGCCATAGGTTTATAACTTTATTCTTTCAGACACAATCAGATATTCTGCTCTTCTTAAACTATATAATAGGAGTGAATCTTTAGTTTTTCAAGCCCATAAAAGTGCATCCATCCATCATAAAAGTACCCAAACGACTTCAGGGGGGTAATAAAGACCTTCTGAGGCAAAGTGGCGCATTTTTGTAAGAAAATAACCATTTTTATAACTTTATAACTTTATTTTCACTGCAAGCTTCTAGTTCCAGAGTGGCCCCTGACCCGACGCAACCTAAATTTTGGTCATCACATATGATTTTTCTTATTTGAAAATAATTTTTAACAATCCTGCGGTGATAAATGTCAATGGACATAGCATACGAGGTAGAATATGTCATTGACACATTTTTATTTATTTATTTTTTGTAATCTAATGCAGCAGAATCACACGAATCACATGGAATCTAATGCAGCAGTCTTATCACACACACACACACAAGTTTTTTTTTCTATAATTTTCTAAAAGCACAATTTGAACAATCTAGATGACAGAATATCATCCATAAATTCTCAACCTGAGTCATTCATTTGTGTACCTCTGAATTATGCATGTATGAGGTGATGCTTCCAGCTGCAGTATTTTCATTGGACTTTTCAGAGCATTCCATCTAATCCTATTGTTTTATGAGAGAGAGAGAGAGAGAGAGAGAGAGAGAGAGAGAGAGAGAGAAGAGGGGGGTCTGGACAGATATCTTAAAATGCAGGTTAATCTACTATCGAACAGCTTCTTATGATCTGTTGTTATTTTTTATTGACCAGTAACCCTGATGTTTCTGATAATGCAGTCCAGTGTATGAAAGTTGTAAGTTTGGTAATGCATAATCAATGTTAAAGGAGTAGTTCAAAAAAAAAAAAAAAACTTTTGCTGATAATTTACTCACCCCCATGTCATCCAAGATGTCCATGTCTTTCTTTCTTCAGTCGAAAAGAAATTAAGGTTTTTGATGAAAACATTCCAGGATTTTTCTCCATATAATGGACTTCAATGGGAACCAAACGGTTCAAGTTCCAAAAGACAGTTTCATTGCAAACTGTTCAAAGGGCTTTAACTGATTCCAGACGATGAATAAGGGTCTTATCAAACGAAACGATCGCTCATTTATTAAATAAATAACAAAGTTTAAGTTTTATAAGCTCAAATGGTTGCCTTGCTCTGTTCTGTGATGCGTGTTCGTGACTCTCCTGTTCGAACTCGTTCATCAAAATGAACAAATCTTTTTCTGAGTAAATTCGTTCATTTTGTTCGTTGAATGAACCAAATTACTCAGAAAAAGATTTGTTCATTTTGATGAACGAGTTCGAACAGGAGAGTGCATCACTATACAGAGCAAGGCGAGCATTTGAGGTTATAAAAACTTAAACTTTGTTATTTTTTTATTAACTAAGCGATTGTTTTGCTTGATAAGACCCTTATTCATCGTCTGGAATCGTTTAAAGCCCTTTGAACACTTTGCACTGAAAGTGTCTTTTGCACCTTGAACTGTTTGGTTCCCATTGAAGTCCATTATGGAGAAAAATCCTGGAATGTTTTCATCAAAAACCTTAATTTCAGACATTGATATCTTGGATGACATGGGGGGGGAGTAAATTATCAGCAAAAGTACACGTTAAGTGTACTAGATAATCCACTGTGGTTTCGGGCACCACTAATGGATGTCCCCTCAAATGATTCCCTTTGAAGGGGTAAAGGGGGTGATTTGGGACGGGGTTACTAGAAAGCTACAGACAGGTGAGCTTCATCTGATTTGGGGCAAAACTCAGCAGGACGGTTGACCTCAGAGTTGTAAAGATTTCGTGATGTGTAGTGTGTTTGTAGTTACAATTGAGAATCGTGGATTGGTATATACCAGAGGTGGCTGATTATGTTTCTTTGGAGCCTTTAATAATGTTCTGTGTGCGTTTAATCCGCAGTATAATAATTTCTCATGGTCTGAGGTCGAATCTAATCTTTTTTTTTTCTCTGCAAACCTTTAATCTGCTCCCTATGGTTAGTGTTTCAATTAGTCCTCTCAGCCTTTGGGTTATAAACCCAGTCGCAGGGTAATACTGAGAAACCGTCCCTGTTAAGCATGTTAAACACGCCGGGCTGATCTGCTTTCTGCTCAGAGACCCTCCGACTGACCCTGAGGCTGAGCAGCAAACACACGTTTCATTCAGGAATACAGTTTGATTATGAGAAGCTGAATACGCTTGTTTACATTCACATTTACACTTATGCATTTAGCAAATGCTTTCCTCCAAAGTGACTTTACAAAAGAAGATGTGAAAAGTTGGATTTTAGTGCTTATGTTTAACAATTTATTTCAACAGACTAGAAACAGTTTTAGAATCTAGAAAAAAGTATAAGGATTTATGTCCACGTCACATGTCGCACCAAAATCAAAACATGTTTTCCCCCTATGTTTCCCTATATTTTTAATAATTCTCACTAGATTCTCATAATTGTAAAACAGTAGGATAATTCACATCGCAAAACATAATTAATAATAATTATATATATATATATATATATATATATATATATTTGTATTTAAAAATAACAGAAAAATATCATTTTAATATAAATACATAAATAAATATATATATAAATTATTTATATATTATTATAAAAATAATAAATAAAAAAAATAAAAAAATATAAAACATGTTAAAAAAATTACTATTATATAAAATTATATATATTAGGGGGGAGGGGTTAAATGTGATAAATTGTCATGAAAATAAATAAGGCTCTCTATAGGTACTTATT
This sequence comes from Pimephales promelas, assembly GCF_016745375.1. The sequence continues at coordinate 220,186 of NW_024121211.1, read as the reverse complement.
TCTTTTCTTTTATTTTTATGTAAAATATGACCATGTTTTTGTTAGAAAATTTTGTGATATTCAGTGTATTTTGTAAAGCATCACTGTGATGTTTATGATCAGACGAATTAAATGCTGTTATTTCATTCAAAACAATCATTTAACTGCTTTAGATTCGATTTTAATTCCTCTGTTTACTCTGTATTTTTAATCAGAACAAGCTTAAAGTATCTTATTGGCCAGTTCTAGAGATCAGGGACCCAGAACAGAGACATCTCAGTCTCTCTCTCTCTCTCTCACACACACACACACACACACATGTGATGATGTTGAATGAATGGAGGGAACAACTGCATCTTTGTCCTTCGCTCTCTTGCTGTCGGTCTCTGAGACTCAACACTCACGTCCACAACTCTCACAGCAACACACTGGCACAGTCTCAGGATTATATAAAATAGATTTCAGGAAGATCAAGACGTTTAAAATCACAATTAAACGTTCGAAATAATTAAGATGTTTTTTTAATATATAATTTTTGAAAGCAAGTGTCTTATATTCACCAAGGCTGCATTTATAAAATCAAAAATACAGTAAAACCAGTAATACTGTGAAATATTATAACAATTTAAAATGTAGTTTACTCCTGTGATCAAAGCTGAATTTGCAGCATCATTCCTCCAGACTTCAGGCTTTTTTGCTTAGTTGGGAACATTTTATATTCAACAATACAACATGTATTGTAAAAACTGCTATAAATAAAGGTGACATGGCAATCAGTATAATATGCTGATTTTATAGTAGGAATTTTTACATTTTAAATAAAAAAACAGTTATTTTATATTGTAATATTTCACAACATCACTGTCAACATCAGAAATGTTCAGATTCAGACCTGCCCGTTTGAAAGAAACATTCAGAGAAACAATGTTATATTTCGCTCTTTATAGTCTTTTTTTTTATTTTTATAAAAGTACTCTATCTCTTCAACCACAAACTGTTGTTGTTACATTCACAACTGAAAACAAAAACAGCCTTCAATTTTCGTCCTTCAGTCCCTCAGCTAAAATGAAACCGGCCAGTAGATGGCGGGCAAATCACTGCTTCAACGAATTAACCATTGAATCATTCAGACAAACGATTCATTCAAAACGGATGATTCATTCAGGGACAAGGCTGAAGTGACTGAGTGAGTCGCGAGTCACTCATTAAACCGAATCATTCACAAACACGGATTCGGTCAGTAACTAAACTGTTTTGCTCGGAGACGCGAAATGGACAATATTGGGTATAAAATGTAAGTCACCTAATATCCTGTTAACTTGTTGTTTATTGAATTGTTATATAAAATCAATATCACATTTCCAAACGTGCTGATATTCGGGAACTCTTGTGATATTGCGTAACGTAAACAAGAACTTGTCTATCAGCATATCTTGGTTTTTGGAAGCATTTTTATTCATATTGGTGGCATTTTTGCCCCATTGCCCTGTTAATTTATCTGAAGATACATTTTATGATTGGTAAAATGCTGCTTTTAGTAGAATTTGTGCTTTTGTTTAATATTTAGAGTCAACAGTCTCAAAGACACGCCAAGGTTGTCCGTGTGACGCGCAAACATTACAAACCCCGAGCCTGAAAAATCAATTAACGTTAATTCCCATTTATTCCACTTCACGGCGAATTGTGCAATTTGTCAAAGTCACGCTTTTGATTGATGCCTTCATTTGATTAGCATCTCATTACCCAAAACCCCTGCGATGATGTCAGAGCTGAAGACACGTCTGCCATTGAGATATCCGGTTGAAATATGAATGAACTTCATGCATGATGATGATGTTTAAGGTTCATCAAGTGTTTCTGAATCTGTGCCCAGTTTGATCCCAGATTCTAAGATGTTTAATTGGTCTGTGATTGGATGATTATACAACAGGTCATCGGGTCAGCCAATCATATCATTTTTTCTCTGCTTGAAGGTCCAATCCATGTATATTTCTGAAGGTTAGAAATATTTTCAACTGTGTTTTGAATGATAACCGCTATATTCAGATGCATCCATCTCTGAATCTGAGAACAGCAGAATTCAATAGAAACCGTAAACCGAACATAATTTCTACCAAAGCAGGTCAGCACAGTGGAACGCTTCTCTAATGAAAAGCTATCCTCATTTGTGCTGCTACATCTCCTCTGGAAGTCACATGAAGGTGAGGATGTTAGAGGATTCTGGCATGTTCAGTGTTTTCTGCTTGACTGCTCAGCTTTTCACTTTTTCTCACTGCTGTAATTCGCTCTCATAATGCTCTGCTGCTTTTCATGTGACATTTGCCCTATACGCAAATGTCAGAATAGGGATTTGAATAATATATTTAAGATGACCTTCATCTTGTATTTGTAAATAAGTACTGCACACATGGAGAAACAGGAGAGTTTGAGAAAGAAAAGACTTGTTTTATTGGAAGTGAAAATGAAAAATCAACTGGAAGTGAAAGTTAAAAAGTTATAAAACATATTATTATAAACATTTGAATTCTTAATTAAAATATTAATATAAAAATTCCAGCAAGCCCAGCCCAGGTGAGAAAAAGTAACGCATAATGTTCATTACTTTCCATAACATAATATTGTAATATCGCACACCTTTTTAAAGCTAACTTTCCTCAACACTGCATTAAAGATTGTAGAAGCATTATTATAAAAACATATATTACTAGAGCACGACTACAGCCGAAACCAGTGCAACCAGGCTTTGAATATTTCATTTTACTAACATTATTTTATGTATCTGTCTTATTGAAGAGACCTTTTTGATTTATATTGTTTGTTTTTTGAGTATTTGAACCTAACTGAGACTTGAGAGTTTGTAGGCGTTTAAGAGACTGTTTTATGAACCTTGATTTATAACAATTTTGAGGTTTTATTTTTATTTTAGAAAAAAAACGTGATTGCTCTCCTCACAAATCAACAGTTTCTTGTTTTTCACTGGTACGTCTCTCAGGTGTTGAGGACTAGTGCATCAAGTACGAGTAAAACAGTAATGGTGTCATTTTCGCTGTAAGGTGTACATTTACTCAAGGATGCTTTTCATGTAGTCTTTACAGGTTCTGCTGGGAAACGTAATGCAACCACTGTTTAGTATTATAAACAATGAACATGAACATGAGAGTTTAAGAAGGAAAAGACTTGTTTTGCTGGAAGTAAAATTGAAGGATGACTCCAGGTTGTTTGTCAGGTGTTCGTTGGGATCGGTGGGGTTTCCTTGATTGTCAACAATGGCTCCACGCTGATACACCAAATCAGAGAGCTTTACATGCAGCGTCTTGTGGAAACTGGTCACTTTGAGGTCCTTTGCGGATTTGCTGTTCATGAGGTAGTTAATCTCAAAACGGTGTGCGCAGTCAGTGTGTTTACAAGTGCACAAGGTGACTTTAAATTTGTAGAGCTTGCGCAGAGTAAACAAGCCTGTAACGGTTTGATTTCTTTCTTAACTCCTGATGCAAGAGCTGTTTTGATAGTAAAAGTGCATTGAGTTGGATTTTGCCTTTTTTATTTGAAAGATAAAAAAGAGTGTCAGCTTTAGGTTGTTCTCATGGTTTCAGAATGGTTTGTACTGTAAAGTATAATGGTACTGAATTATTTATTCGGTTATTTTCATATATCACGTACAGTATTTCCAAGCTCAGCAATACCCATTGTGTGTTTGTTGGCCCGTGTAATGCATTGCTGCCCTGTGAACCTTGACGGTGCATTTGTTTCCGAAGACATTGGCTTTTACACAAGGCTCTGTGAAAACCAGGTGTTTTAACCCGGCAACAAGCAGATCCGGACCCGTCATGGTTGACTTCCTCGCTTCCTTAGAGAGAAACTGCTCTTATTTAAAGAGTTAGTTCATCCAAAAATTAAAATTCTGTCATTAATTTCTCATTGTCACCATCACTTAAGACTTTCGTTCATCTTCAGAACACAAATATCTTTTTGATTAAAGTCCCCGTGAACCGGAAGTTGCAAACGATTTTTCTCCAGTGCTGTGACGTATTTCCAAGTGAAACGGAATATTGAACAGAGGGCAGGGTTTTACTCTAGCGCTCCTCCTCTCCATCTCTCGCTCATAGCAAACTAACGGTTTGAGGGGAGTGGTTAAGCGTTTCCCCACCCAAACTGTGAAACCTACGTCATCAGAAAAAGAAACCGTTCCAGACCGGAAGTAACTTTTCAGATTTTGATTAAAGATTACTAAGGTAAAACATTTTTTTAATATATATTTACTTGCACGGATTAATTGTTCACCACAAGACTAGTAATATGCGCTAGCAAAGTAAATAGGTTCAATTTTGATTTCACGGGGACTTTAAATCTGAGTGATTTCTGTCCCTCCGTCGAGAGCTACACAACTGACACTTTGACGCTTCAAAAAGTTCATAAAGAGTATAGCCCGACCGATAAAGGATTTTGAAGGCCGATACCGATACAAATATTTTTTGGTTTTAAAATCCGATATTCCGATATATCGGCCGATATTTTTTTATATATTTTTTTATTTCAGACACGCGCAACAAAACATTAACAGATTTCTCTAACATTAGTTATTTGTAGTTAATTATGAGTTTTAACTAAAATAATATGATACCGCATTTTAAAAAGAAACTTGTTTCTTTTATTGTCACAACAGAACAGACTGATGATAGTGGTATTAGCTGATGAGCCATCATTTAGCAATGGATTACGTCATACTGCAAATTGTAAAACATACATTTTCAATATAACAGGCCAAGGAGAGATGATACGCCTCATTGCTATAACTGTCACGCGCTATTAAAGAAATACTTCAGTCACATTTTCACAAGTTAAAACGACAGTCAGTCCTTAACGTAACTATTACTAGCTAATTCCGCTTCACTCTCGGCTTATTTAACAGCAGCAAAACTGGACATGATAGTCACAAATTTTGTCATGCTAATTTGAGTTAAGAGAACTGATGGGAATGTTCTTTTAATTGTTATTCAAGCAATGTATGTCTCGTGACCAACTCAACAAGTGTTGCCAACAGGAACGGTGTAGAGTGCCCTCTGGTGGACAAACTATACAACTCCAACACTCATGACATGGTTCAAGCGTGTTTCGTCCGTTTTTATTTCATTTTTGAAATATTCATTTATCGGCCATTATAACCGCCGATACCGATAATTTGGAAAATGCCTAATATCGGCCGATAATATCGGCATGCCGATATATCGGTCTGGCTCTAATAAACAGATAAGGATAATAAAGACAAAAGTCTTCCGAAGATGAACAAAAGGTTCATTCTCATGTTACGCAGCACATTTGAGCTTCAGCAGAAACCAATGAGGTTTGTTCTCACGCGCCAACCATGTTCGGTTGAGCTTCTGTTTATGTTCGCTGATCAATGTTTAAATGTAAATAAACGCCACGCCTACATTCAATCTGTTCATTATATGTTAGCAATAAGGTACGAGAGGCTGTGCTGTATTGTGAATAACTAACGGCTGAAGGGCGTTGTTATGCACGACACGAAGCGGAGTAACCCCTTCAGACGTTACTAATTCACGATACAGCACTTGCCTCGAGTGCCTTATTGCTATACATATATAAACACAATACAAATATTTAAAGGGATAGTTCACCCAAAAATGAAAATTAAGTCATTAATTACTCACCCCCATGCTGTACCAACCCCGTAAGATCTTCGTTCATCTTCGAGAACACAAATGAAGATATTTTTGATTAAATTTGAGAGCTGTATAACTACCACATTGGCTCCTAAAGGACTGCCTCTTGACGGCCCAGAAAGTCAATGAAGAAAATGTTTAAATATCCCAAGTGACTACCGTGGCTCAACTATATGTTTATCAAGCGACGCGAATACTTTTTGTGCGAAAAAACAAACAAAAATAACGAGTTTATTCGACTATTTCTTTTCTTCCCTGTAGGCCAGAAACGAGAGTTCCTTAGATTTCCACGACGCATGCGCGAGAATTGCGATCTGAAGTAGTGTAAGCTGGTGTAAGCAGATCGCAAATCTCGCGCATGCGTCGTGGAAATCTAAGGAACTCTCGTTTCTGGCCTACAAGGAAGAAAAGAAATAGTCGAATAAACTCGTTATTTTTTTTGGTTTTTTCGCACAAAAAGTATTCTCGTCGCTTGATAAACATAAAGTTGAGCCACGGTAGTCACTTGGGATATTTAAACATTTTCTTCATTGACTTTCTGGGCCGTGAAGAGGCAGTCCCTTAGGAGCCAATGTGGTAGTTATACAGCTCTCAAATTTAATCAAAAATATCTTCATTTGTGTTCCGAAGACGAACGAAGGTCTTACGGGGTTGGTACAGCATGGGGGTGAGTAATTAATGACTTAATTTTCATTTTTGGGTGAACTAACCCTTTAATATCTGTCATGCACTCTATGGTTCTGTCCAAAAACATTTAGTGCATCTGTATACTAAGGCAACATCCTAAATGAAAAAGAACATCATAAGTAAGAGCACTGGAGCACCAATGGTGTTTTTATTTACACAATGCATTGCTTTGCTAAATAAATAATGCAATTAGTTCAAGCAGCATCATTAAAGCAAACATGGCATGAACAGTGGAGCGATGAAGCTGTCAAGACCATTGAAATGAATTTGAGCGGTTCCACGGGAATAATTTGAACATCTGAAGCTTTAGTACATATTTGATTTCCATGCCCTTTTCACATACGCCTGTAAGTGGTTCTGCCCGAACAGCCACAATGAAATGTCATTACCTTGAGCTTACCGATGAGAAAGTCTGTATTTTTGTCCCTCCTGTGAGAATGAAATATTCCCCACGGAAGAGAGCAGCTCCTGCGCGGTGTGGTTCGCTAACCGTAATTAACCCTGGTGTTTATCGGGCTGGATTTGAGCGTGTTTCACCCACACAAGTGGAAGAGAAAGGTCATTCACAATCAGAGCCCAGAGGGGAGGCCTTGCCCTCTCGTTCTTTACCTCTCTTCTCTTACAACATCAATCACACTCTCTCCAAAAAAATCCCGCTGAAGTTGTTTCCCGAGGTGCTCGCAGCCAATCGCTGGTGTCTGAGGGATGATTGTTCCAGAGTTGTCGTCTTTCAAACAGCCGACTGACAAAACAATGCGCTGGATTGATGTGGTTCCTCGTGGGGAACAAGAAAGGTTGACTAAACAAGAACAATTTTGATTTAAAGAACTATTTTGGTCAAATATCAAAGACTTTTACTCATCGTAACTCAATAAAATGACTAACTAAACAAATTTTACTGGTAGAGTCACATTTTATCCCATAATTAACAGGTGTTTTCACAATTTGGTTATGTTTATGTCACTATAACACCAAATATGTGTGTACACTGTAAAAAAATATTGTTGGTTTAACTTAAAAAATTAAGTAACCTGGTTGCCTTAAAATTTTAAGTTGATTGAAATGGAAAAAGTGAGTTAATACAATGAAGGAGATTGATTTAATCATCAGAAACTCAAAATAATAAGTTATCTGAACTAAATAAATTATTTAAGTTGATTTGACAAAAGAAAAAATGTGATAACAAATATTGAAAATATTTTTTTTTACAGTCATATATACATACATGTCATCTGTTTGTCAGGTTATCTGATGATGTACGTCATTTACAAGATTAATGTTTAAGGACTGTAGTTGTTTGGCCTTTAATTTGTTTGAAGAATGGAAATGTTAAAGCTTCATTTGAAATGCTGTTCAATTCGCTTTCTTACATGTAAAATAAAAGTTCCAAAAGGGATTGTGTTTTTTTTTTCTCACAGCGATTCCATAAGAACCGTTCAGTGAAAAGTTCTTAAAAGAACATTTTAATAATCTAAAGATTTTTTTTTCCATCTAAAGAATATTTTGTCTACTGGAAAAAGTCCCATGAATGTTAAATGTTCTCTGAGGAACCAAAATGTTTTGATCATCAATGCTTATGCTTATATATTGTGCATTTATCATCACACTGCTGCATTTTCTCTGAGGTTTGAGTAATAATAATTTAAGCTTGTGCTCCTGTACAGATATGTGTTTATGCTGTGTACTAAAGCAGATTTTGTATTTGTTTGTCTGTAGATGTAAGGTCGTTTAAGGATTAGACAGGTCATGACTGAAAATTCACTGTTTTGTGCTGCCACAGCTTGAGAGAACAACAGAGATTGTGAGACATGGCTCTTATCTTAGGGTAATCATCGTTTCAATTCAGAATTGTAACCTTCACCATACACGTACATTACCTTATTGGTTTAGATTTTTGGAGAAACGTCTTTTCTTGAATGAAGCTTGACTAAAAAACTCTTCTTAGTTGACAGACAGTGGATGATCAGAGCTATAAAATGCATTTGAGACATCTCTAATGGAGATTTGAGATTACTAATTTCTTTTTTGACCTAACAGTTTTTCCTTTTTCTGTGTGTGCAGGTGGGATTTTCGAGACACTTGAGAATGAACCGATTAGCGTGGAGGAACTTGCCTTCAAATTCGCTGTAACCAACATTAACAGAAATAGGACTTTAATGCCCAACACCACCCTCACCTACGACATCCAGAGAATCAACCTGTTCGACAGCTTCGAGGCCTCTAGACGAGGTGCGATTCTTACACTTACACATTTGACAGACACTTTTATTCAAAGCAACACGGATCACGAACCTATGACTTCGGTGTTGCAAGCACCATGCTTTACCATTTGAGCTACAGGAATGGTAGCAAAGAGAGCTCAAAGCAAATCCTAATATCATTATATACATTGTAAAAAAAAAAAAAAAAAAATTAGGGCTGTCAAACGATTAATCACATCCAAAATAAAAGTTTGTGTTTACATAATATATGTGGGTGCACTGTGTACAATTATTTTGTATATATATAAATACATTACACACACATGCAGGTATATTTAAGAAAAAGTATAATTTATAAGTGCCATTTGAAATTTTCTGCTAGAATGATCATTTTTATCAAGCTTGTATGTTTAAGTTCAGTAATTTCACTTAAATGACAATTAATAGGTAATCTTCATTGCAATTTAAGTGAAATTACTGAACTTAAATATACAGGCTTGATAAAAATGATCATTCTAGCAGAAAATTTCAAATGGCACTTAGAGGCTTTTGCATCTGAACTCTTCATATATATAATAATAATTATATACAGTGCACCCACCTATATTATGTAAACACAAACTTTTATTTTGGATGCAATTAATCACGATTAATCTACTACTACATTTTTTAACATTTCAAAATTTCAAATTTAATTCAATTTTATGAAAACATATAAATCATATAACTACTACATTTTAAAAACTTATAAAACTATTAAAAACATATCTGTTAATTAAAAATTAAAGCTTAAATAAAATATAAATATTAGTTTATATAGTAATATATAAATTAGAATTAGAAAAAGGATGCTTTGTAAAGTTATTAAAGCATTTACTGGAAATAAATTAAAACCAAAACTAAAACTAAAACTGAAGTAAAAATAATTAAACCTAAATAACAATATTTAAAAAACAAAAAAGTAGTCAAATGAGAAATGCACATAACCAAATGACAAAATGTTCAGCTAAAATTAACATGAAAACTAAACACAAAAACTAATTTAAAACATGGTCATAAAACCAGAATAAAAGGAAAATTAAAATAACACCAGTGTTACTTGCCATAAAATTCACTAGAAATTTCATCGGAAATTGTTTCTACACCAATTTCTTTTTTCAGTGTACCTATTAGTAGTTTATCTTATATAATTGCATTTGAATATACAATATAAAAATGATAGGATCGATAAATTATTGCAATATATGTTGTTTTTCCATTATTTTACCAATTTCAACTTTTTAATGTTGTTCAAGATTCAACACTCTTAAAAGTAAAGTCATCTTTTCAAAGCACAGGTTCTTTATAGTGGAAAAAGATTCTAAAATGTTCTTCACACTAAGAAAAGAATGTTTTGGGAATCCTTTTGGAACCTTTATTTCAAGAGTGTTGGCAAGATTTAAATCAAATGAGTTGAAATGACTTGTACGGCCAGTCTGATTATACTTAAACATTTGAGGCAGCTGAACTCAACATTTTAAATTGAATTAAAGGGGTCATATTTTCTCAGCGTGTTAATAAATTCCCTGATGTTCTCTTGGTCTCGCCGTCAGCCTGTGATCAGCTGGCTCTCGGTGTGGCCGCGGTGTTCGGCCCGTCCCACAGTTCTTCAGTGAGTGCGGTCCAGTCCATCTGTAACGCGCTGGAGGTTCCTCACATCCAGACCCGCTGGAAACACCCGTCTGTGGACAACAAAGACAGCTTCTACATCAACCTGTACCCAGACTACGCCTCCATCAGCCGCGCTGTGCTGGACATCGTGCAGTTCTACAAGTGGAAGGCCGTGACGGTGGTGTACGAGGACGCGACAGGTGAAAAACACCGTTTTGTTTTGAGTGGATGACGAGCGCGAGACGCCGAAATGGATGCCAATAAGGCCACATATATTTAAAATAATCCTGAATATTGAACTTTTTTCAAATATGCAGGAATTAGATGCATCTGTCATCATCATATCAGTGTGTGTAATTTGTTTGTAATATTTATAAACCAGCCCATGAGTGTCGGATGTTTATTAGGATCTCGCTGTTTCATGAAAAATGTAATTAATTCACATTTCTGCTCTGAGTGACATTTTTGTGTAAACTGTTGTGGTTAATATTGACTTAGTGATCATATCTGGGATCGTTTGTTTGCTTAAATAACATTTCTTCATTATTAATAGGATTAGAATATGATTAACTGTAATTTTACAGGGCTAAAAAAATATTAAAAACCAAAAGGACATTGCTTTTTCTTTTTTTACGTAATGAGTATTTGAATTAAGGCCACTGTCACTTTTGATCAATCTAATCTATTCACTAGACATTTCTTTAAAAAACAACTTTTGAATAGTAGTGTGTGTTTATCATCTTTGCTGATTTTGTCTATATAATATTTTTAGGGCTAATTCGTCTTCAGGAGCTGATCAAGGCTCCGTCGCGGTACAGCATCAAGATCAAAATCCGACAGTTACCGATAGGAAGTAAAGATGCCCGGCCGCTTCTTAAAGAGATGAAGAAGGGGAAAGAGTTTTGTGTCATCTTCGACTGCTCGTACCAGACCGCATCAGACGTCCTCAAACAGGTACAGTAACACTTCAGTTCAATTTCAATTGATTACGCAACATTCCAATGTGAATGTTTGAATGCATATATATATATATATATATATATATATATATATATTATATGTGTTCGAATTAAGCGTTTTTGTTTTCAGATTTTTTTTGTTTTTTAAGCATGAACTCACTTTATTTGAATTATTATTTTTTTTTTTTTTTGAAAGACTTAATATCTTAAAGGGATAGTTTACTTTGAAATACATTTTTGGTATGTTTTAGCTTACCTCAAGGGCATCCAAGATGTAGGTGTCTTTGTTTCCGCAGTAGTTTCAATTTTGATATTTTTAGGTCAAACCATTCGTGTCAGTCATATAATGCAGGTCTATGGTCACCACCACCTCAAAGAGCATGCACAGAGAAGTCCAAATTAAACATGATTTAATGACTCGTAAACGTAAGTACACATTAATGGCCTAAGACTCAAAACAAGCGGTTTGTCTGAGAAAACGAACAGTATTTATATCATTTTTTACCTCCTGTGTTTTACTTGGACATGGCTGTGATTACAAGAGGTAAAAACGATATAAATACTGTTCGTTTTCTCACACAAACCGCTCGTTTTGTGTCTTAGTCCATCAGTGTGTACTTTCATTTACGAGTCATTAAATCATGTTTAATTTAGATTTCTCTGTGCATGCTTTTTGAGATGGTGACCATAGACCTGCATTATATGACTGACAGACAAGAAAATATCAAAATTGAAACTACTGTGGAAACAAAGACGCCTACATCTTGGATGCCCTTGAGGTAAGCTAAAACATACCAAAAATTAATTTCAAAGTGAACTATCCCTTTAAGTGTTTTTGCTTCCTAAATAAATGTTCCCTGAAGACAAAAAAACAAAACAAAAAACAACGGACTGGAAAAGTAAAGTCTGTCAAAACAGCCTTTTTTAAGTAAAAGATTAAATCATTATCTGTTTTAAATTTGATATTGTTTGATATTCTGACATTATTCACCGATGTCTGATGTCATACATTGACATCATCAAATCCCATTTTCTGTGTTACAGCAATACAAATACAAATCCCTAAAACTAAATCCCCATCAAATGTGATGCGTTTGATTGCTCCACTGTGTGGCCGTTGTTACAAAAAGACACAGTCATTCTTTACTCCAGTGTTCAGATTTCAGGGCTTGTGGGCTCAGAGCAAATATTGTACATGTGTGTCTTTAGATATCTAATGCTCATTATATGAGTATGCTGGTGCAGAAAGAGGTTTAACACGTTCTCCTCTCTCTCTCTCTCTCTCTCTTTCTGCTCTAGCTGTTGTCTATGGGCATGATGACAGAATACTACCATTTCTTTTTTACCACTCTGGTGAGTTTCTTACATGGTTTTTCTATGGTCGTGTCATTGTTTTGACAGATTATGTTCAGCTGGTTTGCATTTAAGGTTCTGCGATGATTTCAGTCACTAGATGTGTGTTTTTGTAGGCCAACCTGTAAGTTCGTCTCACCCTGGTTCCCCTGATAAAAACCTAATACGACTTTTTCCATTGGCTTTTGGATCATTGCAAAAAATAAGCTCTGTGGTAATTTTTTCATCATCATGATAATATTCACAGGTGAACACAACTTTTATGCATTTTGAAGCCTAAATATAGTCATCATTAGTAAAAAGCAAAAGTTAGGCTATTAACAAACTGATAACATTTTACTATAGTGTTTCATTTGCTAACATTAGTTAATGTTTTACCTATCATGAACCAACAATTACAGTATTTATTAATTTTTGTTGATGTTAGTTAATAAAAATCCAGCTGTTCAGTGTTTGTTCATGTTCGTTCACAGTGCAATGTTAACAAATACAACCCTTTGATTTTAATAACTAAACTGTAAAAAAAAAAAATGTTGGTTTAACTTAAAAAATGAGGGAACCTGGTTGCCTTAAATTAAGTTCATTGAAATGGAAAAAGTGAGTTAATACAATGAAGGAGATTGATTTAATCATCAGAAACTTAAAATATTATGTTATCTGAACCACATACATTATTTAAGTTGATTTGACAAAAGAAAAAAAAGTTGTGATTACAAATCATGAACATATAGTTTTTTACAGTTTAGTAAATGTTGAAATTAACATTAACTATAATTAATAAATGCTGTAGATTAAGTATTGTTCATTCTAAGTTCATGTTAAATAATTAACCTTATTGTAAAGTGTTTCCCGCACGACTTACGCACTGCTGTATTTTACGTTGTAGAATAAAACATAAAAATATCTTGCGCTTATGTTAACCCGACCTTATTTCAGGCATTTAAACAAAAACTCATTGACTTCAGGACGATGGACCCGGTGTGCTAAAATGCTCATATCTGGGGTTTAGCCTACAAAAATATGGCATCCCTGCTGCACTCAATTGCTAGAAAACAAATATTCTTTCTAAAGCGTTTCATGTGATCTGTAAGGAGTGATGTATTGATGTATATATGCCACAGGATCTGTTTGCGCTGGACCTGGAGCCGTACAGATACAGCGGGGTGAACATGACGGGCTTTCGTCTGCTCAACATCGGCAACCCTCAGGTGGCGTCGGTGGTGGAGAAATGGTCCATGGAGCGACTGCAGTCTCCACCCAAACCTGAGACCGGCCTGCTGGACGGAATGATGACAGTCTGTCCATCCTCTATATATATAATCATATCACAGATAGTCAAGTGTTACTCTATTCTGGTACCACAAAAAAATGGTACAAAGCAACACTATAGTATTTTAACATATAATATCTCAGCAAACAGGGAACGTAAGGGATACTTCACCTCTGGAAAGATTAATGTGTATTTATAATGGGTCATTTATGTAGAAAAAATTTTAAATTATTTTTGAATTTGGAGTTTTCTAGACTGAGAAAAGCCAGGCAATGTATTTGGCTTATGTGGATGAAAGACAACAACTCCCAGAATGCACTTGCTTCGCTGCCCTAGGAGGCCACGCCTACCGGTATCAGAGCGCAGTAGTTAAACAACAAGTCTAGGCTACTAGTGAGTCTCCGTGATGTGTTTCAAGATCGCCAAAAATGTCCGGGATTCGGCTTTTGCGTTCTACAGTCGTCATTCATTATGTTTACTGTGTAATTCGAAAATACTACAGGTTTTCTACTAATACAAAGCTTAACGCTAAATCCTGAAGTATTCCTTTAATAATGATCTAAAAGATTTCAAATACAGTGTACTAAACCAAGAAAGTACTGGTAATATAAGGTAACTACATGGGTTAAGGTTAAGTTTAGGGGTAGGTTTAGGGTTAGTGCCAAGTTATTACAGTTATTATAATTTCTATAATAAGTACATATGTTCATGCGGAACAGGACTGTAAAATAAAGTGCTTCCAACATTGTTTGGAAACGTTTTAGTTCGATGTTCATATTCATTTTTTAAATGTTTAATGTAAATTAGAGACCGACCGATAAAGGATTTTGAAGATACCGATACCGATACAAATATTTTTGGGTTTTAAAATTTCCAATATATTGGCCGATATTTTATTTATTTATTTATTTATTTATTTATTTTAAACTGGACATGATTGTCACAAATTTTGTCATGCTTATTTGCTTATTTGAGTTAAGAGAACTGATGGTGATGTTCTTTTAATTGTTATTTAAGCAATGTATGTCTCGTGCCCAACTCAACGAGTGTTGCCAACAGGAACGGTGTAGAGTGCCCTCTGGTGGACAAACTATACAACTCCAACACTCATGACATGGTTCAAGCGTGTTTCGTCTGTTTTTATTTTATTTTTGAAATATTCATTTAACGGCCATTATAACCGCCGATACCGATAGTTTGGAAAATGCCTAATATTGGCCGATAATATCGGTCTGCCGATATATCGGTCTGGCTCTGTTTAAATGTTGATGAATGTTGAGGAAACATTCAAAAGTAACATTCCTGTAATGTTGGTGGATGTAGAATGATAAAATGCAACACAAAGTAACATAATCAAGGGGGAAAAAAACGTTTTTGATTTTTTTTTTTTTCTAAACTCATTCAGAGAACATTCAGAACATATTTTTGTTAGCTTGGATGATACTGAATGATTATTATAATTTTACCGTAGTCTAAAAAAGACATGGTTTTACTATAATAATTGATAAAATTATACATTATTGTGCAAGTCCTCACATGTATTTGTTTATAAACTGATGTTTCAAAGCAGTTTCACATTAATAGACACGAAAATAACGCAAAATTCTTCAATTATGAAACAAATTCAATGTCAGCTTTAGAGAAGACAACGACAGCTCAGTTTAGTTCAGTGTTAATTCAGTTTAGTTTAGTAACAAGGTCAATGTTGCAAAGTTCATCAGTTATGAAATGAACTCAATTGAACTGTAAAGCAACTCTATAGAAGATAATAGTGCCATTATTCAGCTTGAGTCAGTTCAGTGTTGATTCAGCTCAGTTCAATAAGTGTTCTTGAATGAATGAGGCATTTATATAGCGCTTTCATACATACTGTACACACGAAGCGCTTTACAGTAACGTCAAGGGATCTCTTGTCCCCTGTTCTCTTGCTGATCTCTTGTGCAGTAAAATCGAGAATATCACTTCATATCAATTGTATTTCGAACCCTGAATTGAATTTAGAAAGAAGTGAGTCATTATTTGAACAGATTGATCTGATGAATCATGTCTCTGTGTGTTCGTCAGACTGAAGCGGCGTTGATGTACGACGCGGTGTATATGGTCGCAGCCGCGTCCCAGCGAGCGTCCCAGGTCACCGTGAGCTCACTGCAGTGTCACCGCCACAAACCCTGGCGCTTCGGATCCAGGTTCATCAGCCTGTTCAAAGAGGTAAAGGCTCCTGCTTTAACACTCGGCCCAAAATGTAAAGGCTCACCCATTAACTCATCAAGTAAATGATGACAGAATTATCATATATAATCTTTTCAAACTGTGTCAGACACTCCTGAACTCGGATACGTCAGTACTCAGTTTTCTGGAAAGTGTTTTAGGCTCTTCTAAACAGCTGCAGTGATTTATGTACTGACACTCTCTCTCTCTCTCAATGACATCTTCTTGTCTTCCTGTTTTGGATGAGGTATTGTTGAGTCAGCATGTTGGCATTGCAGGCTGGAGGATGAATGTGTGTTGGACGAGTCGAGTGTGTAATGGCTCCAGCTGAATTACTGATTTTGGCCATGCGAGTGAACTCATTATAGTTGGTGATCTCTTCATTTAAAGGGGAAGCGCGTCATTTCTGCTCCACTAGAGGCACAGAATGGAATTGTAACCGAATTGGCCGACTCAACCAATAGCGTGAATGACGTCCACCTCTGTGGACCTATGGGTGGAGTTGTGTTTAGTGATAGGGTTATGGGTAGGTTAGGGTGTTTTGGGATTTCATAGCTCCACCCATCGTCTGTGCAGCAAGCACTCTCTCGAATTTGGGGGCGGGATTATCCGTTTGTCTGAACCATGACAAATATTATTATTATTATTTATGTAAATATCTATTTTTTATGTTGTTCTACTCAGATATTTTCCTCTTTATATATTGTCTCAAAATAGTTTTTCTTTTTTGTCTATTTACTTTAATAAGCAGATCATGGAGAGCAGCAAGGAACGGATCATAGTTTGTATTTTAATTATTTTTAAAATATAAAAATAAACATTTATTGGCATGACCACATGTTCTGGTGAAAATGAATGTCTCAGTAGTTATGCTTTCTTTATTCATTCAATTTTCTGAAATACGTGCATTGGTAGATATCATCATCAACTTTTAACTATAAATGTTCATCTGTCTATATAATAAAGTACACAACCAAACAATGAAAAAAAGCTTGTAATTAAGACTGTAACATTGATTTACCTGTCGAGAAGAAAGCAGAACTTCGGCATTTCCTTTTTTCGGTTTATTTTGGAGTTTTTCAAGATGGCGGGACTACATGGAAGCCTCCATGGACTTACCCGTCTCATATATATAAACATAATAAATTCTTCGGATAAATGAGATAATTGGCAGAGGTATTTGTACACCATTGAGGACACATTTATGAATACAAAGATTGAATATAAATAATAAAATGCATAAAAAGCTACACATTGTCCCTTTAATGGTATTTAAAAAAATTAACAAAAAACAACAAAAATAATAATAATTATTATTAATTTCTTAATAAATTTGTAAAAAAATAAAAATTGTAAAAAACAATTAAAAAGGAATGAATTCATTATTATTATTATTATTATTATTATTATTATTATCATTGTTATTGCTAATCATGAATTGATTGGTATTTTAAAAGCAAACTTATAAATTATTGATAATAATTTTATTATTATTTATTATTATTAAATTAATTAATTGGAAAAACAAACTGTTTTAGAGCCATACAATTATATTTTTGTTTAGTTTGTATGTATTTTGTCCAGCTTTTGTTACATTTTAATTCCATTTCAGCACAGCTCTGTCAAAAGAGATGTTTTCTGACGCGTTCTCTGAACTCAATGCTGCTTAATGCATCTCTCAAGTTCTTTAATCCAGTGCTGGTGGTGATGATGATGATGTTGTCTTGATCTTACTGGGTCTGGTGTGTTTAATCTTGGCCTGTTGGTAATTGGAGCTCACTGTACATGCGATGTAGAGCAGGATGTGATAAAAAGGAAGGATCTAGTGAGATTTACACTAGAGAATAATGACTAGAACAAATCTGGACAAATGTCATGCGGCCTCAGTGTGAGTTTATGAAGCAAGTCTTTAAGATCGCCACTACTGTATATGAAGATTATGAATGCTTCCCACCCCACAGCAAATTAAAGAAATAATCCACTGGATTTGCACATCAGGCTTTACTGAATGTCTGTTGACTATGTAAGCGTTGCTTTCTTGTTAATTCACATGTTCTGTGTAAAAGATCCACTGTTGGGGAGATCGGTCTCTCCGTTTGGCTCGTGTCCCTCAGACTGAGCTCACGTGTCCACTTCGTGAGGTTCATTATAGAGTCCATTTACTAACAACTCCTTGCAGAACAGAGCTGATCTATTGCTCTGGGCACTTCGTTGATCATGTGACTGTGATCTATGGATCTCTAGGTTGTTTCTCTTTGCTGTTTGTCACTGTGTGAATGGGGCTGCTTTAGACAGATGATAAAAAGCAGAGATAAATATTGAAGGTAGCAAGGTTGAAGACACGTGTAGTGGTAGCAGGCACTATAAATAAACAATGTTTAATAAGCAAAGAGAACAGGGATTTGTAGGAGAAATACAAAAACCTCAGCCACACAAACAGGGAGTATAAACACTCTGAGAACTAAACGAGACACAGGTGCAGATCATAAGTACACTCTAAAAAATGCTGGGTTATTTTAACCTAAATTTGGGTCAAATATGGACAAACCCAGCTGTTGGGTTACATTTATAAATTGCATAGGGAGTAATGACTAACCATGGAAATGATGGTTTACATTTCAATTTGACATTACACATTACAAGCCTTATCCTTAAGGTCCTGGCACTACAAAGTGCTCGTTAGTCTATTTATTTATTTATTTACTATAATTGTTAACTAGAATTCATTGAATTAATAATAATAATAATAGAATAATGGGAAAAAATATTTAATGCATTTTACAATTGTTTGTTTATTTATTTAAAATAATTCATTAAATTAATAATAATTGTATTTAATACAAATATTGATTCATTTAATATAAATTCAAGGTGCTTGTTAGAAAAATAATTGTGTGTTTTATATAATAAATAAATAAATGCATTAATTGATCAAATTGATCATTTTTAAGTATTTAATTAATTTACTTATTAAGAATTCATTAAATAAACGATAATAATAGATCATATAAAACAATTTAATGTATTTTAAAAGTGTTTTTTATTTACAATAATGTATTAAATTAATTATTACTTTATTATTTTATTTAATACATGTGATTATTTACTTTTGTTTTTTACTAAAATTAATTTTACTAAAATAACCTATTAAGAATCTCACTCCTTACCTTTCTCAATATTATACCCCATGTTATAAAAAAAAAATATGTCAGAAAGCCCCCCAAAACGCACAACAGTGTGTGTGAGCTAATACAGCGAGGTACAGTTACACTCTAAACAATGCTGGGTTGTTTGAACCCAAATTTGGGTAAAATATGGACAAACCCAAATGTTGGGTTAAAAATGTAATTTTAAATTTTAACTAGGGCTGTGCAAAAGTTAATTGCGATTAATCGCATCCAAAATAAAAGTCTGTGTTTACATAATATATTTGTGTGTGCTGTATATAATTATTTTGTATATATAAATACCTATGCATGCATGTATATATTTAAGAATTATTTGCGCTTAAATTCTTTATATATTTATAAATACATAATCTATATTATATAAATATTTTACATATGAATAACACATTTTCTTAAATATATACATGCATGTGTGTGTATTTATATATACAAAATAATTATATACAGCACACACAAATATATTATGTAAACACAGACTTTTATTTTGGATGCGATTAATCGCAATTAATTTTTGCACAGCCCTAATTTTAACCCAACTTCAACTTTCAACTGTACATTTCTTAATTGCATTTTTAACCCAACATTTGGGTTTATCCATATTTGACCCAAATTTGGGTTGAAACAACCTAGCATTTTTTAGAGTGTATAAAAACTGAACTGTTGATGTGCCAAACACACATTCTCAACTAATGATGATGATAATAATGCTGCATTTGGACTTAGAATAAAAAGAAGTGAGCCATTAGAGCCATGTTTAATCTAAAATCAGATCCTCTTTTCCGCACTTCTTGTAGGCTCAGTGGAACGGCCTGACCGGACAGATAGTTATAAACAAGACGGACGGCTTAAGGAAAGATTTTGACCTGGACATCATCAGTCTGAAAGAGGATGGGATAGAAAAGGTAAAAGCAGAAGATGCTCCCCTGATCGAAGCCTCTTATCTTAATATCTGTGTCATACTTTACATGTCAAACCTGGGCTTTTTCTTTTCTTTTCACAAGCAGTTTATGGAAAATGGTCGTTTTAACAAAGTATGGAAGAAGGTTTGTATTGAATATCAGACATGTGACGTTCAAGTCCCTTTTCCCCTTGCAAAAATGTACCATGGTCCTAAACGATTGCCATGCTCACATACTATTATTATTTTCCAAAAAACATGGTATTACCATGGTACTTTTTTCATCAACCTGCTGTTGTGCTGGTTTATAGATATGATTTTAAGTCTCATTAAAGACACACTGCTTAATTATGGATTATACTTATTTTCAACACTCAAAGTTATTAATTATTTCCTTTTATAACAGTGTCAAACTGTGGCTCAAAGCCTGCAGCTTCCAAGAGCTCTGACTCCAGATATGAAACATCACATCACTCATAGAGTCAACAATGCAGAGAGCTCATTTTATTAAACATCTGTTAATGAGCTCTCATCGCACGCCAAGCGCTCAACTTGAAGACACTCTCTTAATGTATGTTTTAAAACAGCTAGCTATCAGACAGAGGTGACGTAGCGTAGCAAATGAAGCTTCACTGCGGTACACAGACACACACTCAGAGGAGAACTGCACTTATATCAGTCGCTCATGTGGAAGGAGGAGTGAACAGAGGGATGATGGGGATGTGAAGCACTTGCTTTTGCTTGATAAAATATGTGGTAGATAATTAAAACTTTCAGTCTATTTTCTGCACCGTGTTTTAAGATGCATTGCTTTCTAGATGTATTTTCCCCCCAGATATAAAGCGTTCATTTGCTTCTTTTATTACATTTTTCCCTTGTCTTGTTTTCCTTTTACCTTGTAAGACTTCAAATTGAAGTGTTTTTTGTTGTTGTTGTTGTTGTTGTTGCTTTATTTATTTGTTAGCAATTTATTTATTTACAAGAAGTCATTAAATTATTAACAAATATTTAATGAATATATTTATTTATTTAATATAAACATAATTTAGTGTATTTTTATAATAAATAAATATGTAGATTTATAAAATGTATTAAACTAATTTATTCTTTTCTGTTCAAAGTGTATTTTTTTTTTACAATTTATTTAGAAAATATTTTGATCTCATAATAATGTTATTATAATCATGAGATATGTACGTATACACGTGTGTGTGTGTGTGTGTGTGTGTGTATACATATATACAGGATATTTCATATATATATATATGTGTGTGTGTGTGTATACTGTGTGTGTGTATATATATATATATATATATATATATACAGTATATATATATATATAGTACATATTTCATAATTATATATATTAATCAGTTATAATTTTGTGTATATTAACATTTGAAGAGTTCAGATGCAAAAGCCTCTAAAAGCCATTTGAAATTTTCTTCTTTAATGATGATTTTTATCAAACTTGTATATTAAAGTTCAGTAATTTCACTTAAATGGCAAAGATAATTACCTATTAATTGTTATTTAAGTGAAATTACTGAACTTAAATATACAAGTTTGATAAAAATCATCATTAAAGAAGAAAATTTCAAATGGCATTTAGAGGCTTTTGCATCTGAACTCTTCAGTTATATATGTAATATATACTGTATATATTAACAGATAATAATGTGTGTGTGTGTTTGTATATGATATACTATAAATATATATATAAATATATACATGGTACATATCTTATAATTATAATCAGTTATAATTTTGCATGTCTATTTGATAAGACTAGTGGCACAAAAATGACACACATCACTTTTAAATATAATTTTAAACCATAAACACTTGAATACTCTTCATACATTTGAAATCTCGTATCACATTGAAAGGAATAGTGTCATCTTTTAGTCAGGTTCATAATGGGTGAATTATTTCTTTAATCTGTCCTCTAAACATCAACGGTTTTCTCTGTGGTTTTGCGTCTGTTTAGATTGGCGTGTGGAACTCAAACACTGGCCTTAACCTGACAGACAGCAACAAAGACAAAAACGCCAACGTGACCGACTCCATGGCCAACCGCACACTTGTTGTTACCACGATTCTGGTAGGAATCAGCTGACTCACGTCACCGAGACCCAGAGCCTCCACATGCTGGAACTCATAGTGTTGTTGCCCTTGCAGGAAAACCCATATGTGATGTACAAGAAGTCCGATAAGCCGCTGTATGGGAACGACCGGTTTGAAGGATACTGTCTGGACCTGCTGAAGGAGTTGTCCAACATCCTGGGCTTCTCCTATGAGGTCAAACTGGTGTCTGATGGGAAATACGGAGCCCAGAATGACAAAGGAGAGTGGAACGGCATGGTCAGAGAGCTAATCGATCACGTAAGTCAAAATAAAGAGTTTTGCTGCTTTTAAGATCCGTTTCGTCTGATCTTAAAGAGTGAGGAAAGTTCCTGTGAGTTCATCCTCACCGTCTTCATTACAGGTGGCAGATTTGGCCGTAGCGCCGCTCACCATCACTTACGTGAGAGAAAAAGTCATCGATTTTTCCAAGCCCTTCATGACTCTGGGAATCTCCATTCTCTACCACAAACCCAACGGCACGAATCCAGGCGTGTTCTCGTTCCTGAACCCGCTCTCTCCGGACATCTGGATGTACGTGCTGCTGGCCTGTCTCGGGGTCAGCTGTGTGCTGTTCGTCATCGCCAGGTACTCATCACTTTAACACATTTTAACCTTGAGATTGGATTCAAATCTACAAATTGGACCGGTTTCATGCTTCTGTATGTTTTGTGGTTAATTAGCTCTTGTTTTACTGCCCAGCTCAAAACCTCAGTCTTGGCCAGCTCATTTTAAATACAAATGCAATGGTACTTTTATTACAGTTGTGCTGAAGTGGCAACTAGCCTCTCCCTATGGAGGATCCCTATTCCACTCTACTGATAGCGTTGTTGAAATTCGGTTAGTTTATCTACCCTGAAGTGATAAAATAAAATAAAATTTTGTCTCAGAATTTATAGGCAAGAATAGTAGTTTGTTCAGGCATGGTTTTGATGGGAATTACAAACCTGCATATATATATTAAACTGCTGGAAAATAACAAGAACTGCTAATAAAACCAAACCAATCTCTGTTACTTTAAATTATATGTTTATCCCTGTAAAGCTGCTTTGAAACAATCTACGTTGTTAAAAGTGCTATATAACTGAGGATGACTTTTCTAAAACTCAGTTAATTCAAATTCAAGCCCATGTCCAGTATTTATAATGGCCGAATTGTGGTAACGACACGTCACTGCATTGGAAAAGTTTGCACTTTAGAAGGTGTTTTCAAACAGGTTTTCAGTGGCCTAAATGGCTGTTTGCATGTAAATGGCTAAAATCTGCAAATATATTTTCAAAATGTCTGGATGAACCTTGGAGTCATGCTTTTTTCTCTCTATATATTTTTCCTTTCTGCAGGTATGGTAATTAATAATTTCCTCCTCTGGTCTCCCGCGTGTTCTTTGGGTTTTGTTGTTTTTTGGACTCTATTTGGGCTATTTATTGGGTGTCTAAAGAAAACCCTTATTTTTGTGGGTGGGAACAGAGCTGGACATATAACAGCAACATATAACAGCCACAAATATTTGCAATAGAGTCCAACAGTGAGCAGACACATTTTTGTTTTAAGCAGACTCGATTCAGAAAATATTTTCCCATTTGTCTTTTTTCCCATATCTATGGAAACTTGTTTCCGCCACTGAATAAAAATAATAATAATAATTGCGACTTTTTTATCTCACAATTGCGACTATTTCTCACAATTCTCACTTCATATATAGCAATTGTGAGATAAAAAAGTCGCAATTATTATTATTATTTTTATTCAATTCGGTCTTTGTTTTCTCACAATTGCGACTATTTCTCACAATTCTCACTTCATATATAGCAATTGTGAGAAAAAAAAGACCGAATTGAGACTTTTTATCTCACAATTGCGAATTTACATCTCGCAATTCTGGCTTAAACACATAACTGCGAGTTTATATCTCAAATTCTTACATCTTTTCTCAGAAATGTGAGGTATAAACTTGCAATTGCGAGTTATCAGAAAAAAAAATACTTTTTTCCCCTCAGAATAGTTTACAACACGCAATTTCGACTTTATATCATGCAATTGCAGCTTTATATCAATCAATTCTGATTTTATATTTCGAAATTCTGACTTTATATCTCACAATTCTGACTTTATAACACGTAATGCAATTCTGACTTTATATCTCAGAATTGCGAGATATAAAGTGAGAATTGCTTGATATAAAGTCGCAATTGTGTGTTATAAAGTCAGAATTGTGAGAAAAGGTCGCAATTGCATTTTTTATTTTTCATTCTCTGGCGGAAACAAGCTTCCATACATATACTTTGTTTTTTAATGAGGGTGGAAGAATAAACAGTAAATTTTACATTAAATTAGTTTTACTGTAAAATCGTAAAAAGGGGGGGAGGGGTTAATGGTGAAAATATAAATAATCAATTTAATGCATGAATGTAAAGCATAAAGAAGTACAGTGCCACATATTGTCCAGATGCTCCAGTTACATGGAGTTATGAGTATGTATGTTAGAAAGGGAGTCCAGGTTTTGGAGAATGATGCGTTGGGTTGATGGAGGGAATATCTAATTTTCTCGAGTCTAATGAAATACGAGGCATTATAAATCCATCAAGAATGTGATGATGAATGTGGGATTTTCCACTTAAGCAAGATCTGCCGTCTGGACAGCGATGTGAGAAATGCAATAAAGTCATAGAGAAGTCAAACCGCGGTCAGGACACCGAATACTCCAGTGAAAGATGAGGCCAACATGTTAGAAGAGGACATTTCTGAGAGACCATGATGCATTGCAAATTACATAATCAAATCAAAAACAATGATGCAATATCAAATTATTGCTTTATGGATGTTTATTGTCAGAGTGAAATACAGTTTATTTGAAATGTTTTGTGAAATAATGGCTGGCATTTTGTGGGTGATGGTTAGTGATGATAATATTAGAGCTATTATATTGAATATTCACAATAAATTTGTGGGGAAATTTGTTTTTTATTGCACTTTTAACTTGACCTTTTTAAGTGTTGTTAGGACAGACAGATGTTTTAGTGTCTCGGTTTTAAACTTCACAAGCAAAATCTGTTAGAGCTGTTAGCAAGTTGGAAACCGTTCAAATATGCTAACATATTGCATTTTTAAAGAATTTAATGTAGATATAATTCAAATTACATCAAGGGACCTTTTTATTAACTTTGGATTGACTCAGACCTATAATTCGGTGGTTCTATCATCAATTACAAATGTGGGATTGTTTGTTTTGAATTGATGATTTTGTGCATTTGCAGTAAATGTTGAGTGTGTTTGTGTGTCTGCAGGTTTACTCCATATGAATGGTACAACCCTCATCCCTGCAACCCTGATTCTGATGTGGTGGAGAACAACTTCACCTTAATCAACAGTGTTTGGTTTGGGGTTGGAGCCCTTATGCAGCAAGGTCTGAGATTCAAAACATGTGCTTTACTTCTTTTGAGGAATATCCAAATGTGTTACAATCTACATATGTACAATATCCATACACTCTGAAAATAGTGTCTATCTATCTATCTGTCTGTCTATCTATCTATCTATCTATCTATCTATCTATCTATCTATCTATCTATCTATCTATCTATCTATCTATCTATCTATCTATCTATCTATCTATCTATCTATCTATCTATCTATCTATCTATCTATCTATCTATCTATCTGTCTGTCTGTGTCTATCTATCTATCTATCTATCTATCTATCTATCTATCTATCTATCTATCTATCTATCTATCTATCTATCTATCTATCTATCTATCTATCTATCTATCTATCTATCTATCTATCTATCTATCTATCTATCTATCTGTCTGTCTGTCTGTCTGTCTGTCTGTCTGTCTGTCTGTCTGTCTGTCTGTCTGTCTGTCTGTCTGTCTGTCTGTCTGTCTGTCTGTCTGTCTGTCCATATCCATCCATCTATATTCATTCATCCATCCATCCATCTATCAATATTTATTCATCCATCCATCCATCTATCTATCTATATCCATCCATCCATCCATCCATCCATCCATCCATCCACCCATCCATCTATCCATCCATCCATCCATCTATCTATCTATCTATCTATCTATCTATCTATCTATCTATCTATCTATCTATCTATCTATCTATCTATCTATCTATCTATCTATCTATCTATCTATCTATCTATCTATCTATATTCATCCATCCATCTATCCATCTATCCATATATCCATCCATCTATCTATCTATCTATCTATCTGTCTGTATATCTATCTATCTATCTATCTATCTATCTATCTATCTATCTATCTATCTATCTATCTATCTATCTATCTATCTATCTATCTATCTATCTATCTATCTATCTATCTATCTATCTATCTGTCTGTCTGTCTGTCTAATGTCTATCTATCTATCGATCGATCTATCTGTCTGTCTGTCTGTCTGTCCATATATCCATCCATCCATCCATCCATCCATCCATCCATCCATCTATCCATCTAATGTCTATATCTATCTAGTATCTATCTATCTAGTTATTTAAACCACTTACACTTACTTAGTCAAGTTATTTATACCACTTACCTTTTTTGTTTTTGTATATATTTTTTATTTAAATTAATACATTTATTAATTTAATTGAACATTTTATTTAGTTTTATTTTATTTTATGTTGAACACACAAGTAAAAACAATTCTTGAATTGTAACCATCACTTTTACACACCCAGCGGTTTGTTAACTGGTTGAATATTTCCGGTGGTCAGGATCGGAGTTGATGCCCAAGGCTTTGTCCACCAGGATCGTTGGAGGGATCTGGTGGTTCTTCACCCTCATCATCATCTCGTCCTACACGGCTAACCTGGCCGCCTTCCTCACCGTGGAGCGAATGGACTCGCCGATAGACTCGGCCGACGACCTGGCCAAACAGACCAAGATTGAGTACGGTGCCGTGAGGGACGGCTCCACTATGACTTTCTTTAAGGTTAGGCAACTTTTAGATCTGGCAATCCAGGTCTCATATATAAAAATGCAGTTTGTTTAAACAGTATATGCAGTTTCTGTGTGTTTTGTGATATATTGGTTTGGCATTGACTTGATAGAGGTGGTTTGAGGTTTGACGGGTGAACGGGTTCCACCTCCAGATACTCAGACCTGTGATTGTAGATGCACAGATTGGCGGGAATGATTACAGGACACGAACCTCAGCCAGAGGGAATTCAACATGTACAGAGCGAATTAAAGCAGCTTATAGCGGAAGAGAGGGTTATGAGGACATCTGTCACTGCACTGACTTAGACCAGCAAAGCAAAGAAGGATTTTATGGCAGAAGCACAGGAAGTCCAGTAGTGAGATCAGCGTACTGTACATTTATTCACAGCGGAAACAAGAAACGTGTCTGAAACGCTGTTCTTCTCCTAAAAAACATTCAATTTCAAATGGACAATTTGTGCTATGGCTGTAAATGATTTCATATCGTTATTGAAAATAGAGATAAAAATTTTAAGAGGTAAAATTTTCTAAGAGAAAGTGATAGTTTTGGCTCTTAAATCTGATTATAAATTGATAGTTCTGGTCTTGGAAGCTGATACATACATGTTTATAGTATATTTCAACTAAATCAGAAACAACTTATGAACCTTAGTTTACATAGGTCTACTTATGATGCTTTATGAATCTGATTAAAAATATATAACACATAATATTAATACAATACTTTAATATATAATACAGCCTCAATTAGGTGATCAACATTCAAAACTGTCAAATATTTGATATACTGACAAAAACAAAGACCAATGAAATACTGTACATTCATTTGCAGAAAAATACTAATTTTTTAATGATTAACAATTCTTGCCTTTTATCATATTTTATTGCTGACATTTTATAACAGCAAGATTATGTTTTGTTTTGTACAGACATTCATGATGACTGATACTTTTTATTTTATTTGATCAACATTTAAAACTAAAATTAGTTGATATACTCACAAAAACAATTGCTAACCAACTAGATTAATTTTCCCAAAAAAGAGAATGTTTTTTAATGATTAATAAGTATCTTTTTTCATATTGCTGTTGATGAAATTTTACGAAAGCAATAAGACACTCGATCCTGGTGGACAGTGATTTTATTGAATTTAATTTTGAATTTGATTATTTCTTTGGTAAAATCTGTCACACACCTTTAAGTGGCTACTTGCATTAAACATTTCCATTCATGCATTTGTCATTTGAGTATACAGTATTATTCCATTATAAATCGAATCCATGCACATGTTCTACAATAATGCTCTGAAAAATCTTTCCCAGAAATCAAAGATCTCCACCTACGAGAAGATGTGGGCGTTCATGAGCAGCCGGAAGAACACAGCGCTGGTGAAGAATAACCGAGAGGGGATCCAGCGTGTGATGACCACAGACTACGCTCTTCTGATGGAGTCCACCAGCATCGAGTACATCAGCCAGAGGAACTGCAACCTCACACAGATCGGAGGACTCATCGACTCCAAGGGCTACGGAGTGGGCACTCCTATCGGTACACTCACTGTAAACTAGGATTGTTTCATTAGAAACTGCAGCATTTGAATTACCTGGTGTTGTTTAACTGTGTAAAAATAGTAAGTTGAAAATTATAATTAATATGATTGAATCAACCTGAGTAAATTGAGTTACATCAGATCTGGTGTGTGTGTGTATGTATATGTATATATATATATATATATATATATATATATACATTTTCTTTAAGGTCTCTAAATTACATTTAATTAGGATATATCAATAAATATTAATAAATTGGTAACGCTTAATAAGGTCTCTCTTGTTAGATTAATGCTGTGTTTTAGAGCACTTATTAATCTTTGTTAATGTTAGTTAATAGAAGTATGTCAGTTCACGGTGCATTAGGTAATCTTTGGTAATAATGTTTACAAATGAAGCCTTGTAAAGTGTTACTAATCAATCTTTATAAATATTCTGTCAAAAACTTATTTAGTTAGTTTACAGTTTATTTTCTTTCAGTTAGAGAAACCATAATTTGAACCAGTGATATTTTGATAACTGGGAGCTGATTTCAGAAAGTGGGTTAGGGTTAGACTTTGTTATTTTTGTACTTTTTTGTACCTTAGATTTTATTTTTTATATTTGAATATGTTTTTATTTATTTTGTATTACATTTTTTATATTGTAGTTAAAGATTTAGTATTTTTGTTTGTTTTTGTAATTTTTTTAATTAGATTTATGTTTTTTAAAAATGTTTATATAGATTTTTTCTTCCATTTTAGTACTTCAAATAAACCAGTGTTATTTTAGGATCATTGAGATAATATTTTGCATCATTTTATATTTTTATTTGGTTTTCGATTTAATTTTATTTAAAGTTTTAGTTATCTTGTGTGTTTGTCATTTTAAGTATTTTTTTATGTCTATAGTTTTTTATGAATTATTTCCCTTTTAGTTACTTTAGTACATAAAGTTGAAAGAAAATTTGAATTAGAAATGCTGCTTAAGCAACTAGCTAAAATAAAAAGTTTTTATATTTTATTTTATTTTATTTCAGTCAACTTTTGTTTCAAGTAAAACATGTTTTTTTAGGATTTTAGCTGGCTATAATAATCCTGAAATAAACAACAAAAATGAAAAACTTTACCAACTCGCTGAAATAAGTTATTTTAAAGGTAGGTTAGGCTATTTTTTTTTACAAAAACTTTTTGTTATACTGTTAAACTCAATCAATAATAGAGGTGGTCTAAATATTAAAACGTATTAAACAATATTAAAATGGTATCTTTTGTAGAAAAAAAATGCTTGTCCAATCATTGCATGAGAGGTGGTCTCGTGACGCTATTTTGCTGATAATAACCCTGGGTTTCTGTCAGGTTCCCCGTATCGGGACAAGGTGACCATCGCCATCCTGCAGTTACAGGAGGAGGGGAAACTCCACATGATGAAGGAGAAGTGGTGGCGAGGAAACGGCTGTCCCGAGGAGGACAGTAAAGAGGCCAGCGCTCTGGGTGTGGAGAACATCGGAGGAATCTTCATCGTCCTGGCGGCCGGACTCGTCCTCTCCGTGTTCGTGGCCATCGGGGAGTTCATCTACAGGTCCAGGAAGAACCTGGACATCGAGGAGGTGAGCGTGGGACAGTGTGAATGGCACAATAAATACTGATGTAGGAGCTGGTGGACGTCACAGTTTCACACTTTTGCTCGTTGACTCTCCTAAAGACGGACACACACTGACTGAACATTGCCTGCGGTGTCATATGATGTCAGCTGTGTTATAACTGGGGGCGACGTTGGACAAAAAACTTTCTTTTTTTCAAATAAAATGTATTTTCAGAGATGGACAATGAGATGAAAAGTCAGTGAAATATGAGTAAAGAGAGGAGGGTTAGTTAAAAATGAACTGCTGTTCAATGATCACACCAGTTAATACATTGTAGAGTAGCTCACATCCATGTAGTTTGTATTTAGATTTAAAGGACTTGAACATTTTATTCTTTACAGACATATTCCTTCTTAATCTAATTTATGATAAGACATGTCTGTGGGGTTTATAATAGGTGATGTGTGTAATTTTTCCATGTTAGCATGTTCATTTCAAGCTTAATTTGCAGAGTCATTTATAGGTCATTCAATCATTGGTTGATTTTCCCGAAGAGTGCAAACAACAGTTTTAACTAGAGATGCACCGATTGATTGGCTGGTGACCGGAATTGGACGATTTTCACGTGATCGGCGACCGGCCGGTCAATCTGATGTGCAAATTCACTTGGGTGCCGCGTAATTAACATTGCGCAAGATCAGCACGCTCAATTGAAGTGAAAGCACACTTTTGATGGACAAAATAAATATGATTTCACACAAAAGTGCCCGAAATGCACAGAATTTGCATGTCTGGTGTGTTAACAAGAACTGTATATGTCAGACAAGAAAATGAATTTTATTTTTGAAATGAACAATTTTTTTAAGTTGTATGTGAAAAGAAGGAAATGGTTCTTCCATAACACTGCACTTTAGATGTGTGAGCTGTAAAGTGTAGGGATTCACCGATATCAAAAAATTTTGGCCGATACCGATAATTATTTATATTTGAAAGCCGATAACCGATATATCGGCCGATAAACTTAAATCCAAATTTTTATCTAATTTTGAGAGCCTGATTACAAAAAGAAAAGTCTCACAATTAAATCCACGTCCCAAGCGCACAATTATAATGATGTTCTCATTATAGTGTTGTATAGCCGATATGACAGATTTGCGTCGCTCATGTTGTCCCGAACCAGATTTTCATTTTTTGAAGAGATTTCAATCATATTTCAAGAAATTCAAAAACATAAACAGTTCAACAAGTGTCTCAGCTAAAGGGAATAATACATTATTTATCGGTTTTAATATATCGGCCACATTTTCTTACCAGGCCGATAATGATAACATTAAAAATGAACATATGTCGGCCGATACCGATATGCTGGCCGATATATCGTGCATCCCTAGTAAAGTGGTTAGAAAAAATGAAATCGGAATCGGCTAAAGTCGGCATCGGCAGGTTAAACTCTGAAATATTGTAATCGGTGCATCTCTAGTGTTAGCATGCCTGAAATGTCAAATGTAGATGGGAAACCTGTTTGAAAACAGTCATTTATTTCATTTGGCGATTGCAGAAATTACATACTTCACCTTTAAAGGCTCATGCTGACCGTTTTAGCCTTTCTCTTATAAAATGACTTATTTTATTTCACGACTGTTTGTTACATTTGTCTTAAAGCTGTGTGTTATATGAACCCTCTTTTTTAATAGTGAGAACAAACATGTCTATAATGCAGATTTAACATGCAGATCCAGCACTGCAGACGTCCCAACAAGTCATTTTTCTGGCAATTTTTCTGAAATTGAAAATGCTGTGCAGATCATATGTGACGTTTAATATGCAGCGTAGTTTGGATGAATGGATTCGAATCTGCACCTTGTCGCGGCTCTTTTTGTGTTCGCAGAGATTTAAAACCTCAGATTAACAGACTGGTTATGTTTTATTCTGTCTACAGGTGCAAGACTTTGTAGCATCATCCTTTCTGCTTTTGTATCGTTTGACACTTGTGAAAATGCATATAAATATTTTACTCAGTGAAATGATTTCTTTACGAGAACAATGTATGTGTTTTTTCTTTGGATTTCCTTTTTTATTATTTGCCTCTTGTAGTCGATCAGTGCTTTAATGATGTTTTTTTCACAGATGGACATTCAGTCTTCTGCACCCGAAACTAAAATTCACTGAATTGAGTTTAAGCATTTTATTATTGATTCACTTTGGTGATGGGCTTATACTGAGAGAATTTTAATCTGTCAATAAAATCAAGTAATGAAAACGACTAATTATAGGTCAGACAATTGCATTTTAATTCCATTTCCTCCATTGTTAAAGGGATCGTTCTCTTTGAAATTAATTTTTGATATGTTTTAGCTTACCTCAACGGCATCCAGATGTAGGTGTCTGTTTCCACAGCATTTTCAATTTTGACATTTTTTGGTCAAACCGTTGTTGTCTGTCAGTGGGGTCCTCCCTCGGTTCACCTCAAAGAGCATGCACAGAGAACTCAAAATTAAACATGATTTAATGACTCGTGAATGTAAGTACACACTGATGGCCTAAGACATGAAACGAGCGGTTTGTGTGAGAAAATGAACTGCATTTATATAGTTTATACCCAGGGCTTGACATTAACTTTTTTGCTCACTAGCCAATTTGGCTAGTGGTTTTCCAAAATTATTAGCCACGCAGCAATTTTACTAGTCACATTTTTGTTGTTGGAAATTTACGTTTATATGATTAAAGTTGACAAAGAGGCTTAAAATTTACTAATATTATCATTAGCTCTGGCAAGGTTGTAAAGCTCCTTTTTTGAAAACATGTTGTCTACACATAAAATAGCTTCTTACATAAAATAAAATTGCTGCATCGTTTTTTTTTACAGCAGTGAATACTGTAATACAGAATAGAATAATTATCTGCATTTGAAACAATGAATAAATTATTTTTTCTAAGAAAAAATCCACAATTAAGGCAACAGGATTACAACTTCATATAGGATAAAGTCTAAATGACTGTTTTGTGGACTTTGAATTGTTTGTTTTGCATCAGCATTTCCTCAGAGCTCTAACTTAATAATTATCATCAACTGGAGATATGTCCACCTGAAACAATAGGCCTATAGGTCTTTATTTTCCAGATTATTTCCACAAATGCATCTCCTGCTTTATTTCATGGCATGATTCATTTTATTAAAACATAAAATTAACTCTGGAAAGATAGTTGTGATATGACGTACGTGGCGTAAGCCCTGCTAGTAGTTATGCTACACCGCGTCCCTTAATCACGAAGATATTTTTTTCTTTATATCGGCCACGCACACTCACGAACTGACTGAATGCTGTGTTAATGTGTCTGTGCACCAGTCGCGTGTGATGATCGTTTGACAAAAGTCTGGATGTCATATTTGGCGCGCGCACCCTCGCGCAGCGGCACTACAGGAGAGCGTGAGACGCGCGTATGTTCTGGATTCTCATGCAATTAAAAAAGATCGCTATATCATCACATTACGTTGATAATTAAATGCAGACTAAAACAGCCTTTACTCCGACGGTCAGCCCGCGAGTTTAATCTTCTCTAATTGCATTTCGTTTGTTATGTGATATGTCTTTTGACAAGGCTACAATTTTTCAACACGCCAAAGTGGCTAGTGGGAGTGACTGTGTTACCCGCCACGGTTGAAATCATCAACCCGTATTTGGCGGGTTGGCGGGTCAAGCCTGTAAAAAAAGGTCAAGTCCTGTAGCCGGCGAACTGATCTGAATCAGATGTCCAACTGAACCGAACCAGACCGAACTGAACCGTCTCCAACGTGACGCCGGAAGTGATCGCGTGCGTGTAGTACGTCACGCATTGTTTACACGGAGATTTCGGAAGTTTTACCTTTCACTAAACATATTTAGATATATCGAAATCGTCTTCTTCCCGTATATCAAAATATGTTTAGTGAAAGGTAAAACTTCCGAAATCTCCTAAACAATGCGTGATGTAGACGGGCGAGAGATCACTTCCGGCCTAAAGTCTGGAGACGGTTCAGTCAGTTGGCCGACGGATTTACTGTCTATGATGTTAACAAGAGGTAAAAACTATATAAATACTGTTCGTTTTCTCACACAAACCGCTCGTTCACGAGTCATTAAATCATGTTTAATTTTGACTTCTCTGTGTATGCTCTTTGAGGTGGACTCCAAAATTGAAAATACTGCGTGGAAACAAAGACACCTAACGTACATCTTGATGCCCTTGAGGTAAGCTAAAACCTTTCTTTTACTGTCTATGGCTAAAACATATCAAAAATTAATTTCAAAGTGAGCTATCCATTTCAAGGAAACATCCAGCCAAAAATGAAAATCGTTATAATTTACTCATCCAAAACGTATGTAAAAATGAAGAATAATCTTCATTTAGTTTTTTTTATATATCTATATTCAACAACAATTAATAGTAACACAGCTGTCTGTCTTCAAAGAACAATAATAATTGCGTCTTATTGCTCTCGAAAGTAGAAGTAATTTAATAAAAGTAATTATTATGATTTGTGCACAGTATTTCAAGTTTCCTAAAGTCATACAATATCTTTCTTTGAGGATCAGATTCTCTATTGTCCGAAAAGCTTCAGCTCTCATAATGCATATGCGATATGCGATTGTGTCAGTCATGTGAAACCTTTCACTTTTGAGTGAGCTTGCTTTAACTCAGTCTTGTACACCATTACCAATTCTTTTCTGAATAAATCAAGAGCAGGTGACCTTGTGGAGGAACTAGTATTTAGCTTCTTCAAGGGGCTCAGTGTCTCTCCGCAGGTTCTCCTTAAAACATTGTTATCTTCAATTACGGTGCCAGTTTTGTCACTTTTCCAGTTCTCATGTCTCACAATTTCCATATGATTATGAGCGCTGGCTTCAGGGCCCGACCCATCAAAAGAATCATTTCTGAATTCATAAGAGGCCTGGGAAATGATTCCATGTAAATGAAGATCAGATCAGACGTTGTGTGTGTGTGTGTGTGTGTGTGTGTGTGTGTGTGTGTGTGAGAGAGAGAGAGAGAGAGAGAGATTTCTGCCTCCCTTCAAAGGCATTGAGGGTTTTATTTTTTTTTTATTATTTTTTTTTTTTTATTACAATAACATAACTTTGGTATTTCATAACAGCTCATACAGCCAAAATTTTCTTTGGATATACATGTTCAATATAAAATGATAAAGAAAATAGAAATAATAGTTATAATACAACAAGGCATTTCTTAGTCGAATAAAAAAGCAGACATTTTATAGACCAAAAAAGGATATATCAGTCACTGAGTATCTTCAAGAAAGTTCCACAAAGCAAAGCATCAGACCTTTAATGCAGATCATATGTTAGTTTCTCTATAGACCATTTCACAAGATGTAAACAACACTGGTCCAGAAGCACTTCCTGTTCCAGTTTTGTAACACTACATAAAAGCTGGGATAAAATACAACCAACAGAACATTTAAAACTGAATCAAAAAGTTAAACAAACATCTTTAAGATGTTTTCTTTACATGTGAAATAAAGAAAACAGTTACAAACTGAAACAGGAAGTGCTTCTGGACCAGTGCTGTTTACATCTTGTGAAATGGTCTATAGGTAGAATAGCATATATATTTGGAGACATTGCAAAGGCATTGAGGGTTTTAAGTGAGTGAACACTGAATGGAAAAACATCTTGAATTCTTGATTCCACCTTTTCTGACCTTTTGAATTTGTCCATGTGCTAAAACCAGAAAGCCAAAACAAACAACATGTCGACCTCAAATTGTAACAGCTTTAACAATTTTTACTCATTCAGTCAGTGACATATCAATTAACACATACAACAACAACAACAAAAAGGATTCAAAGTAATTACATTACAAAAATAAAAAAATTATTCAAAAAGTTCATGAACAAGAAATGGTATGGAAGCCCATATCCACCACATAAGAAAAAAAAAACATCCTTTGTTACATTTATGGGATAAAAAGTTTATTTTTATGACTATCAACTTATTTATGAAAAAAACAAAAACTTTTACTGTCATGACATTTTATTTCATAAATTTGGCTTTATTTCCTCAGAGCATCTCTTGGGCTGAATGAGAGTTTGAGCCGCACGGAAGTTTCAAAGAAGCTTTTGCATTAATCTGCGGTGGAGATGACAGTCTGAGGTTTGTGCATTTTGATGAACTCTGGGATTGAGTTTAAAACTGCTTTCATTTTAGTTCACTAGACCGTAATCCTCTAACCCTGCTTTCTTAATCAAAACTGGGAGTTTTTAATCTAGCGTTGCGCAGCGCAGGATTACGGCTCTATGACCTTGTGCTGCTGCACAGCTGTTTCCTCCTACAGCAGCGCTCGTGTTGTAGCGCTTCTGGCGGATGGAATAATCAGACTGTCTTTCTCTGCATGTGCGATGTGTGTGTTTTTAAGTGTTGTAGATAAATTGTTTCTTTCTATCGGTGATCTGAATAGAAGGATTATCGGTGTGTCTGCACATTAAAGGGATAGTTCACCTAAAAAAATCTGTTATTTACTCACCCTCATGTTCTAAACTTTGTTTCAAGAGATTGTAAAACTAACCCACATGAATTGGGAGATTATCAGGCTACGTTTACACAAAGCCGGGTATTTATCGAAATGAATATTTTCCCCCTCTCCGTTTCCAAAAGTAACATTGTGCACACACCCGCATAAATACGCCGTCGAGCACAATCATAACCATGCCAAACCTATTGGCGGCAGTGTAGGGAGAAGGGTAAAGCCATGCAAGCCAATCAGAATCCTCAGAATCGGCAAGTGAGAATCTAAAACCACGTTTCTCCCAGTTCACACGACAACACACAACCAGCGTTTTCAGAAATCTCCACTTTGGCTGGAGATTTAAAAAAATAATCGTTTTCTGTGATAAAAAAACAGGGTTTTCGTGTAAACGAGAGGCCAAACCGCAGGGAAATATCTGCGTTTTCCCTTCGTGTAAACGGGGCCTCAGACTGAATTTTATATAATGGGACCAACCACCTGGAGGCGATCTAATCGTTTTGGCTTCATTATTCAGGATGTGTGGCACACTAGGTCGGAATGCGCACGGGCTAATTACATTACGAGCTACAGGCAAAACAAACATTTGAGTTGAATTTGAGGTTTTCACAAAAATAAGTTCATCAAGCCCTCGTCTAACGACCCCAGTGCTCCAAATAGCAAATAAACATCTAAAAGTATTTTTATTTTTCTGTTTTCTGATGTGTAACTTTACATTTTTTTTTTAATCTCTCAAATTTCAATACAATTATCTTCGTGTGTGTTTCATAGATGAATGACAAGTAAGTGATGACATTGTTTTTCTCATGTTTTGGGTGAACTAACCATTTAAACAGCTTTAAATAGTTGAATGTATTTTTCCCCCGATATACACTATGTGACAGAAAATCCCACCATACTTGCAATATTGTTTTGTATAGGTGAAGAGGAATGTGATTTTTTAGAAATCACAGTTACACCAAACACTGTGTGTGTAATGGGAATAATACAGGTTTTGTGCTTTTTGAAGCATCCATCTTTATCGCATCACTTGAAAATGTACTAGAAAAAATTAAAACATAAACGGAGCAATTTCACTGGGGTGGGTCATCATCACACCATCCGTGCTCGGGACATAATAATGTGCAGCTTTTATCGCCCTCTGCTGGTAAGACAAAAAAAAGACAATTCTTTGCTTAAAAAAAAACTTTCATCAAGAGAAAGACACAAGAAAATAGTTACATTACAAAGTCACAATTGACAGTGTGATCGCTGTGTGACTCTGTGTCTTTAGTCTCTGTAGCGGCTCTTAATTCACTATCATCTGATCCTGAAGAACCTGAACTGATGTCTGAACGATGAAAGTCCTACAATGAAACAAACAGACACATATTAGTATGAGACATTACTGCGGTCAAATCACGTCTGGAGATCATTTCAGGAAAATAGCCAGTGATATTAGAATATTCATATTACAGTAAGAGATATTAATGAAAAGCTGCTAATAGATTAATAACAGTAAGTGATAAACAACTCTCAAAAGACAAAAAAGGCATTTATTCCTTAAAAAAAGCTTTCATAAAGAGAAAGACACAAAAAATAGTTACATTACAAAGTCACAATTGACAGTGTGATCGCTGTGTGTGTCTGTGTCTCTGTAGCGGCTCTTTACTCACCATCAGCCGATGCTGAAGAAATCGACTGACGTGTAAACGCTGAGAGTCCTACAATAAAACACACAGACACATATTAGTATGAGACATTACTGAGTCACATCACATCTGGAGATCATTTCAGGAAAAACACAGTCAGTGATATTAGTATATTCATATTACAGTAAGAGATATTAATGAAAAGCTGCTAATAGATTAATAACAGTAAGTGATAAACAACTCTCTCTTAATCACTTGCACAGAGACACTGTTAAGTAATGAAAATATATTTATATATAATATTTATAAATCAGTCACATCACAGACTAAAACTAAAAGTATGAAGACTGAAGTGGAGCTGAATTATGATCTTTTATTTTCCGGTTACAAACATATGATGTGTTAATGAACTTGGGCTAATTTAAAAGCTTTAAATGAAAAATATACCCACATAGATTAGTTCATTCAGTTTATAATGTGGATCATCCTTCAGATCAGAGAGCAACTTCACTCCTGAATGTCCAAAACCATTCTCATACAGATTCAGTTCTCTCAGGTGTGAGGGGTTTGATCTCAGAGCTGAAGCCAGAGCAGCACAGCCTTCATCTGTGATGCCACACCTACTCAACCTGTGGAGAACAAATGACACACTGTGAATTGTAGTTTAAGTGTCTGTAACTGCAATGTGATCTCATGAGAATAACGTGTGTATTTTTACGTTAAGTGTAGTTCTGCACATGTACATTTACTTACGATTTTATACACTCAGAAACGTATAATACTGACGTATTTACAGTGCTAAAAGGTAAAATATTTACGTATTGACACCACAAAACCGTAAATTATTTACGTGGGTAGATGACAAATAAGGGTGAAACAGGGTTCAAATACTGAGGTTAGCAGATTTTTTTACTCATTATGTAATTTATTAAGCTTTTCTCACAGCTCCAGGCAAAATATTGTCCTGCGGTGTGACATGACATTACTGTAAAATACAAATACAAATAAGGTATGTTTTAAGTTTAACAAGTATTCTTAAAGAATGAATATTAAAATTCTGCATATATTGTTTTTCACAGATGTTTTTTAATTATATTCTTTGCTTGTGCCATGTGACGCAAGTGATGTCACACCACAGGACAGGATATTTTCATGTCTGGGAAAAATTTGGGAAAGTCAAAAAAGACTTGACCCTCCCTTCACCAGTAATTAATTTTTCTATGACTCTCCAAAACGATTGTGAAAAAAAGCATGACCCTCCCCGATAATTTATTGATTACTTCTGTACTGGTTTGCACTTGGCAAAGATGTTCAGATAGCCTTTTTTTTTTTTTTTTAACAACTACAGTAACAAACGACTAAACTCCTGCTTTCTCATCCTACTATGGCTGCAACAATATACCAAAATTTTGTTCGTTACATAATTTTTTTTTATTTTAGATTTAAAAAAAAAATGATAATAAAAAAATCACATTTTTGGTGCTGATGCATGGTGCGTTCATGTAACAAGGGTGGCGCTCCAAACTTTGAAGTCTAAAGTATCTAAAAGCTGACACAAAAAAACGGTAAAGGTAATGATTATGAATATGTCAAATATATCAAGGAGACATTTTAATTGTTTATTAATAAACAAGGTTTTTCTGTGTCAGTGTGTCGTCTTCAAGATATGAAGTTGATGATGCTGACTTGCGATCTTCACAGTAACGCACCAGAGAGAAATGCACATTTCATACGGATTATTACATAAGCATGCAGAGATCATGTTTTTCGTTTTTAAATGTTCTGTTTAAAAGTAGACATCACACTTTCTATACATTTTATAAGGTTTGTGAGGAAAATAGCCGGTGAGTTTCGGTTTATTTATGAGAGTCCAGTTCACGTGCCGGCATCTCTGTTTCTTATCTATCGTCTTCTATATTTACGTCTTATTTATTAAATCAAGGCAATTGGTTGATGAAACATTAATTAAAATAACATACAATTGTATAAGATACACTTACTTTAAAGAAAGGCTGTGCTTTCTGAAGTCTTTGAAAGTTTTAAAGTCACTTTCACAGCGGTCTATAACGAAGAACTGTCATGTCCGTAACATTGTGTTTTTTTTTCCCCTCATAAATACGAGCACGAAAAATAAAATAAATAAATATATTTGATGTTCTGTGGGGGCTGATTCTTCTTCCTCCTATTAACCTACTTTCAGGAAAGCTATCAGTTCCTTTATCAATAGGCTACACATGAAAAGCACCCCAGGGGCATTATAGATCTGTTATGTTTAATCTATTAAGTTTTGTTATGTAGAAGTGTATTTTGAATTAAAGTGTGCTGTGAACTCTGTTGCCTTGAAACTCAAGCTGCCGTCATTCATTCACGTCCCGGTCCCTGACCGCCTTACCTGCCAATATGGCGGTTTAAACAGAGTAGGTCACGTGACGTCCGGAGCTCTATTAACAACTGAAGTATTGATCAGTAGGGAAGCCTATATGTTATTCAGGGCTCCAGACTAACTTTTTTTACTAGGAGCGCTGTTGCCCCTAACTGAAAATTTTAGGAGCGCAATCAGAAAATTTAGGGGCACACCTTAAATCAGCTCGCAAAGCAATTATTCAAATTTCCCCCAAAACAACTGTAATACTGACAAATTCTATAATAATAAATAGACTTAACATTATGATATGCTGTTTTATTTTAAGTTCACAGGGCTCCAGACCCAAATTTGAAA
Source organism: Pimephales promelas (assembly GCF_016745375.1). The sequence goes on along the minus strand of NW_024121211.1, from coordinate 179,046 downwards.
GCAGCACCACCTCAACTGAGAACTCACACTCACACTCACTCAACTCTACAAAAAAAAAAAAGAAAAAAAAATCTAGTAGCACTGGGGCTGACACTAGGGTGTAGATGAAATTAACTTTAGTTATCATTTATAATGTCTTAGGCCTAATATTAAATAAAAAAAAAACTATTAATTTGAAAACATGTATATGGAGTGAAAATAGCCAATAAACATTCCTACTGTTTACAATGGTGTTATTATTTTTTAAATAAATGTTTAAATAAGAGTCTTAAAAAATCTTAAAAATGTTTATTTTAGGACAATCTTTGAAGGATGAACAAAAAATGTGTTGGTCATCACATAAAAAATACAAAAAATAAAATATTTATATATGATATTATAGTTTTGATTTTGAAGTGCTAGAAAAAGATGTGTATAGGCTACTTTTAAGTGTTTGACTATTTCTTCCACATTATCATATTTATGGTTAGAGTTAAGTTACTACATTAGCCTAAATCCATGGTGAGCTGCTGATTTAGTGGACTGAAAGCCTTCTATAAGTGTTTATCCTGGTTTCCACGTCAGCGCTGTTGATATGATAACTTATTTATAACTTACTATATATGGTTTATAACAGAACTCTGCGCCGAATCGGAATGTTTGTCACTGGATCTCGTGGTGTTGATGTTATTAATTCTGAAGCGAATTCAATGGATTCATTCACTGGATCTCCTAACAGTGTCACGAGAGCGAGATCGGCCCGCGACTGGCAAGTTCGGGGCTTTTTTTTTTACTGTCAGTGGTTCGGGTCGCTGGTGCTGCTGCTCGACGGTCCTAATCACGAGTATCGTATTTTCGTTCCACTTTCATTTTGTTTGCATTCGCTGCTAGGTAACGAGTCGATAGATCGCTTATTGCTCAGATGCACGTAGCAGGTTGTGATATTTGTCTCCTTCTCCTTCCCACAGACGTTTACGCGCGCGATTCTTGTCACGGATTCATTGACGCGTCCCTTCCATGCTTAACCATGCGTTTAACGTGTGGCAAATTTACTGGTCGCACATGTGCGACTGGATGTAAAATTCAGTCGCACACTCTCAAAATTTGGTCACAAAATGCGACCATTTGGTCGCAGTCTGGAGCCCTGTTATTTGAGTCAAGACATTCAGGAAAATGATTACCCCCCCCCACAACATACTGGATATATTCATTAAACATGTCTGGGGATGTTCTTTTAAGAACAACTGTGTGTGTGTGTGTTGCAAAACAACAAATTACATATTTTACTACAAAATTCGGAGTAAAATAAGACGCATATGGATTTTAAACGTTCAAACATTTATACATTTGTTTGCCAAAAAAAGCAAGGAAAGTTGTCCATTTTCTTTAAATAAAACTTTTACTTTATTTTATTCTTTAAAACTGACTGATGACCAGCATCTTTTATTGTAGCTAAACAGTTTTCCTTATGAGTAAAACACAATTTTCACTTAGAAAACTTTTTAAATGTATGACTGAACTTTTTTTTTCTTTTGACAAAATTACCTGAGGTGTGTAACAACCACAAGGGATTTATGTTGATTCCTAAGTTTCGGGTACAGTGCAAACATGCAAGTTCCACACTCTGGTAAAACCCGCAGATAAAAAAAAAAAAAAAAAAATTAAGAGGCTTTTTAAATGTGACTGAACTTTCTCTTTTTGACAAACCAGTATTTCATATTATATTATACTTAATATTATATTGAGTTGTTTAACGTCCGCAGAATAGTTCATTTCAACGTCCTGCTTAGCGTTATTTTTTTTTTCAATTGTTATCACCATCTTCTTTGACTCAAATAAAGTTGTTATATGTGCTAAAAATCTTTGTACATTTCTGTCAGATTTGTTAGAGGAACACATTAAGAATTATAAAGTTACATATCCTTGTAAAGACTATGAATAAAATTCAAACATAATCGTTATGATTTGTGTTTGCACAAAAGTAAATTAAAAAGGTCAATTAATTACAAAAGTGTGTAAGGCATATAGGAAAAGAGACAATTAGCCCTAAAGAATACAGAAATCCTCTCTCCTGGTCTATTGTGAAAGTTTATGTCGATACAGTGTGTTAAATGATATTTTTCCACTAATCGATGACACGCTTTACATTTAGTTTCTTTGTTCTTTGTTGGTAAAGACTACTTTCTGAGCGTGGTCAAACGTGTGTATAGGACGTTTTAGGCGTCTGTCTTTTAGGTTTGATCCAGAAAACAGTAATTTTGTTTTATGTCTTAAAATTTTGTTGTGAACGTGCCCTACTAAGAATGAGCCTATGATTGAATCTGGACATAAAGCAAAATAACTGATAAAAATTAGACAGTCCTCAGATGACATGTTTTTTTTTTATATCAAAACATCTAGTGTTAATTCGATCTCATACAGTTTCATTAAAATAAGTTATTACTCCACCACGTGCGTGACGTAATGAACGACCAACGTAGTTGAACGACCACTTTGCGACAATATGGTTTCGGGAAACAGTCGTGACCATAGGTGACCATAACTATGCATCATACTATGGTAGTAAAGCAGTTAGTTACGTCATTGTACGGGAAACACACCCCTGATCTGAAGCGAGACATAAAAACTGTGTAGACTGTGCGGACTGGAATTGGGAACCCCTGGAAATACTGAAGTCAGATAAATAATTATGTACATCATTCTACAGCTGCTTTTTGTTCAGATTATTGGTTCAAAATGGTGGTATTAGCCTCCAGTCATACACTGTATTTCAGTTGCACCCATCTAAACGAATGCTGCGACATATGAGAACACAATGAGCTCATGGGACTTCAAAACAAGTAAAAAATAAGATGAAAATAGACAAGCAGATGAGTTTTAATCAAACTACTACAGTAGAAGCAACTGAACCTTCAGTAAATGTTTGGTGGGTCAAAAACAGGAACAGCAGGTTATGTGATGTGATGAAAAAAATAAATTAAAATATAGCTGCGAGCAGCGATGAAGGGCCCAAGCCGGTGGCACCGCAACCCCGGTTCCTTAGTTACCTAAAATCACCAGGGTGGCCATGCCACTGGCTTTGGCCCTTCATCGCGGATCACAGCTATATATATATATATATATACTGTATATATACATATATATATGAAGCCGGTGGCACCGCCACCCTGGTGCCTTTAGGTTTATTGTGCACGACATGCAAAATGTAACCCTGCTTTGACTGATGCAAGCTCTACAGCACAGTTTATAGTAAGAAAGAATATAGTAAGAAAGAAAAGTAAGCTGTTACTCTGAGATGGTTTGGGAAACAAACATTCATCATGTCGCATTGGTTTTAGTTACTTGTCCTCGAACAGAGCCCTAATCTGTTTATATTTCTGTTACACATTCTACATTGATTAAAAAAGAAAAATCAAATGTGTTTTTAATTCATACAGAAATAAAATATTTATAATTCAGCTGAGAATAAAGTTAGTTCAAATTTTAAGAAAAACAAATATATGATCTGAAATATAGCACATTCATTTTTAAATTCATTCAGGTTCAATTACCAAAAATACAATCTTAATTTAAAGCAAATAATAAATCTAAAATATATGGGTTATATGCATATTTTGTAAAAAAAGAAAAAAAAAAGAAAGAAAGATATATATCTAAAAACACAAGGCCTTAAACTTTAACAAGGGTGCAACTCTTATCACTACAACAAACATAGTCACACACACAAGTCAAGTCACTTACATTTTAGATGCAATATTGACTTTTTAGATGCAATATTGACTTTCAGCAGAGAAAATAGTTAAACAAAGATCACAGCGACCCATCGCGCATCTCAAAGCAATGTGTTTTCTCATTACTGAATGATTCAGCATTTTGAATCCATGACTCGTTCATTAAGACGGTCATCTGGCGACACCTTATGGTGATTTAGGGTTGTGTTTAAAAGTATCGTTCTTTACAGCGATTTTTAATTGACTCCTGTTAAACCAATCTCGTAACATTATTGTGTAACCGATTTAATTTGATCAGCCTTACCTAGGGTAACAGCCCTATAGTGTCTTATTATTCTAAATTATTGAATTTATTGATCAAATTTACTAATGAAAAATTAAGCATACATTTATTAAGACTAGGCTGCCCTGCAGATATTAGGCTACAATATGCAGATTTAAATATACCATTTATCAAATAATCTGTTTATTTTTAGGTTACACATTACATTGTTTAAAAAATAAAAATCAAATGTGACCCGCTCTGGCGAAATGAGTCGGAAGTTGCAACCTTCCATTTTAAGATATGGGCCGATTATGTGGAAAAACCATGAAATAACAAAAAAAAAATATATATATATTTTTGCTAATTTCAAAGAACAGACATTCAAAAATAATCTCACAGGGTTTCGTAGTCGAGATAATTGAGTAAAGGTATTTAAATAACGATTAAAGTTGTCAAAGCTTTAAATTCGCTGAAATAAACATTGCTCTTCTCAACTCCCCTCGTCACCTCTGAGCATTTCCCGGGTATCCCCTGAAACGTTGAACTCACTGGAGGCTTCTAACCTAAACTGCGTGAGTATATTTATCTGCAAGAAGAATATAGCCTATGTAAGGCTGTAACGATCGCGACACTCAGATCCACGAACCTGTGTCGCGGTGTGAGAAGACAGAATCACACCGACACGTCCCTTCAACTCCCGAAGTTATCCTTCACGTCCAGACCCAATGCTACAACATCTTTACTATTAGTATTATTTGAAGTTAACATTATAAAATACGTAGACTTACACCACAAAACTTAAATTATTACTAAATTTTTTAAAATTGGGCAATTTCAGCATTATGGAGGAGATCCAATTCCCAGATAATTAAATATTTTAATAAATTGGCCTATGTGAACCACACTGCACAAACCAAAAGTAATACTCACCGGATGAAGAAGGGTTGACTCTCTCCAGAACATAAAATCTTTATTTTATTTTCCGTGTTCGCATTTATGAGGAAAAACAATCCGAACGTGACCGTTCTCTGGAAGCAGCACTAAAACTTTCACATAGCTTAAACATGCAAGCACAAAGCCTTTCTTTAAAGTAAATTTCGTTTTAAAATAATTATCTTAATTTAAATCAATGTTTCATCAACCAATTACTAGGATTTAATAATAAGAAATAAATTGCAGACAATAGGCTAGGCCTAATCACGACGCGGAGACGTCGACTGGCACGTGAACTGAAGCTTGTCTCATGAACCGAAAGTCAGCGTATAAGGTATCCTCACAGACATATATATTGAAATGTCTACTTTTAAAGACAACCATTCAAAATGAAAGAAAACAGACTGCTCTCTGCTTATGTGGGCTAATCCGTATGAAAACTGAATTTCTCTCTGACTCCTCTTCAATCTTTCTGATTTTAGAACATTTTTGTAAAAGTGACTTTTAATTATTTATTTCAAAAAAATTAAAAATAATTTGAGTTTCAGCCTCGTTAAATTGCATTTATATATGTTAATCTATTTGGTCAAATTAAGCTATATAAAATAAATAGTTTATCCCTTAAAATGCTATGGATTTTGAAAGATATAAAAAAATAAATAAAAAAAAACGGGCAAAAAAACTTTAAAAGCGATTTTCTTAGGTTTTCAATTGGAAAAAAAGGGCAGACGACCAGAATTCAAATCTGTATATCTTTACAACCATTCAAGGTATGACCAAGGTATCATTTGAAAGCTTACAGTGTCCTCTTTCCATTAATATCAAAATCTCAATTTTTAAATTTGGGTCACTGTGACTAATTTTGCTGGATCAGGTCGGTCACAAATGTGTTTTTTATTGTAGTATTATTTTATACAGAAATACATTATAATTATATATAATATACAAAATATAACCGTGGGCGCGATTAAACAGTGTTACAATAAAACTCAACATTGTGTTTTTTAAAAATAAATTCAAATAATACAAATCCCGAAATTGCGCTAATTTTAAAATTAAACTAAAACTCATGGCTGCACAAGCATTCATAACTGTGCGCGCCAACAGCGAGGAACCAGCAGAACAGAGTGAACGTTCATTCTGTTTAGTTCAATCCTACTTAATAGGAATTTATTTAAAATGCTTGCTCTACTCCACAACATTAATGTCTTGTGCGGATATCTGTATTTTGACTTTCGGTTTTAAGTAAGCGATTTAAAAGTTCCCGAGTCCCAGCGGAGTCACACGTTGATTAACCGGTGGGAATATACACAATAGGCCTAACTGATATTGAACACAAGAGGGCAGTATAGCACTACGTATGACTCAGATTATTTTTTCTTCTTCTGAATTTTACAACCTGGCTGTTTTTGAACGTAAACATAATTCTTAAATGAAAAAAGGGAAAAACTGCTTTAATTATAATATTTGTATAATTTAATTTAGAAACAAATGATGTATAATTACATTTTTAGAAGATATGAGGCTTTTAGTGTTTACTTTTTTGACATTACTTTAATCTTTTGCCAAAGTTGCACATGCCTACTGGCTAATAAATGTGATGTATCTGTCGAGCTATCTGTATCTATCTGTTTCAAGCAATTTCAAGCATGCTAAGAGTCCCAAAAGTATTAAAAAATGTTAAAGTTTGTTTGTTGCCACAGCAACAGTATCAAAGATATCAAGAATCCATTCACAGGTCTACATCTGCTGTATTTTTACATTATACAGATGAAGTTTGAAGCAAATCGGTTAAAAATAAGAGGGTGATATCAAAGCATTTTGAAAGTGACACACTTCCTGCTGCCAGTTGGTGGCGCTATAACTTTGACTCACAATAGTCACATCCATGTAATCAGCCTCTTACAGTGAACACACTGCTGAAGTTTCATCAAGATCAGTTAATGTATGCTGAAGTTATAACACACTTCCTGTTTCACGTTTCTCGCCATAATTTTGTTTCCTCGCCACGGCCAAACCGTTCGAGATATCAAAAATCCCCTCGCAAACTTTCATCCTCAATGCCTTGACTTCATGCTGACCGAGTTTCGTGCCGTGTGTTTGAATTCTCTAGGAGGAGTATTGCACATTCCATTGCGAGCGTTTTACAAACAAACCTCAATAGCCGACTTCCTGTTTGGCTGGGGTAAAAAGTAAGAGCGTGAGGTATAGATGAAACGATGAGATCAACATGTGTACCGAGTTTCATATTATTACATGCAAGCGTGTTTGATTTATGGACCAAGTGTTCGGACCCCGTTCCAGGGGGCGCTGTCTAGCCCCCCTGCCACACCCAGGTACCATCTTCAGCCCGGCTCTGATGGCTGTGGGATCTGACCTGTGTGCAAAGTTTCAAGAGTTTTCAAACCCGTTAAGGGGCCCAAAAGCCGCTAAGAGTCTCAAAATCATAAAAAAAAAGAATTTTAAAGTTTGATGCGTTGCCACGGCAACAGTATCAAAGATATCAAGAATCCATTCACAGGTCTTCATCTGCTATGTATTTACATTATACAGATTAAGTTTGAAGCACATCGGGTAAAAATAAAAGGGTGAGTTCAAAGCATTTTGAAAGTGACACACTTCCTGCTACCAGTTGGTGGCGCTATAACTTTGACTCACAATAGTCACATCCATGTGATCGTCCTCTTACAGCGAACAACTGCTGAAGTTTCATCAAGATCAGTTAATGTATGCTGAAGTTATAACACACTTCCTGTTTCACGTTTCTCGCCATAATTTCGTTTCCTCGCCACGGCCAAACCGTTCGAGATATCAAAAATCCCCTCGCAAACTTTCATCGTCAATGCCTTGACTTCATGCTGACCGAGTTTCGTGCCGTGTGTTTGAATTCTCTAGGAGTAGTACTTCAAATTCCATTGCGAGTGTTTTATGAACAACCCTAAATAACCGACTTCCTGTTGGGCTGGGTAAAAAGTAATAGTATGAGGTATATATGAACGATGAGATCAACATGTGTACCGAGTTTCATATTATACATACAAGCGTGTTTGAGTTATGGACCAAGTTTTCGGACCCCGTTCCAGGGGGCGCTGTCTAGTCCCCTGCCACGCCCGGGTACCATCTTCAGCCCGGCCCTGATGGCCGCGGGTTCTGACCCGGGGCTAAGTTTCAAGAGTTTTTGAGCATGTTAAGGGCCCAAAAGTGCCCGAATAGTCGTATAAATAATAATAATAATAATAAATATAGCTGCGAGCAGCGATTGCGGGCCCAAGCCGGTGGCACCGCAACCCGATGCCTTTAGTTACCCAAAGGCACCGGGATGGTGGTACCGCCGGCTTTGTCGCTTTATCGCTGCTCACATCTATATTTATATTTAATATAAAGCCGGTGCACGCCACCTTGGTGCCTTTAGGGTTATTCTGTACGACGTGTAAAAACGTAACCCCCGCTTTGACTATCAAAAAGAAGTGTATTGTAGAGCTTGCAT
>NW_024121211.1:85000-170151 GCF_016745375.1 Pimephales promelas | reverse complement strand
TGAGAATAAAAGTTAGTTCAAATTTTAAAGAAAAAAAATATATGATCTGAAATATAGCACATTCATTTTTAAATTCATTCAGGTTCAATTACCAAAAATACAATCTTAATTTAATTTAAAGCAAATAATAAATCTAAAATATATGGGTTATATGCATATATTTGTAAAAAAAGAAAAAAAAAAGAAAGAAAGATATATATCCAAAAACACAGGCCTTAAACTTTAACAGGGTGCAACTCTTATCACTACAACAAACATAGTCACACACACAAGTCAAGTCACCTTACATTTTTAGATGCAATATTGACTTTTTAGATGCAATATTGACTTTTTTTCTGTTTCAGCAGAAAATAGTTAAACAAAGATCACAGCGACCCATCGCGCATCTCAAAGCAATGTGTTTTCTCATTACTGAATGATTCAGCATTTTGAATCCATGACTCGTTCATTAAGACGGTTCATCTGGCGACACCTTATGGTGATTTAGGGTTATGTTTAAAAGTATCGTTCTTTACAGCGATTTTTAATTGACTCCTGTTAAACCAATCTCGTAACATTATTGTGTAACGATTTAATTTGGTCAGCCTTACCTAGGGTAACAGCCCTATAGTGCCTTATTTATTCTAAATTATTGAATTTATTGATCAAATTTACTAATGAAAAATGAAGCATATTTATTAAGACTATAGGCTGCCTGCAGATATTAGGCTACAATATGCAGATTTAAATATACCATTTATCAAATAATCTGTTTATTTTTAGGTTACACATTACATTGTTTAAAAAATAAAAATCAAATGTGACCCGCTCTGGCGAAATGAGTCGAAGTTGCAACCTTCCATTTTAAGATATGGGCCGATTATGTGGAAAAACCATGAAATAACAAAAAAAAAAAAAAAAAAAAAATTTTTTTTTTGCTAATTTCAAAGAACAGACATTCAAAAATAATCTCACAGGGTTCGTAGTCGAGATAATTGAGTAAAGGTATTTAAATAACGATTAAAGTTGTCAAAGCTTTAAATTAGCTGAAATAAACATTGCTCTTCTCAACTCCCCTCGTCACCTCTGAGCATTTCCCGGGTATCCCCTGAAACGTTGAACTCACTGGAGGCTTCTAACCTAAACTGCGTGAGTATATTTATCTGCAAGAAGAATATAGCCTATGTAAGGCTGTAACGATCGCGACACTCAGATCCACGAACCTGTGTCGCGGTGTGAGAAGACAGAATCACGACACCGACACGTCCCTTCAACTCCCGAAGTTATCTTCACGTCCAGACCCACATGCTACAACATCTTTACTATTAGTATTATTTGAAGTTAACATTATAAAATACGTAGACTTACACCACAAAACTTAAATTATTACTAAATTTTTTAAAATTGGGCAATTTCAGCATTATGGAGGAGATCCAATTCCCAGATAATTAAATATTTTAATAAATTGGCCTATGTGAACCACACTGCACAAACCAAAAGTAATACTCCGGATGAAGAAGGGTTGACTCTCTCCAGAACATAAAATCTTTATTTATTTTCCGTGTTCGCATTTATGAGGAAAAACAATCCGAACGTGGCCGTTCTCTGGAAGCAGCACTAAAACTTTCACATAGCTTAAACATGCAAGCACAAAGCCTTTCTTTAAAGTAATTTTCGTTTTAAAATAAATTATCTTAATTTAAATCAATGTTTCATCAACCAATTACTAGGATTTAATAATAAGAAATAAATTGCAGACAATAGGCTAGGCCTAATCACGACGCGGAGACGCGCGGCACGTGAACTGAAGCTTGTCTCATGAACCGAAAGTCAGCGTATAAGGTATCCTCACAGACATATATATTGAAATGTCTACTTTTAAAGACAACCATTCAAAATGAAAGAAAACAGACTGCTCTCTGCTTATGTGGGCTAATCCGTATGAAAACTGAATTTCTCTCTGACTCCTCTTTAATCTTTCTGATTTTAGAACATTTTTGTAAAAGTGACTTTTTAATTATTTTTAAAAAAAATTTAAAATAAGTGAGTTTCAGCCTCGTTAAATTGCATTTATATATGTTAATCTATTGGTCAAATTAAGCTATATAAAATAAATAGTTTATCCTTAAAATGCTATGGATTTTGAAAGATATCAAAAAAAAAAAAAAAAAAAAAAAAACGGGCAAAAAAACTTTAAAAGCGATTTTCTTAGGTTTTCAATTGGAAAAAAAGGGCAGACGACCAGAATTCAAATCTGTATATCTTTACAACCATTCAAGGTATGACCAAGGTATCATTTGAAAGCTTACAGTGTCCTCTTTCCATTAATATCAAAATCTCAATTTTTAAATTTGGGTCACTGTGACTAATTTTGCTGGATCAGTGTGACGCTGTGCGGAGAAACAGAGCTGAGGCTGGGTCCAAACGCAGTGTAGCTTTATTAAACAAACTTAAAACAAGACTCGAGAGACGTGAAAGCACCAACGTAGCACACATAAATACCAACAACCAACAAAGACAGGGCAGAAACACAGGGCTTAAATAATCAATGACAAACGAGCTAGACAAGATAACAAGGGGGCGTGAGAAATGAGAAACACCTGGGATAAATAATAGACGGGCAATAACTAATAACGAAAACACACACAATCACTTCGTGACATAGCCTCCCCCTATGGCGGCTCCCGACGCCCATACAAACAAAAAAAAGTTCAGGAGGGCGGTGAAGCGGAGACAGTCTTGGGGGAGGACGGAGGGCCAGGCCCGTGCAGGGGAACAGGACCAGGAGGTAGCCAAGGCGGGCCTGGGCCGCAGAGCATGGGCATACCAGACTGGGCGGAGACCAAGGCGGAGCAGGACGAGGCGGAGGCCAGGGCGGAGCAGGACGAGGCGGAGGCCAGGGCGGAGCAGGACGAGGCAGAGGCCAGGGCGGAGCAGGAAGAGACCAGGGCGGAGCAGGAAGAGGCGAAGGCCAGGGCGGAGCAGGACGAGGCGAGGTCCATGTCCGCATCGCCTCCATGGCCCTCACAGGGTACCTACTGCCCCCCCCAAAAAATACTTGGGGAAATTCACGGGAGGAGCCCCTGGGTGGCGAACGGGCACAGGAAAGGCCTCCCGGAGCCTGAAGGGCGCAGGCAGAGCGAGGCGCAGAGGCGGGCCGGCAGGGCGAGGAGTCTGGGCACGCTCACAGGGCCTGGCGAACCAAACGAGTCCTCCTTCTCCTCCTCCTGCGGCGGCGCGTCACAGGGCTAGACACACTCGCTGGGCTGGACAACTCACTCACTTGAAGAGGAGATGCAGCGCTCACTTGAAGAGGAGATGCAGCGCCCACCCGAAGAGGAGATGCAGCGCTCACTTGAAGAGGAGATGCAGCGCTCACTTGAAGAGGAGATGCAGCGCTCACTTGAAGAGGAGATTCAGCGCTCACTTGAAGAGGAGATTCAGCGCTCACTTGAAGAGGAGATGCAGCGCTCACTTGAAGAGGAGATTCAGCGCTCACTTGAAGAGGAGATTCAGCGCTCACTTGAAGAGGAGATTCAGCGCTCACTTGAAGAGGAGATTCAGCGCTCACTTGAAGAGGAGATTCAGCGCTCACTTGAAGAGGAGATTCAGCGCTCACTTGAAGAGGAGATTCAGCGCTCACTTGAAGAGGAGATTCAGCGCTCACTTGAAGAGGAGATTCAGCGCTCACTTGAAGAGGAGATTCATCCACTTGAACCGGAGATTCATCCACTTGAACCGGAGATTCATCCACTTGAACCGGAGATTCATCCACTTGAACAGGATCACTCACTTGAACTGAAGATTCACTCACTTGAACTGGAGATTCATCCACTTGAACTGGAGATTCATCCACTTGAACAGGAGATTCATCCACTTGAACAGGAGATTCATCCACTTGAACAGGAGATTCATCCACTTGAACAGGAGATTCATCCACTTGAACAGGAGATTCATCCACTTGAACTGGAGATTCATCCACTTGAACTGGAGATTCATCCACTTGAACAGGAGACTCATCCACTTGAACTGGAGATTCATCACTTGAACTGGAGATTCATCCACTTGAACTGGAGATTCATCCACTTGAACAGGAGATTCCCTCGCGGGGCTCACGTGAATCACGAGTTCGGCTGGGCTGACGTGAAGCGCGGGCTCGGCTGGGCTGACGTGAGTCGCGGGCTCGTCAATGCGCACGTGAAGCGCGGGCTCGTCGTGACTGACGTGAACCAGCGGTGAAGACGACGAGGGCTTTGCGGGTAAAGTACACTCGGCAGGTGTCGAGTAGAATAAGCGCGCAGTAGTGAAGAGGTCCTGCAAGGAACAAGCCCGAGCGACATACCCGTCAAGAGTCCAGTTGGCAAGGTCCCGCGGCATCCATCGAGCGATCTCATAATCCAGCCCATTCAGAAACAGGCCCATGAGCTGGATATCATCTAGCGCTCCCACACTGCTAATGGACAGGAACTCCTTCGCGTACCTTTGGACAGACCGGCCCTCTTGCAAGACTGACGACAGGTATTCTGTCATAGCCCGGTTGCTGACGACTGCTGGACCCATATTGAGGTTGGTTGTTCTGTGACGCTGTGCGGAGAAACAGAGCTGAGGCTGGGTCCAAACGCAGTGTAGCTTTATTAAACAAACTTAAAACAAGACTCGAGAGACGTGAAAGCACCAACGTAGCACACATAAATACCAACAACCAACAAAGACAGGGCAGAAACACAGGGCTTAAATAATCAATGACAAACGAGCTAGACAAGATAACAAGGGGGCGTGAGAAATGAGAAACACCTGGGATAAATAATAGACGGGCAATAACTAATAACGAAAACACACACAATCACTTCGTGACAATCAGGTCGGTCACAAATGTGTTTTTTATTGTAGTATTATTTTATACAGAAATACATTATAATTATATATAATATACAAAATATAACCGTGGGCGCGATTAAACAGTGTTACAATAAAACTCAACATTGTGTTTTTTAAAAATAAATTCAAATAATACAAATCCCGAAATTGCGCTAATTTTAAAATTAAACTAAAACTCATGGCTGCACAAGCATTCATAACTGTGCGCGCCAACAGCGAGGAACCAGCAGAACAGAGTGAACGTTCATTCTGTTTAGTTCAATCCTACTTAATAGGAATTTATTTAAAATGCTTGCTCTACTCCACAACATTAATGTCTTGTGCGGATATCTGTATTTTGACTTTCGGTTTTAAGTAAGCGATTTAAAAGTTCCCGAGTCCCAGCGGAGTCACACGTTGATTAACCGGTGGGAATATACACAATAGGCCTAACTGATATTGAACACAAGAGGGCAGTATAGCACTACGTATGACTCAGATTATTATTTTTTTTTATGAATTTTACAACAATTCTGGCTGTTTTTGAACGTAAACATAATTCTTAAATGAAAAAAAGGAAAAATTGGGGAAGTTATAATATTTGTATAATTTAATTTAGAAACAAATGATGTATAATTACATTTTTAGAAGATATGAGGCTTTTAGTGTTTACTTTTTTGACATTACTTTAACCCTCTGAGACCTAAGGGTATTTTTACAATAAATTTTCCGTCTGGTGTCATTTACTAAAAAAGCTTGTAAAATATCAACCCTTTGGTGCACAGACAATTGACACACCTCTTTTTTTTCAGGACAAATTGAACTTTCAGCATATTTGTGTTACATTGATGTCACCTGAATGTAAAATAAGTTATGGGACCATAAAGACAAATGAAAAAATAAATCGGAAATGGAATCACTCAATTATTTATTGAAATCACACACAAATAAATAAAAGCTAAGCAATTTTCCTCTGGAAAATAGTTTGTTCATGTCTTTGGAGTCCTGGAGCACAGGAATAAACATTATAACTTGTACAGAACAAAAACTATTGACATTTTTCCAAAAGAAGTCCAGGCGTTTGGGGCCTCATGAAATTCACTGGTGCCAAGCCTCAAAACAGTTCCTATCAGCAATCACACAGAGGGCCACATCACAGGTTTTGCATTTCTATTTTATTTATTCTTTTATTTATTATGTTCTTTTTATTCTTTTATAATACATTTATACCACTATAATACTTTTTTACAGTAAATAAATAAATGGCACTTCAGCTGGGTCTATCCTAGTAATCTAGTTTCTCATCTGTCAAAAAGCTCTGTTCTCCTGAAAATCCTTCATCCTGCAATGCACCAAAATAGACCAGCGCTTTATTTACGTCCATTTCGCTGTGTTTCTCTGTGAATCGCGCGTCTCCGTGAGTCTCTCTATCTCTCTACACTATATCAGCGCTTGGTTCATGCGTAATGACGCACACCAATGTTTACAACGGATCAGCCTGTAATTGGTCAAAAACCATCACGTGAAAACATCACGTGATATCCAGGATGTCCGCTAGCATTGAGCTAGCGGCAAAAATGACCGAATATTTATGAATTATGGGCTTCAAGATTATCAAAGTTTGACATAAAGCGTTTGGATTTATTGCTGGAAACCTCTGAAAGGAAGCACAAGTTCCAGGCTGGATAGAAAACCTTCTGTAAAGGCTAGAAAGACCCGAAAGACACCCCCGTGATGGCTAGCTCGTTAGCTTTCTGCTGGAAAAAACGGTAAGAAAATCGATAAATCTGTCATCGAGTTATGTAAACATTTATCGGAGGTGACGTGTGGCATCGTCGACGACGCCGTCGGGCTCAGGGGGTTAATCTTTTGCCAAAGTTGCACATGCCTACTGGCTAATAAATGTGATGTATCTGTCGAGCTATCTGTATCTATCTGTTTCAAGCAATTTCAAGCATGCTAAGAGTCCCAAAAGTATCAAAAAAGAATGTTAGTTTGATTTGTTGCCACAGCAACAGTATCAAAGATATCAAGAATCCATTCACAGGTCTACATCTGCTGTATTTTTACATTATACAGATGAAGTTTGAAGCAAATCGGTTAAAAGTAAGAGGGTGATATCAAAGCATTTTGAAAGTGACACACTTCCTGCTGCCAGTTGGTGGCGCTATAACTTTGACTCACAATAGTCACATCCATGTAATCAGCCTCTTACAGTGAACACACTGCTGAAGTTTCATCAAGATCAGTTAATGTATGCTGAAGTTATAACACACTTCCTGTTTCACGTTTCTCGCCATAATTTTGTTTCCTCGCCACGGCCAAACCGTTCGAGATATCAAAAATCCCCTCGCAAACTTTCATCCTCAATGCCTTGACTTCATGCTGACCGAGTTTTGTGCCGTGTGTTTGAATTCTCTAGGAGGAGTATTGCACATTCCATTGCGAGCGTTTTACAAACAAACCTCAATAGCCGACTTCCTGTTTGGCTGGGGTAAAAAGTAAGAGCGTGAGGTATAGATGAAACGATGAGATCAACATGTGTACCGAGTTTCATATTATTACATGCAAGCGTGTTTGATTTATGGACCAAGTGTTCGGACCCCGTTCCAGGGGGCGCTGTCTAGCCCCCCTGCCACACCCAGGTACCAGCTTCAGCCCGGCTCTGATGGCTGTGGGATCTGACCTGTGTGCAAAGTTTCAAGAGTTTTCAAACCCGTTAAGGGCCCCAAAAGCCGCTAAGAGTCTCAAAATCATTAAAAAAACGAATTTTAAAGTTTGATGCGTTGCCACGGCAACAGTATCAAAGATATCAAGAATCCATTCACAGGTCTTCATCTGCTATGTATTTATATTATACAGATTAAGTTTGAAGCACATCGGGTAAAAATAAAAGGGTGAGATCAAAGCATTTTGAAAGTGACACACTTCCTGCTACCAGTTGGTGGCGCTATAACTTTGACTCACAATAGTCACATCCATGTGATCGTCCTCTTACAGCGAACACACTGCTGAAGTTTCATCAAGATCAGTTAATGTATGCTGAAGTTATAACACACTTCCTCTTTCACGTTTCTCGCCATCATTTCGTTTCCTCGCCATGGCCAAACCGTTCGAGATATCAAAAATCCCCTCGCAAACTTTCATCGTCAATGCCTTGACTTCATGCTGACCGAGTTTCGTGCCGTGTGTTTGAATTCTCTAGGAGTAGTACTTCAAATTCCATTGCGAGTGTTTTATGAACAACCCTAAATAACCGACTTCCTGTTGGGCTGGGGTAAAAAGTAATAGTATGAGGTATATATGTACGATGAGATCTATATGTGCACCGAGTTTCATATTATTACATGCAAGCGTGTTTGATTTATGGACCAAGTTTTCGGACCCCGTTCCAGGGGGCGCTGTCTAGTCCCCCTGCCACGCCCGGGTACCATCTTCAGCCCGGCTCTGATGGCCGCGGGTTCTGACCCGTGTGCTAAGTTTCAAGAGTTTTTGAGCATGTTAAGGGCCCCAAAAGTGCCCGAATAGTCGTATAAATAATAATAATAATAAATATAGCTGCGAGCAGCGATGGCGGGCCCAAGCCGGTGGCACCGCAACCCCGGCTCCTTTAGTTACCTAAAGGCACCGGGGTGGCGGTGCCGAAGGCTTTGGCCCTTTCATGATTAAATGTTAAAACGGCTTGCCATACTCTGTCATTTTGACTAGTCACAATTATGTTACAGATATCTTAAATAATAATACAAACTATCCAAAATGTAATTACGACTAGACAGAAAGACATTGTTGATATCTACAATGTTAAAACGGCTTGCCATACTCTGTCATTTTGACTAGTCACAATTATGTTACAGATATCTTAAATAATAATACAAACTATCCAAAATGTAATTACGACTAGACAGAAAGACATTGTTGATATCTACAATGTTAATTTCCGGATAGGCAAACTTAGCTTTTAAATGTTAAAAGGGCTTGCCATACACGGACGTAGGCTCAGAGAGAGTCTCACCATATTCAAACCAAAATATCTGACTTCCTCTTGGTCTGAGCTAATGACTATGAATTAGAAAGTTGTCTGGCTTGAGGAGTACAATGTATATAACGATTTTTGTAACTGTAGATAAAAATAACAACCCCACTTTTGTCAAAAGGTGGCGCTATTTAGTCCCTGCACCATGCCCGTTTCTGAAACTTTGCACATGTCTACTGGCTAATAAATGTGATGTGTCTGTTGAGTTTCATGCAATTTCAAGCATGCTAAGAGTCTCAAAAGCATCCTAAAATAATTTCAAAGTTTGAAGCTTTGCCACGGCAACAGTTTAAAAGATATCAAGAATCCATTCACAGGTCTACATCTACCGTATGTTTACATTATACAGATGAAGTTTTTCATCTGTTTTTCATCATTATACAGATGAAGTTTTTCATCTGTTTACATTATACAGATGAAGTTTTTCATTCATATTATTACATGCAAGCGTGTTTGATTTATGGACCAAGTTTTCGGACCCCGTTCCAGGGGGCGCTGTCTAGCCCCCCTGCCACGCCTAGGTACCATCTTCAGCCCGGGCCTGATGGCTGTGGGATATGACCTGTGTGCAAAGTTTCAAGAGTTTTCAAACCCGTTAAGGGCCTCAAAAGCCATTAAGAGTCTCAAAATCATCAAAAAAAAAAAGAATTTTAAAGTTTGATGCGTTGCCACGGCAACAGTATCAAAGATATCAAGAATCCATTCACAGGTCTTCATCTGCCATGTATTTACATTATACAGATGAAGTTTGAAGCAAATCGGGTAAAAATAAAAGGGTGATTTCAAAGCATTTTGAAAGTGACACACTTCCTGCTGCCAGTTGGTGGCGCTATAACTTTGACTCACAATAGTCACATCCATGTGATCGTCCTCTTACAGCGAACACACTGCTGAAGTTTCATCAAGATCAGTTAATGTATGCTGAAGTTATAACACACTTCCTGTTTCACGTTTCTCGCCATAATTTCGTTTCCTCGCCACGGCCAAACCGTTTGAGATATCAAAAATCCCCTCGCAAACTTTCATCCTCAATGCCTTGACTTCATGCTGACCGAGTTTCGTGCCGTGTGTTTGAATTCTCTAGGAGGAGTATTGCACATTCCATTGCGAGCGTTTTACAAACAAACCTCAATAGCCGACTTCCTGTTGGGCTGGGGTAAAAAGTAAGAGTGTGAGGTATAGATGAAACGATGAGATCAACATGTGTACCGAGTTTCATATTATTACATTCAAGCGTGTTTGATTTATGGACCAAGTATTCGGACCCCGTTCCAGGGGGCGCTGTCTAGCCCCCCTGCCACACCCAGGTACCATCTTCAGCCCGGCTCTGATGGCTGTGGGATCTGACCTGTGTGCAAAGTTTCAAGAGTTTTCAAACCCGTTAAGGGCCCCAAAAGCCGCTAAGAGTCTCAAAATCATCAAAAAAAAGAATTTTAAAGTTTGATGCGTTGCCACGGCAACAGTATCAAAGATATCAAGAATCCATTCACAGGTCTTCATCTGCTATGTATTTACATTATACAGATTAAGTTTGAAGCAAATCGGGTAAAAATAAGAGGGTGATTTCAAAGCATTTTGAAAGTGACACACTTCCTGCTGCCAGTTGGTGGCGCTATAACTTTGACTCACAATAGTCACATCCATGTGATCGTCCTCTTACAGCGAACACACTGCTGAAGTTTCATCAAGATCAGTTAATGTATGCTGAAGTTATAACACACTTCCTGTTTCACGTTTCTCGCCATAATTTCGTTTCCTCGCCACGGCCAAACCGTTCGAGATATCAAAAATCCCCTCGCAAACTTTCATCCTCAATGCCTTGACTTCATGCTGACCGAGTTTCGTGCCGTGTGTTTGAATTCTCTAGGAGGAGTACTTCAAATTCCATTGCGAGTGTTTTATGAACAACCCTAAATAACCGACTTCCTGTTGGGCTGGGGTAAAAAGTAATAGTTTGAGGTATATATGAACGATGAGATCAACATGTGCACCGAGTTTCATATTATTACATGCAAGCGTGTTTGATTTATGGACCAAGTTTTCGGACCCCGTTCCAGGGGGCGCTGTCTAGCCCCCCTGCCACGCCCGGGTACCATCTTCAGCCCGGCCCTGATGGCCGCGGATTCTGACCCGTGTGCAAAGTTTCAAGAGTTTTTGAGCATGTTAAGGGCCCCAAAAGTGCCCAAATAGTCGTATAAATAATAATAATAATAAATATAGCTGCGAGCAGCGATTGCGGGCCCAAGCCGGTGGCACCGCAACCCCGATGCCTTTAGTTACCCAAAGGCACCGGGATGGTGGTACCGCCGGCTTTGGCCCTTTATCGCTGCTCACAGCTATATTTATATTTAATATAAAGCCGGTGGCACCGCCACCTTGGTGCCTTTAGGGTTATTCTGTATGACGTGCAAAAACGTAACCCCCACTTTGACTGTCGAAAAGAAGTGTATTGTAGAGCTTGCATCAATGCGGACTCGATGCGCTGTAACTCCATGTGGCTTTAAGCGCATCATTCTCCACTCGGGATGCGCATAAGCGTTTTGTGCCACACTGTACTGAGCCTTTCATATCATAATGCAATGACAGATTATTAATTGCCTTTCTTGTTCTGTTCTATCTATTATGTGTTGATAAAAGATAGGACAGAGCACTAAAAACCTCAAACAAAGCACTAAAAACTTAAGCTGTTTGCTGTGTAGTCTGAGAATGAGCTGTTTGATTTGCACCCTCTTCCTCTTCACTGTCCTCCATAAAAACCAGCTATTCAGGTCCATGTTGTTCTAGAAAGTTTGTATGTTGCTGCCTCATTTAACATCTCTGCTATACATTTAAAATAATTATCTAAAATAATTTATCTTTTTGATTTTTGTTATCTTGTTTTTCATGAATGTATTTTACAACAATACAAAGAGCAATGTGTATTTACCACTAATATAGTTTGTAATGGCTTTTTTTGTCATAGATTATAATCATATATTTTTTTGGATTTGTTATTTATCTTTATAATGAAGTTGTCTGTATTAAGTAGATTGTGTTTAACACACAGTGATTTATCAGTTCAACACATAGTTATAGAAATTCTACTTTATCTAAAAAAAACCTAACTTTATACACACACACACACACACACACACACACACACACACACACACACACACACACACACATACATAAATACATGTAAATAAAAATAGAAAAAGAAACATCAAATGTGTTTTTAGTCAGAGTATTATTTTATACAGAAACAAATATTTGTAATTCAGATAAGAATGAAGTTAGTGTTTTAAAATCTTAAGGAAAACAAATATATTGAAATATAGCACATGAATTTTAAATTCATTCAGCTTCAATTACAAATACAATCTTACTTTTATTTAAAGCAAACTATACATTTAAAAGATGGGGGTTATATGCCTATTTTGTCATTTAAAAAAATACAAAATTGTTATGCAAAAAGACAAGGACTTAGAGACAAGGACTTATAGGAAAAATCGCAGCCAGCCACACTGTGTGGTTCAAACATACATAAACACAGACAACAGCCCTCCCCTCCCCCCACACACACACACATGCACACACACACACACACACACACAAACACAGACAACAGCCCTCCCCTCCCCACACAGACACACACACCCACACAGAGAGAGAGAGAGAGAGAGAGAGAGAGAGAGAGAGAGAGAGAGAGTGAATCGCAGGGGAAATAAATCCATTCAAACTACAATATCTGACTTTCTGTTGCTCAGAGCGAATGACTTTAAATTGGAAAGTTGATCGACTTGACGAGAACAATATACGTGGAAAGTTTTGTAACTGTAGGTAAAATGAGCAAAGTTATAACACACTTTATGTGTCCTTTTTTAGTCATAAAATTCATTTCCTCGTCACGGCCAGACCGTTCGAGATATCAAAAATCCGTCCGGAATTGAGCATCCTCAATGTCTTGACTTCATGCACACCGAGTTTGGTTGTGATTGGTAAACACATGCGTTGTAATTTGATGTATTTCTCCTAGGAGAATTATTCAAACAACCCATAATTCCCAACTTCCTTCTTAAAACTTAGAGCACGAAAGTTGTTTGGCCTGATGTGATCTTTAATTGTACCGAGTTTCATATTAATTCATGCAAGTGTGTTTGATTTATGGACAAATTTTCGAATCCCAGTCCAGGGGGCGCTGTCGAGCCGCCCTGCCACGCCCGGTTACCAGCTTCAGCCCGGCCCTGATGGCCATGGGTTCTGACCCGTGTGCAAAGTTTCAAGAGTTTTAGAGGATGTTAAGGCCCCCGAAAATGCCAGAGAAGTTGCACACAGCAAATAAAGGGTTAAAATTAACCTGACAGGCGCCCCTCCTCTCACTCACACAGAGAGACACTGAGAGACTGGCAAAATTCTGAGATTTTCTCTACATTCAAACAAACATATCTGACTTTCTGTGGGTCCTAGCTAATGAGTGTCAATTAGAAAGTTGTCCGGCTCGAGGAGTACAATATACATACCGATTTTTGTAACTGTAGATAAAACTAACAACCCCACTTTTGTCAAAAGGTGGCGCTACTGAGCCCTCACCACACCCGTTTCTGAAACGTTGCACATGTCTACTGGCTAATAAATGTGATGTGTCTGTCGAGTTTCATGCAATTTGAAGCATGCTAAGAGTCTCAAAAGCATCCTAAAAGAATGGTAAAGTTTGATGCGTTGCCACGGCAACAGTTTCAAAGATATCAAGAATCCATTTACAGGTCTTCATCTGCCATGTATTTGCATTATACAGATGAAGTTTGAAGCAAATCGAGTTAAAATTAGAGGGTGATTTCAAAGCATTTTGAAAATGACACACTTCCTGCTGCCAGTTGGTGGCGCTATAACTTTGACTCACAATAGTCACATCCATGTGATCGTCCTCTTACAGCGAACACACTGCTGAAGTTTCATCAAGATCGGTTGATGTGTGCTGAAGTTATGATACACTTCCTGTTTCACGTTTCTCGCCATAATTTTGTTTCCTCGCCACGGCCAAACCGTTCGAGATATCAAAAATCCCCTCGCAAACTTTCATCCTCAATGTCTTGACTTCACGCTGACCGAGTTTTCGTCGAATTTGGATCAAAGCTCTAGGAGGAGTATTAAAAATTCCATTGCGAGTGTTTTACGAACAACCCTAAATAGCCGACTTCCTGTTGGGCTGGGGTAAAAAGTAAAAGCGCGAGGTATAGATGAAACGATGAGATCAACATGTGTACCGAGTTTCATATTATTACATGCAAGCGTGTTTGATTTATGGACCAAGTGTTCGGACCCCGTTCCAGGGGGCGCTGTCGAGCCCCCCTGCCACGCCCGGGTACCAGCTTCAGCCCGGCCCTGATGGCCGCGGGTTCTGACCCGTGTGCAAAGTTTCAAGAGTTTTCGAGCATGTTAAGGGCCCCAAAAGTGCCCGAATAGTCGTTAGAAAAATAAAAGAAAAAAAAAAAAATAATCGGAAGGAAAACAATAGGGCCTTCGCCCTTTCAGGGCTTGGGCCCTAATAATCGTTAGGAAAACAATAGGGCCTTCGCCCTTTCAGGGCTTGGGCCCTAATAAATATAGCTGCGAGCAGCGATGGCGGGCCCAAGCCGGAGGCACCGCAACCCCGGTTCCTTTAGTTACCTAAAGGCACCCGGGTGGCGGTGCCGAAGGCTTTGGCCCTTTCATGATTAAATGTTAAAACGGCTTGCCATACTCTGTCATTTCGACTAGTCACAATTATGTTACAGATATCTTAAATGATAATACAAACTATCCAAAGTGTAACGACTAGACAGAAAGACTTTGTTGATATCTACAATGTTAATTCCGGACAGGCAAACTTAGCTTTTAAATGTTAAAAGGGCTTGCCATACAGGGACGTAGGCTCAGAGAGAGGCTCACCATATTCAGACCAAAATATCTGACTTCCTCTTGGTCCGAGCTAATGACTATGTATTAGAAAGTTGTACGGCTTGAGGAGTACAATGTATATAGCGATTTTTGTAACTGTAGATAAAACTAACAACCCCACTTTTAAGTATATATATGGTGCCTTTAGTGTTATTCTGCACGACGTGCAAAAACTTAACCCCCGCTTTTTTAAGTATATATATATATATATATATATATATATATAAAGAGGGTTATTCTGCACGACGTGCAAAAACTTAACCTCCGCATTGACTGTCGAAGAGAAGTGTGCAGAAGAGCTTGCATCAGTGAGGGCTTTGCAAAATATATATACATACAAACACACACACACACACACACATATAAATGAGGTTAGTGTTTTACAATATTAAGGAAAGCAAATGTATTGAAATATAGCACATTAATTTTAAATTCATTCAGCTTCAATTACCAATTTGTAGTTTACCAATTTATCTTACTTTTATTTAAAGCAAACTATACATTTAAAAGGGGGGGGGGGCAAGTCAAGTCAAGTCACAGGCTATGTCAAGTCAAGTCAAGTCTTGTAGTAGGTTAAGTCAAGTGCAAGTCAAGTCACCTTATTATTTTAATTTTACATGCAGAATCTGATCTTAATAAAATGAAAAGACAAGATAAGTATTTGCCAGTAAATTACAATAATTTGCATTGTAAATACTCATGTTCAGTAAAATACACCATGGAATCAAACAAAATTGTAACTTCATAAAATTATTTATTTTTCACTTCTGCCAACAGTGTGTTTGAAATGTTTTAAATTTTCAACATTGAGTCCATAAAACAAATAACAGCTTAACATCCTACAGACT
The DNA here is from genome assembly GCF_016745375.1 of Pimephales promelas. The sequence continues at coordinate 154,515 of NW_024121211.1, read as the reverse complement.
CTCTGAACACCTTCCTCTCTCTCAAACACAGTTTACAAACAATATTAAACTTTGTTACATTTCTCCTCTCTCTCTCTCTCTCTCTCTCTCTCTCTCTCTCTCTCTCTCTCTCTCTCTCTCTCTCTCTCTCTCTCTCTCTCACACACACACACACAGTGGCGGTTCTAGACCATTTCAACTGGGGGGCCAAGCTGGGGCCAGTTGTACTGTTAGAGGGGCCAGTTACATTTAGACCTTATCATTTTCTGCACTGCACTGAATGCATAAATAAGCAAAATACCATGTTTATAATTATCCAACAATTTGCATTTGCATTATATTTTTACATTTGCATTACATATATCAGTCTGTATTTGAATTTCCATTTTATTTTTTTACATTGAATATACAGTATGTATATATATATATATATATATATATATATATATATATTTTACAAATTAATCTACGATTTTTGTGGGTTTTTTTTTTTTTTTTGCAAAAAGATCAGCAAATTATCCTCTAAACTGGCCTTTTTAGGGGGCTTTCCTCTCAGGGTGAATGAGCTTTTTTATAATTGTTTTTTTCCTGACATCTTTGAAAGACAGAAGCAATAATTAATGCATCCTTGGCCAGGATATAATTATAAAATATGACATGATTTTAAAAGTGACCTATAATATCGACTATGCAATACACTTTAATTTATCTAGTGCTAATAAAATTATTAAGCCTATTTGGAGAGAGAGATGTTTATAATGTGACAATATGTCAGTCATCGTGATTCGTGTAATAAGATGACTAGGCCTAGACTACTTGTTCTGAGCAGGTGTTGTCAGTGAACAGGCTGTAAAACTGTTGTCTAAGTTACAGACTGATACTAATTAAATGGGAAACGAATCGATTACCTAACGTAACCTCGGTTCTCTCTAGATGAGGGAACGAGCATTGCGTAAGCTAGCTTACGCTACGGGAAAGATTCATCTTACATCAGTCAAGTTGTCATAGTTTTTGTCAAACAAGTTGTGAATTTGTTGTAACATTAAAACAGGAGATCATGACTTACTCCGTGCTCCAAGTGATGTTCGGAGCTCCAGTGATTAGTTTCATCTGTGGGACGGGTGAAGAAACTTTCGGAAGATGTTGTAACAGAATCATATGAACAATTCCAGGATATGCTTTTTTTCATTGGTTGTTGCGTTAAATTTTACCCAGATACAATAGTGCCCTTTTCTGATTGGCTATTAAGTAGCACTTCTCTTTTTTTGATTGGCTGATGCGTAGCAGGGTCGACTGCTGAACTCCAGGCGAGACGCGCTTGATTCTCACGTGAGAGCGGCGCGGCCAGAGAAATTGCGTATATTAAATATATTATTAATAGTTTTTCCGCATGAGAAATACAATGTGTGACGGGAGTGTGAGACAAAAGACTGAAACGAGTGACTGTCATGCTCAATGCGTGACACACTATAAAAAAAATATTTCACACTGACTCCACATTTAGGGGGGCCACAAGGGGGTCCAAGCTTGTTGTCGCAGGGGCACTGGCCCCCCCAGGCCCCCGCCTAGAACCGCCACTGCTCACACACACGCACACACACACTTTCTCTCTCTCTCAAGAAGCAAAAACATGACTGCTAAAGGTTGTATCAGCGATGGCGGGGTAACATCACTTAACATCACGAGTGATATTCCCTTAGGCCACGCCCCCTTGTCTCCCCAAAGTATTATAAGCAATCATGCGCATCCCGTGTGCAGAATGATGCACTTGAAGCAACACCAAGTCACAGCACGCAACGCTTCACATTGAAAAGAACATAGCGAAGGGATGGTATCTATAATCTATGCTTAGTAGGGCTGCACGATTTGGGAAAATGTTATATTGCCATTATTGAGCCAATATTGCAATTGCGATTTGCGACTCCGATATAATAAAATGGTTTCATGAGTCCAACTTGCTTGGTTCTAAAGTAAAATGCACACACAGATTAATGTTTATTTCTCAACTCAAACTAAAAACAACAACAACAACAATAAATGATTGATAACACCTATAATGATCAATAAACCATCAACCAAACCAACATTACAGTGATTCCATCAATTGAAAGCCATCAACTTTTTAAAAAATTATTAGGCTTAAAAAAAATATATAACAGCTTTTAAATTAAGTGAACTTCAAACAATCCCCACATAAACCCATAATAAAAAACATATTTACCTGTGCCCTTCCTGTCTTAACAGGTACAGAAATTGAATAAAGTTATCAAACAGTCTGCGCTGCCTGAATCATAAATTATATATATAATAATCCTTATTAAAGCTACAAAAGTTCTTTACTCAAGATCAGTGAGTAATTTTCTAATTTCCCTTTGTTCTTTTAACTTTACTGAAAGAACGCTTTATTCGCTGCTGGCCCTTTAAGAGCACCCGTTGCCGAGACGCGGATCTCACACGCGCCTCATAGCACAACTCACAACTCTCACATTTTGGCATAATTGTGTGTGCTATTGTTCGTTCAAGCTCGAAAGAGAACTGTTTATTCTGGGCTGGCACACGGTCAGTGCATGCGCATTATGCGAGTCTCATCTATTCTAATCTAGGGCACTCACAGGCAGCTTTTCACTTCTTGTCGTGCAAAATGCGAAAAGGCATTTGAACCAATAAGAGGGGGATCTTGTAACACTAGTCAAAGGATGACAAAAAAGAAGAGATGCTGCGCTAATAGCCCTACTTTGTTTATTTCATTTAAAATCGCGGCATTTTGCGTTATATAATTGCATAGGTTTGAGATCGCTATTACGACTGCGATATAATTAATCGTGCAGCACTAATGCTTAGTGTATTCTAAAGGGCAATAAACTCCACTCCAGCAAGATAGTCATTTTATGCAAATCATAGACCTTTATGCCTTATCTACAAATAAAGTATAATATTGGGAACATTGATCTTGAAGAGAGTGTCGTCGTGTTACTGTCGCAACCGAACGCGACGCGCTAATGCTGATGCATGGAGAATGACTGAGGCGAGATGACTTTCCGTTAACTTTAACTTAGAGACTAAAATATTAATTTTACCACACATTAAGCTATTGAATGACTTTAGAAGTCTTGGAATATAGTGTGAAAACTTGATTGTGCTTTACAGTTTTTTATGCCTTTAGTGGGGCTTAACAAAATAACACAATATGCAGAATGTCGGACGTCACTTATAGGCTAAACTGTTTTTATAGATAAAACTAGGCTATTTACATTCGGCAGTCATGAAAACAAATCTCAGATAACGGTTGACTAGGTAACAATGTGTAATTTTGCGCCGGAGTTCTCCTTTAACTTACATTAGCTAGCTAACTACGAACGAGCTAACCAGATAACATTAACAAATTGACAAGCACTTACTGGGCAGAATATGGCTCTTCAAATGACGAACGAAATTGGAGGTTGTCATCTGACTGTCCGCGATCTTAACGTTGCATGTCTTGCAAAGCGCTGTTCTTTTGCCATCTTGTTGTAAGAAATTCTTGAATCCAAAAGCGACGACGACCCTCGTTATCCCTCCGGCTGACATGTTGATGTGATCTGATGTAAGTGGGCGTGGTGTGCGCGTAAGGTATGAGAAGGCATGACTGATGATCTCTGATCCAGTCATGACAGCGCTATTCTCAGCCTGCGCTCCAGCTGGATCAACTTTATTTTTTTTTACATAATTTATATATTTTATATTCAAACTGAAAACATGATGTGATTAACACTCAAGTCATATTATTACATGCAAGTGTGTTTGATTTATGGACCAAATTTTTAGATCAAGTTTATGGACCAAGTTAATTTAATTAATAAACTAATTATATAAAACTATTAATGCACTACAATTAAACTGGTTATATGCCTTTACTTATAAAAAAATAAAAAACTTATTTAAAAAAATACCAGGCTTAAGGCATTTATTTTTTATGCAGGCCATACACACAGGAGTGAAATGGTTAATACCCCTCCCCCTACAAACACACACACATTCACAGACAGGCAAAGACAGCAGGCTCAGATTGAGCAAGACCACATTCAAACAAACATATCTGACTTTCTGTGGGTCCTAGCTAATGAGTGTCAATTAGAAAGTTGTCCGGCTCGAGGAGTACAATATACATACCGATTTTTGTAACTGTAGATAAAACTAACAACCCCACTTTTGTCAAAAGGTGGCGCTACTGAGCCCTCACCACGCCCGTTTCTGAAACTTTGCACGTGTCTACTGGCTAATAAATGTGATGTGTCTGTCGAGTTTCATGCAATTTCAAGCATGCTAAGGGTCTCAAAAGCATCCTAAAAGAATGGTAACGTTTGATGCGTCGCCACGGCAACAGTTTCAAAGATATCAAGAATCCATTCACAGGTCTACATCTGCCGTATGTTTACATTATACAGATGACGTTTGAAGCAAATCGGGTAAAAATAAAAGGGTGATATCAAAGCATTTTGAAAGTGACACACTTCCTGCTGCCAGTTGGTGGCGCTATAACTTTGACTCACAATAGTCACATCCATGTGATCGTCCTCTTACAGCGAACACACTGCTGAAGTTTCATCAAGATCAGTTAATGTATGCTGAAGTTATAACACACTTCCTGGTTCACGTTTCTCGCCATGATTTCGTTTCCTCGCCACGGCCAAACCGTTCGAGATATCAAAAATCCCCTCGCAAACTTTCATCCTCAATGTCTTGACTTCATGCTGACCGAGTTTTGTCGAATTTGGATCAAAGCTCTAGGAGGAGTATTTAACATTCCATTGCGAGCGTTTTACAAACAAACCTCAATAGCCGACTTCCTGTTGGGCTGGGGTAAAAAGTAAAAGCGCGAGGTATAGATGAAACTATGAGATCAACATGTGCACAGAGTTTCATATTATTACATACAAACGTGTTTGAGTTATGGACCAAGTGTTCGTACCCCGTTCCAGGGGGCGCTGACGAGCCGCCCTGCCACGCCCGGGTACAAGCTTCAGGCCGGCTCTGATGGCCGCGGGTTCTGACCCATGTGCAAAGTTTCAAGAGTTTTCGAGCACGTTAAGGGCCCCAAAAATGCCCAAAAGGTTACAAAATAATAATAATAAATAATCCTTAGGAAAACAATAGGGCCTTCGCCCTTTCAGGGCTTGGGCCCTAATAATAATAATCCTAAGGAAAACAATAGGGCCTTCGCCCTTTCAGGGCTTGGGCCCTAATAATAATAATAATAATCCTAAGGAAAACAATAGGGCCTTCGCCCTTTCAGGGCTTGGGCCCTAATTAACTTCATCGTCAGAGTAATTTGTGCTGAGATTTGTGTGTTTAGCTACACAGGATGATTTTAGTCATGAAATTAAAAGATTCATCTTACTGAGGACAATGATAGATGTGACAATAAAAGAGATGGTCTTACCACAGTGTCTCCAGTTTACAGCTAGGATCCTCCAGTAAAGGAGAGAGAAGTTTCACTGAATCTCCTAGTTTACTCTTTGACAGATTCAGTTTCCTCAGGTGTGAGGGGTTTGATCTCAGAGCTGTAGCCAGAGCAGCACAACCTTCTTCTGTGAGATCACAATCATCCAACCTGTAGAGAACAACGACACACTCAGATCAGTTTAGCAGTGAATCCATTATTAAAAAGAGAAAGTACAAACTTAAAGGATGTTTTGTTCAGTGTTTGATTGATCAGGGTCTGTATTTAATCTGTTTTAATTATGACATTTTACGGTTATTTATATCTGTAACAATATGTGTGAAGCATTGATTTGTTTATGAGAGATACTTTCAAACCGCAGTCCGTACCTTTTTTGGCTTACAAATTATAGTAAGTATAATTACATATCCAGCCGGTTCAAAACTCTCTACTTGCCGTAGCTCAATTCAAAACGATAAGCTTGTAATAATGTTTTTAATTCCAGTGGTACTGGTGGATTTCCTCGGGAGATTCGAGCATGTCTTTGCGTCATTACGTCACATCTGTACGAAACCGGACCCATGCGAAAACAAGGATAAATATCGGAAGGGCATTAAATGTAGTCACACAATACTGATGTTGAACATTTAACAAGCGATTGTTGGATTTAATCATCGCAATTTACTGCAATGATTTTTTTCCTTAGTTGGAACTAACTAACCCTTAACTGAGGGGCCGCTAACGCGACACCGTTCCAACAGAAAACCCCCAACCCTTAATGCACTCCGGCCTGTTTATTCAGATGACAATAGTGCCTGGCGGCTCGAGAAAGCAAACCTTGAAATAGGTTCCAGGGTGCAGGCATTGAATAATAATAAAAAAGAAAGGTTATCATCTCCGAACAAACTTCAAAAACGCGAATATATGAAAGCTGACGGTGTGCACATGCATATTACGTGTTTAGTCTATATGTATGCGCATTTGAATATATGTGTGCGCAGGTGTGTAGTCTTTCTCTATAAATTGACCTCAACAAACTACCCGTCTGTCCTTAAATTCATAATACAGAAAAAAAATTATCTCTTTTTTTTTCATATCCATGCGAACTGGAATCATAGTACATCTCCGAAATTTTTTCCAGACGGTCCAATCTGGGTTAGACAAACAATCTTTCCCTTCATTAAAAATCAATGAATCAATGAAGATCAGAAAAATAAACATTTAACATCGCTCTTTCCCTCAATAGTCTGTAAGAAACTATGGTCAATAAAATCTGTCTTTAAGGGACTGAGCTGCATATTTGTTCCTCTTCATACCCTTCAATACACTGACGTTCTGTGTTTTTCTTTGATTGTGTTTTAGCTTACCTCAAGGGCATCCAAGATGTAGGTGTCTTTGTTTCCACAGTAGTTTCAATTTTGATATTTTTAGGTCAAACCGTTCTTGTCTGTCAGTCATATAATGGAAGTTAATGGGGTCTACCCTGTGTCCACCTCAAAGAGCATGCACAGAGAAGTCCAAATTAAACATGATTTAATGACCCATAAATGTAAGAACACATTGATGGCCTAAGACACGAAACGAGCGGTTTGTGTGAGAAAACGAACAGTATTTATATCCTTTTTACCTCTTGTAACCAAAGTCACGTCCAAGTGATCTGATGGTGCGGACGCTTCGGTCTGCGCATTAGTTGTTCAATCATGTTTAATTTTGACTTCTCTGTCAGAATAATGTGCATGCTCTTTTAGGAGGTTTGACCTAAAAAATATCAAAATTGAAAATACTGTAAAAACAAAGACACCTCCATCTTGGGTGCACTTGAGATAAACTAAAACATATCAAAAATTAATTTCAAAGTGAACTATCCCTTTGTTAAGGATAGTTATCCCTTTTGTCTGAGAGTCAAATATGATCTTACCACAGTTTCTCCAGTTTACAGCGAGGATTCTGTAGTACATCAGCCAGATTCACTGATTCTCCGATTTTATTCCCAGACAGATCAATATCTCTCAGGTGTTCAGGGTTTGATCTCAGAGCTGAAGTCAGAGCAGCTAAACCTTCTTCTGTGACGCCACAATTCCTCAACCTGTAGAGAACAACGACACACTCTTCACTCTCAGTTCAGATCAGTTTAACATGTACAAAAAATAAACTGACTAACCTTGATTTCATATTTCTATAGAGACTATTTACCCTTGTGCATCATTAAAAAAAGTTACACATATGTACATAGAGGACAAATGCCCGGTGATGTCCCTGTCAAAAAACTGTTAGAAATTTGAAGCTTGGGAGCAAAGACTTAAGTTTGTTATAATTTTAAATTAGACCCTTGGCAGATTATTGCAGAAGTAAAAAAAATATAATAAGTACATCCAAAAAACAGTTATATAAGTTTAAGTTTATGAAAATTATTTATAAACATTATTTTATATAAAATACATATTTTATGAAACAAGTTGAACTCTAAAACGTCTAGAAAATCAAAGCCATGAATCTAAATAAGTTGTGTTCCAAATTTGAGGTTGATAAAATAAGATTTCAGTAAGATATTGTTTGGGTGCAGTATTAGATTTTACCCATTGGGTGCCAGCAAAACTGCACTGGTGCACAAAGTAATTGGATTTGTTATTTGCAGTTGAGTTCTCAATATTACAAACACACAAATATATATTTTTTTTATAACACGTATACTAACCACACTCTAACATCAACACACCCACATAAATATCATTGCATATTTTATCCAATTGCCTCTATAACATGTCGAAGCAGAAAACGGGAATAAAGTGAGTATTTGGTTTACAGGCCAAACCTGAAAAAATGGCACCATCTGATAATTTTTTTTTAAATAATTAACAATTTGAAGCCTTGCCAACCGAATGAAAGTCTCTTTACAAAGATAGCATCATTTTATTGTTAAATGGCCCTGGTATTAAAAATTGCAGTTATAATGGGTTTCAATGGGGACATTTTTGTCCAAAATGTGCTGGAGTATTTTGTTTACCTGCAAAATAGATTTTTTTAAAGGAAATGGAGATGAAATAGTAAAATTACAAAAACATAAACAATAACTTGTCCATGAGGATGCACAAGGGTTAAATATTTCTAATTGATCACGGTCATAAAAACAATAAAAAATAACAAGTTAATTCAAAAAGCTTGTAACATGCTTCAAAAATCCCAATTTAAATGGGAAGTTTAACAATAAAAGAGCCAAATCTTCATCTGCTATGTTTGTTAATCACTGTCACTTTTTATGGTGAAGGATAAAACAAAATCAACTTATTGTAAAAGTGATTTAGATTTTAGATTTAGATAAGTCCAAAAAATAAATAAACTGTAAGCACACTTGAGTCCTTTAAGCAAATTTAATAGCCAAGCTTTCGGTCACAAGACCATCCTCAGGGCAAACTCCTTCAAATCAGATTTAGATAAGTTCAAATTAAACATGATTTAAAGAAGGGAATGCAAGTACACATTGATGGCCGAAGACACGAAACAAGCGGTTTGTGTGAGAAAACGAACAGTATTTATATCCTTTCTACCTCTTGTAACCAAAGTCACGTCCAAGTGAACTGAGGGCGAGGGCGCTTCGGTCTGCGGTCTCTTTTTATTTTGTTGCTTGATCAAAATTAATGACGCAGACCGCATTATGTTTATTGCCACTGTCACTTTAAGACATCGGATCATGTACAACGAGATGCGGAAACAATTGCACTGATGCACATCCAATTCAACTGTTTAAGACATAACCGACATAGTTTACTGTACATGAATACTCTCCAAACCGAACATTTAGACATAATGTTGTGTGTATTTGTCCATTCAGACATGAAAGAGAGCTCAGTTCAGTACTCGCGCGCTGTATAGGTGTATATGTGCATGGCTCCACACATTTTTACAAGTTATGAGATAGCGGGGTAGATCAGCACATTACAGTACAAATGTGTGCATCTACCAGACACGCAGGCTAGCCTCAGTTCTGACTGGATCGCTTCCCAGATCGACACTATCTAACATTTTCATCTAACTTTTATGGTGGTGTCTTATCCTCTTTGACGTCATAGTTCCCCACTTTGAAAAACGAGTCGTTTTCAGAAAGCTTTTATTGGACTAACAAGGACGTTTTCATTTCTGAAACTTACAGGATATTCTTATAATATGATGATGACCTCTTAGATGTCAAAAGCTCAAGGAAAATTCGATTTCTCAGTTCATCACCCCTTTAAGAGTGTTTAAAGAACAGCATTAAAAATGACAGTAAATGACACTTCTTACCGTGTCAATATCAGAGAGATGATCTTACCTCAGTATCTCCAGTTTGCAGAGAGGATTCTGTAGTACAGGAGACAGCAGATTCACTGATTCTCCTATTTTATTCTCAGACAGATCCAGTACTCTCAGGTGTTCAGGGTTTGATATCAGAGCTGAAGCCAAAGCAGCACAACCTTCTTCTGTGAGATCCCAATTCCTCAACCTGTAGAGAACAACGACACACTCTTCACTCTCTCAGATCAGATCAGTTTAGCAGTGAATCCATTATTAAAGAGAAAGTTCAAACTTAAACCAAAAATCAATATGTTTGATGGATCAATTAAGAAAGAAAGATAATAATATTTCCTTATTGCACAATGTCTTTTTTTTTTTTCATGACACATATTTCAATTACTTTTTTTATTTGCAAAAACTTTTTAATAACTGATAACTGAATTATTTCTTCAGACTTAGAAAATGTATGGTGTTCCTGATTAAAAAAATAAATAAATACTGACCACTAAACTCTAGACAGCATCTGCAGCACTAGAGATTTGTAAACTTTTATTTTCCTAATGTTTTAACAGTGAACTGATTGATACTTACTTAACTGATCTGGATTCTTTAATCACAGGAAGCAGCTTCTGAAGAGCCTTTAGTTGTTCAGTTTTATTGCCTCTTTCAACAAAATCATTAATATCAAACTTGTCCAGCTTCTCCTCTGATGTCAACAACACAAAGACTAAAGCTGACCACTGAGATGAAGAGAGTTCGACTTCCTTTATTCCTCCAGATTTCAGATACTGTTGTATTTCCTCCACTAGTGAACGATCACCCAGTTCATTCAGACAGTGGAACAGATTGATGGATTTCTCTGGAGAGTCGATGGTCCTGATCTTCTTCTTGATGTACTCAACTGTTCCCTCATTGCTGTCAGATGTTCTCGTCTGTTTCATTAGTGTTTGTAGGAGAATCTGATTAGACTCCAGTGACAGACCCAGAAGAAACCGCAGGAAAAGATCCAGATGTCCATTTTTACTCTGTAGAGCCTCATCCACAGCTCTCTGATGTACATCTGATAAAGTATACTTCAGAAACATGGATAAGACAGAACACTCCCTAGAGAAAACCTGTGAGCTGTTGTTTTTATAAAAGAGATGCACATATAGAGCTGCTAGATGTTCCTGAACACTCAGATGAACAAAGCAGAAGACTTTCCCCTGATACCAGCCAAACTCCTCTCTGAAGATCTGAGTGCACAATCCTGAGTACACTGATGCTTCTGTCACATCAATGCCACACTCTCTCACGTCTTCCTCATAGAAGATCACATTGCCTTTCACAAGCTGCTGAAAAGCCAGTTTCCCCAGTTTGAGGATCAGGTCTTCATCCGTCACCTTCTTCTCATAGTCCTTCTCATGTTTGATGTTGGTCTGAAGGATCAGGAAGTGTGTGTACATCTGAGTGAGAGTCTTGGGAATCTCTCGTCTCTCTGCTTCGCTCATCATCTTCTCCAGAACAGCGGCTGAGATCCAGCAGAACACTGGGATGTGGCACATGATGTAGAGGCTCCTTGAGGACTTCAGGTGTGTGATGATTGTATTGGCCAGACTCTGATCACTGACTCTCTTCCTGAAGTATTCCTCCTTCTGTGGATCATTGAAGCCTCGTACCTCTGTCACTCGATGGACACACTCAGACGGGACGAGATCGGCTGCTGCTGGTCTGGAGGTGATCCAGATGAGAGACGAGGGAAGCAGATTCCCCACAATGAGGTTCGTCAACAACACGTCCACTGAGGCTGATTCACTCCCATCTCGCAACCTCACATCGCTCTGAAAATCCAGAGACAGACGACACTCGTCCAGACCATCAAAGATGAACAACACTTTATATTTGTCACTGGATATTTCCATTTCTTTAGTTTCAGGGAAAAAGACATGAAGAAGCTCTGAAAGACTGAGTGTTTTGTCCTTCATCAGATTGATCTCTCTGAAAGGAAGTGGAAATATGAGCTGGACGTCCTGATTGTCTTTCTCTTCAGCCCAGTCCAGGATGAACTTCTGCACAGAGACTGTTTTTCCAATGCCAGAGACTCCCTTTGTCAGCACAGTTCTGATGGGTTTGTCTTGTCCAGGTAAAGGTCTAAAGATGGCATTGCATTTGATCGGTGTGTCCTCTGTTGCTGATCTCCTGGATTGTGTCTCAATCTGTCTCACCTCATGTTCATTACTGATGTCTCCACTCTCAGTCTCTGTGATGTAGAGCTCTGTGTAGATCTCATTCAGGAGTGTTGGGTTTCTCTGCATTCCTGTTCCCTCACACAGACACTCAAACTTCTTCCTCAGATTTGATCTAAATGTTTTGAGGACTTCAGCATGATTAGAGTGATGTCTGTAAAATCAATACGGCAGAATATAAGTATAAGTGATACATGTATAGAGCCATAAAAAGAGAAGGCTATTTTGTTTTCTATATAATCTATTATATATAATGCAGAACGCCTAGATTTGTTTATAAAGGTTTTTGTTATTTGTCAAAATCCTGCATTTTGCCTGATGCCAGGATAAGTGCTTTCATTAAAGTCTTGTGGTTCATTCATAATCTCCTGCTTTTTTTACAGACGGGTTCTGTTACGTCTGATTTGGGTCGCAGGATTCGCCTTAAATAGCATGAAGTAGAACAGCAGAATAATCATATACTTTGAAAGTGAATTATGCTACTAACTGAATATTTCTGTAAACAGCTTAGTTGCTGTTTTATATTCGAAATATACAAAAAGGATGATAAAGGTGGTGATAAAATGCTAATACTGTAAACACACAATCGATATCCATTTTATATTAATGTGCTTAATGTTACTTAGCTTGGTAGACATTAACCACAGATACAGTGAGGCGAATGAGATGGATTACTTGATGAAACAAATGTTTATAGTGATTATTATTAATAAATGCAGCTATTTATTTAATATATGTATAATAAGCAGTGACCTGACCAAAACAATCAAACATCAAAACCAAGTTAAAAGTACTATCAATTCACCATGCAAATTTCCTGTGGAAAAACAAAACACTGCAATATTTTTAGTATATACTTAAATTAAAAATAACACCTGAGATTTTTCGGTGTGTCTCCACTCTTATGGGGTCGACGATCTAGAGACCAGTCACTCTTCACGGATTCTGGTGAATCTGATTTATTCTGCTGAGCCAAACTGTAACAAAACAGAACATCTTTCTGTTATATGGTTCAATCAAACTTTAAAATAGAGAGTTAATAACAAAAGAGAAGTTGTATTATTTTTTTATTTATTTTTTTGCAGTGCATTACCAAATTTGACTGTAGAAAAGCAGTAACCTGAACAATACAATGTAAGAACATCAAACCACGTTTAAAGTACCATCAATTCACCGTACTAATTTCCTGGGGAGAAAAAATGTAAACACTGTAATATTTTTAGAATATACTGAAATTAACACCTGTGATTTGGCGGTGTGTCTCCACCCTTAAGGTCGGGTACAGGATCCATAGACTGGTCACTCTTCATGGACACAAAGCTCAGCTCTGGAGAATATGATCTCTTCTGCTGGACTGAACTATAATACAGCAAATAATAACGTCAGGGCTTGACATTAACACCCGCCAAACCGCCAAATGCGGGTGGATTTCACGCGTAGCGCGGGTAACACAGTCACTCCCACTAGCCACTTAGTTTGGCGTGTTGAAAAATTGTAGTCTTGTCAAAAGACATCGGACATAACAAAAGAATTGCATGGCATTAGACATGTGGAGATTAAACTCGTGGACTGGCCGTCGGACTGAGGGCTGTTTTAGTCTGCCCTTAATTATCAACTTAATGTGATGATATAGCGATCTTTTTTAATGGGCTATATGCACGCATAAATTCCGCATTTGACGTAAGGATGCTCGTCCATTTCCGGTTGTGGAGATTAAAGCGGAGGAAAACCGAGGAAAACGGGATTATGGCAGAGTCTTCAAAATTTACTGTCCTCCAGTCTTTGAAATGAAACGTACATGCGTTTAGATGTAATTTTATATATAGTTATATTTATTTAATATAATTTTTAAAAGAAGCATAAACACAACAAGGGGTGTCTGTTTTATCTGTTTTTGTGACTAACGTTTCTTTAGTACAACCATGGAGTATAAAATTCAATATAAATTCTCGGTATTGCATTGGACTCTACGATCGGCGGAAGTTATCGAGCATCCTTAATCCTTCACCGGAAATACCGCCGTGCATAGAGCCCATAGCATCCAGAACATACGCGCATCTCTCTCTCCTGTAGTGCCGCTGCGTGAGGGTGCGCGCGCCAAATATGACATCCAGACTTTTGTCAAACGATCATCACACGCGACTGGTCGCATGCACACACAAATCAACACAGCGTTCAGTCAGTTCGTGAGTGTGCGTGGCCAATATAAAGAGAAAAAATAATCTTCATTATTAAGGGACACGGTGTAACTACTGTACTAGCAGGGCGGTGTCACGTGCCTGTCCTGTCTTGTGCTGCACATGGGTGTTTTGTTATTTTGAGCCATGTGCTCGAGTCATTATCTGATCCCTCCCCCGTTACCTGATTATTGTTTGAGTTCATCCACCTGTTCCCTCCTGATTAGTTTCCCTTCTTAAGTCTCCTCTTGTTTGCAGTCTGGGTCGGTTCGTTGTCATATGTTTTCCCAGTTTCTGTGTGGTGGTCTTCATGTTAAGAGTCAGTGTTTGTTCTTCAAGTTCAGTTTTGTTTAATCCCTTGTGGGTTTTTGCTTTGTGTTTTGTTTTCTTTTGTTAATAAATCATCCGTTACTGCACTTGAGTCCTCCCTCCACTTTTTGTAACTGTACCGTGACAGGCGGCCCTTACGTCACGTCATATCACAACTATCTTTCCAGAGTTAAATCTATGTTTTAATAAAATGAATCATGCCATGAAAGAAAGCAGGAGATGCATTTGTGGGAATAATCTGGGGAAAAAAGACCTGTTAGCCTATACTTGTTTAAGGTGGACATATCTCCAGTTGATGATAATTATTAAGTTAGAGCTCTGAGGAAATGCTGATGCAAAACAAACAATCCAAAGTCCCCAAAACTGTCATTTAGGCCTATATAAAGATGTAATCCTGTTGCCTTAATTGTGGATTTTTTCTTAAAAAAAAAAATGTATTCTTTGGGCATTTTTGCAGATAATTGTTCTACTCTGTATTACAGTATTTACTGTTGTAAAAAAAGATTCAGCACTTTTATTATATACAGCAACAAGCTATTGTGTTAATCTTAATAGACAACATGTTTTCATAAAATGAGCTTTACAACCTTATCAGAGCTAATGATAATATTATTAAATTTTAGCACGTTTTAAGCCCCATTTACAGCGCTTGACATTAACTTTTTTGCTCACTAGCCAATGTGGCAAGTGGTTTTCCAAAATTATTAGCCACACAGCACTCTCAGAACATACTAAAATTGGGGCTTAAAACATGCTAAAATTTAATAATATTATCATTAGCTCTGATAAGGTTGTAAAGCTCCTTTTTTGGAAACATGTTGTCTATTAAGATAAACGCATACAATAGCTTCTTATTGTATATAATTAACGTGCTGCATCATTTTTTTTTACAGCAGTAAATACTGTAATACAGAGTAGAACATTTACCTGCATTAGAAACAATGAGCAAAGAATACATTATTTTTTCTAATCCACAATTAAGGCAACAGGATTCCAACTTTATATAGATTTATATAGACAACCTTATACAGTTTTGGGGACTTTGGATTGTTTGTTTTACATCAGCATTTCCTCAGAGATTTAACTCTGGAAAGATAGTTGTGATATGATGTGACGTAAGGGCAGCCCTGCTAGTAGTTACACCGCGTCCCTTAATCATGAAGATTATTTTTTTTCTTTATATTGGCCACGCACACTCACGAACTGACTGAACGCTGTGTTGATGTGTGTGTGTGCATGCGACCAGTCGCGTGTGATGATCATTTGACAAAAGTCTGGATGTCATATTTGGCGCGCGCACCCTCGCGCAGCGGCACTACAGGAGAGCGTGAGACGCGCGTATGTTCTGGATACTCCTGCTATTAAAAAAGATCGCTATATCATCACATTAAGTTGAAAATTAATGACAGACTAAAACAGCCCTCAGTCCGACGGCCAGCCCGCGAGTTTAATCTCCACGTGTCTAATGTCGTTCAAGAGTATTCATGAATGGACCAATGAGCAAACACTAAACTATGTGCAGGTAGTACTCATGGGAGATATAGTGTCAAATGCAATTTGTTTGTTATGTCAGATCAGTGTTTCCCACAGAATTAAATTCTATTTGTGGTGGTGTGATGTTTGGGGGCCTATATGTATTGTAAGCTTGTCATCAATAACCTTCATTGGAATATACATGTTCATAAGCTTAACTGCAGGAATCTGGAGTTATTACAGTGCATTACCAAATTTGACTGTAGAAAAGCTGTAACCTGAACAATACAATGTAAGAACATCAAACCACGTTAAAAGTACCATCAATTCACCGTACTAATTTCCTGGGGAGAAAAAATGTAAACATTGCAATATTTTTAGAATATACTGAAAGTAACACCTGTGATTTGGCAGTGTGTCTCCACCCTTAAGGTCGGGTACAGGATCCATAGACTGGTCACTCTTCATGGACACAAAGCTCAGCTCTGGAGAATCTGATCTCTTCTGCTGGACTGAACTGTAATACAGCAAATAATAGCCCTTGGTGACATCAGATAAAAAGCTTTTTTTTTTCAGAGCCAAAGCAACCTTTTCTGTTTTGAAGATGTCCACTGTAGTCTGTGGAATGTGTTAACAATGTAAAAACGGTTGATATCATGTTGTCTTTATTGAGTGTACCTGCATCCTGGAGAACAATCTCCATCTTTGGATTTGTACATGACTCATTCTGTCCTCATGGTTCATGCCCTCATGATTATTTATTTAATATATATATATATATATATATATACAGCGCTTGACATTAACTTTTTTGCTCACTAGCCAATGTGGCAAGTGGTTATCCAAAAAGCTCCTTTTTTGGAAACATGTTGTCTAATAAGATAAACACATACAATAGCTTCTTATTGTATATAATAAAAGTGCTGCATCATTTTTTTTTTTTTTACAGCAGTAAATACTGTAATACAGAGTAGAACAATTATCTGCATTAGAAACAATGAGCAAAGAATACAGTATTTTTTCTAAGTAAAAATGACAGTTTGGGGGACTTTGGATTGTTTGTTTTGCATCAGCATTTCCTCAGAGCTCTAACTTAATAATCATCATCATGAAGATGGTAGATCTGAGTAACTGGAGATATGTCCACCTGAAACAAGTATAGGCCTACCGGTCTTTATTTTTCAGATTATTCCCACAAATGCATCTCCTGCTTTCTTTCATGGCATGATTAATTTAATTAAAACATAGAATTAACTCTGTTAAGATAGTTGTGATATGACGTGACGTAAGGGCAGCCCTGCTATTAGTTACACCGTGTCCCTTACTCAAGAAGATTATTATTTTTTTCTTTATATCAGCCACGCACACTCACGAACTGACTGAACGCTGTGTTGATTTGTGTGTGCATGCGACCAGTTGCGTGTGACGATCGTTTGACAAAAGTCTGGATGTCATATTTGGTGCGCGCACCCTCAAGCAGCGGCACTACAGGAGAGCGTGAGACGCACCTGTATTCTGGATACTCCTGCTATTAAAAAAGATCGCTATATCATCACATTAAGTTGAAAATTAATGACAGACTAAAACAGCCCTCAGTCCGACGGCCAGCCCGCGAGTTTAATCTCCACGTGTCTAATGTCGTTCAAGAGTATTCATGAATGGACCAATGAGCAAACATTAGAATATGTGCAGGTAGTACTCATGGGGGTTGTAGTGTCATAGTGTCAAATGCAATTTGTTTGTTTTTTATTTTTTTTTGCAGTGCATTACAAAATTTGACTGTAGAAAAGCAGTAACCTGAACAATACAATGTAAGAACATCAAACTATGTTGAAAGTACCATCAATTCACCGTACTAATTTCCCGTGGAGAAAAAATTTAAACACTGTAATATTTTTAGAATATACTGAAATTAAAAGTAACACCTGTGATTTGGCGGTGTGTCTCCACCCTTAAGGTCGGGTACAGGATCCATAGACTGGTCACTCTTCATGGACACACAGCTGGGCTCTGGAGAATCTGATCTCTTCTGTAATACTGAACTGTAATACAGCAAATAATAGGCCTTGGTGACGTCAGATGAAAAGCTTTTTTTTTTTTTTTTTTTTTCAGAGCCAAAGCAACCTTTTCTATTTTGAAGATGTCCACTGTAGTCTTTCACAATAAAATCAGGAAGAGTGTATTAACAATGTAGTGTACCTGCATTCTGGAGAACAATCTCCATCTTTGGATTTTTGTACATGACTCATTCTGTCCTCATGGTTCTGCTGATGGTGCATCTGAGTAGTCTGATCTCCTCCGCTGATCCTGAATGGAAAGGACAGAAGCACTAATAATTAGTAGTTTCTACCATTTCCTGTTATGCCTCATTTTAAGGGCAGAAAACTAGTTGCTCCCCCCACAACTAGGTTTTACTTGGTATGATCCAACTTTAGTGCGTGTAAGAAAAACTCACCCTGCGTCCCAATTCGCATACTATCCGTCCTAAATAGTATTCGAAAATAGAATTAGTACGTCCCAAATCGTAGTATGTTGAAATGAGTGTTTCAAAGATACCCGGATGGTCTACTTTTTCCGGCCAGAATCCGAAGTGTAGATCGATGCACACTCTAACGGCTGATATTGCCCACAAACCATTGCGCATTGGACGAGGATTCGGTTAGAACTACAAACACGAGTAAAAAGGAGTAGTATGAAGCTGCAGACTCGGAGACCTGCATCTACAGTCCCCCTGCACCCAGAGTCCCGCATTCTCAGACCCCTCGTTTTTCGAGACAGCGCCTCCTATCAAATTGTATCGGATAAACATGTGAAGAACAAAACATGAGTAGGCTATCTTCAATTTTATAGCAAATCGTAGTAGCCTACTCGTTTGATTTATTTTTTAATAAAACTAATTTAGCTCATCGACATCGATACAACATATGAATAGTCCATTTAATAGCTATTTGTAAAGATAGTTTGTAACAAGATTTGAGCCGTTAATGTATGTTTTTTCGCCCTCTTCCCCCCGAATATATTTAGATAGCTTACGTTTACGTTAGCCTTTAGCCTTGGACTTTTTGTAGAAATGTCTTAAATGCTGCAGTTATTTTCACTGCCCATTTTGTGCCCCCATATATTTTAAACCCACAAAGTTGTCCAAAGTTTAAAAACATCTCAACTTGAGATTCTCAAGGGACACTTCAACAGAGCAGTGCAACATGGTAACTAACATTTGTAAACATATTTTTTTTTTCTTTCTTTCTTTCTTTTTGAAACATCATAAGACATGTGCTATCGGTCCTATGGAGTTGCCCCTGCCGAATCCAGCAACATATAATTTTATGATTATGCAATGTGACTTATAAATGAGTTTTTTTAATGCAATTGAAGACAAAAACTTAAGTCACGAACACTGTTTTTTCTTCCTTTTTTCTTTACAGCAAGATGATGTTTAGGTGATCATTAAATTAAGTACAGAATTGTTTATTATTGGTGTTTTGTCTATTCTGATTTGTTTTGCTTCGCATTCAAAATATCAAAAAACAGATATTGTAATGTTAGCATGGTAATGTTAATTAGACCATTATAGGTTGAACTGAAAGAAAAATTGGAATTTTAATTTAAAAAAAAAAAAAAACATTGTAGCAATATAATATCACATAGCCTTACTATTTTTCTGAAGATAGTTCAATCTGCTAATTGTATCCCTTCCATCAGTAACAATTAGTTTTTTGACACATTCATTAAGCAGGGAACACAAATATTTATTGGATAATTTATTTGAAGACCGTAATATTGCATCCTATTGTTTTTAATTGCATTTAGATAATGCGCTGTACTCTGTGTGCGGGTGTTATTCGATCTTTTGAACAGCAGGAGGCGCTGTGTTCGAAAAACGAGGGGTCTGAGAATGCGGGACTCTCGGTGGGGGACTGTAGATGCAGGCTCCGAGTCTGCAGCTTCATAATATTGGTAAAAAGTGTTAAAAAACTACAGACACGTAGTCGATACGGAGGACGCGCGAGTCCCCGCGGTTGTGTAGAGAGGTTTAGATAAAGAGCTTCGAGTGATTAATTATCAGTATCTAACCTAACGAAAATGAATTTATTCAATGTTGTCTACATTATATTGCATTTGCAGCAGCACTGTGAACTTTTGTAAAGACACGTTTAGCCATTACGTTTTAAATGCATCATTATATTCAAATTGCAAACACATGAGGAGAGCATGAAAGACCCACAACTGGTAGATGAACGTGCTCTCCGAAACGGTAGGAAATAAAATTAGATAGAATGGAGGATTTTAACTGTGACAAGATGATTTTTTTTACGGGCAGTTTACGGTGACAGGATGCACGCAGAACGCGACAGAGCTGTCCGTTAAAGATGACGTGATATGTCCCAAAGCATGCCTACTCTTTTGCTACACACTCAAAAGTATGTACTTTTTCCTCACAAAAAGAGTACATACTTTTAGGGCGTAGTATAAGTAGGCGAATTGGGACGCAGCATCAGTCTTGGCCTACAGACTAAGAATAAGGAAGAGAGAAGAATAAGAAGAACTGTCACACGCTCATTTACGGAAAAATTTTTTTTAATTAAAGAAGAAACAATTATTGTTTTTCCTATGTCTGCTGTGCATTTCTTTGTATTCTTACTCATTGCGGGGTTTATTCTATTACGTTTAAAAGGATTATTATTTATATTAGCATCGAGTTTTTTGATAAGGAAATAGCATAGACATACATGAGGAAATAGGATAGGTCGAGTCAGCAAGCAACAGCCTACGAAGTAAAAAAAAAAGAAAAAAAAGGAGACGATTGATATTAAACGCAAAAAATCTAGAACATCAATAAGAGGAAAATCGTAGTTCGTATAACTAGATTTACTTTACTTAAAAAAATATTGATCCGCGCTAACATCAAACGATCGCGACCTCATAACGGTTTATCTCGACCAACTGCCGCTTCTGCGATATTTACTGGCACAATTTAAAAAAAATAACAAATGGTGTTTAACTACCAAATATTAACGCGAACTTTTGTGTATTAAATCATCTTTAATACTCACTTTACTACTGGCACGCAACGTGACGCAGTTACTTTGAAGAGAAAATGGCTCCTAAGAATTTTACTTTCACTTTGCTGCTTATCAGTGTCAACATGGAAGAAACCATTTGATTTCAGCAGTGGGGTTTTTTTTTTCTTTTTTCCTGTTAACGTGTATTTGTTGTTTTGCATGAGACTAAAGCGGTATTATAGCCTCACGTGAATAACGGTGGGGGATGAAAAAAGTATGATATTAATTTGGTTCCATTATTGGTAAACAGAAAGTTAGTACAAGGCTTGGCTTATGAATATTAATTACGTAGCGTGCCCAACGTGTCTGAATGGCTGAAAATAAGAAGACAGGCCTTTCCAAAAACCCACACTTGCGGTCTTTGCTCTTAACTAGCCTACTTGCATGACATGTTGTATATGGCCCAAGTGTTTAAGTTAGGCGTGAAGACTGCAAGTGAGTTGAACTTTTGATTACCTGATGGGACACACTTATAGTGTTGCAAAAATATTTACAGAGCTGTATTTTGATTTTCAATACTTTGCATTTTAAAATAAACTTCTAAATGTCTGGTCAGTAGTCCCTAGTATGTAACAGAAGACAATTTAAAATTGTGGTGCTTCAGTGATAAAAAGCAGTTGCAAATGTACAAAATACTCATAGCCATACTGATCTTTGCGACACTTTAACAATTTGTTTTACTACCAAATTGTATTTAATATCTAATTAATTTAACTGACAGTGGAATGTTTCCTTACTATTTCGTGACTTCGGGGCACCAGATTTCCTAGTCACTGTAAAGTGTTTAAATTGGGGAAACCCGTTGCCTTAAAATTATTACGTAAATAGCTCCATGGTTCATTGAAAAAATTAAGTTATGCGAACTTGACAATTCCACAGTACTTCTTTTTTTTTTTTTTTTGGATTAAGCATGGAGTTATTTACTTAATAATTTTAAGGCAATGGTTTTCCCCAATTTGTTTAAGTCAAGTCGACTCATCATTTTTACAGTGATTGTTTATTTCAGCACATTGACACAATCTAGTTTTACATCACATGGACTAAAGATTTTATCATGGCCTTATGTTTTAATGTCTGGTGATCATAATTTTAAATGTGTGTGATATAGCCTACCCCAAAAGTTAATAACTTAATAAGGAAAGTAATTCATTAAGAATAATGTTTCTGAATTAAAACCAACATTTAAAAAACTTCTTTCTGATTTTGTAATGAAACCTAAAACCCTTAAACTCATTAATAACATTTCTGATCTGATTTCTGAACCATCACTTTTAAAGCCCCTTTCACACAGCGCGTTGATCCCGGGAAATTGTCGGGAAATTGCCAGAACACCTGGAGAGACTAATAAACAAAAAAAATATATACAAAGGACTACAAAACATGGCACAGAACAGGAAATAACAAAGTCCACACAAAACAGGAATCATGACATAAATCCTAACTTGTGTAGGGACCTTAGTCGGTAGGGACACAGGATGACGTAAGACCTAATATTTGAAAAATCATATATGAACTGAAGTCATTAAGTAAGAAATTACTGAATTAGCCATGTTAATAGCCATGCTATTTATCAATTCTAATTGTAACAACAATTGTCCACAAATTCCTGTTACGGTACCTTATTGTTCTTATTTTCCAAATAATCAACCACAACCATCAGTTAGTTGTTTTGTGTTCACCACCCTGTTACTTGAATCGACTTGGTATGACCAAAATTGAGGCGGGAGTCATCCCAGTCCCTTAGAAACAGCCGCACCCTCATTTATAAAGAACTGCAGCTGGGAATGACTGTTTGGAAAGACTGCCACATAGGAAAGCAATATTGTGTTGCTGCTGATATAACTATTACTGTGCTACCATGATTATGGTCAATTTTATTTAGGCGCAGTAAGTAAAATATTAATTTAATTTTTAACTTAAATCATTTTATTAATTTACACTTGGGGAGCAACTAAACACGCAGAAAATAAAAGTATACTGATGAAAAATAAGTGGTTTAGTTATTAAAAATTCAATGTTTCCCAGTAACGTTAGCCTATTACTCGCTGAGGTAACATTAGGTGGTTGCAATGGTATCATGTAGAAACTAATAATACAGAAAAACGGTTGTAGTGCTTGTTGTTAATGTAGCAACTAGTTTAAGTAACTTAGTGGTGTGAAACTTCAGTATAGGTCTACTACTGTGAGCATTTTGAGGTAAACTTAGCAGCTTGAAATATAGGGAAAAGGCAGTGTGAACATCAAACCATTACAAAAATGATCTTACAGCAAATGCAGAAATAAACAACTGAACCCAGTTCGTAGTTTAACATTCAACGTGCCACCAATTTGTAAAAAAAAAAAAAAAAAAAAAAAAAAAAAAGTATATAGGCTAGCTAGCCCACACACAACGATTAAGATTACGTGCAGTATGATTTGTGTCACTATAACATATACGCCTCATATCGTCGACCAACGGTGAAGAATCACCGCAGTTTACCACTTAGGTTATTAACGTTTCCAAAATACGTACTAAACCAAAAGCAATCTTCAAGAACGCTTTTGTGACTGATGAGATTTGGTACTTACTTTTTTCTTTATTCTTTCTCGAAAATGTGACGCAGTTATTTTTTTAGCAGGCTAAAACAAAATGGCGCACGAGTCCCAACTTTCGATTTTAACTTTGGCCAAGTCATAACAACAGTGGAATAAACCAGCTTCAGAGGGGTGCATTCACTAATGAATCGTCAGTGTTTTGCCATAAGGAAATAACAAAAAAAATTATATATATCTAAAAGTTGTTTTGTAAATCAATATAGATTTTTTTAAAGAGGTCACATTGAAATGATTCACATTACAAAACTTACGTAACTCACCACAGTCCCAATTCAAATTTGTCTAAACTGGTGCAATTATTAAAATATTCCTTACTATAATCCTTCCTAACATTGGATTTGAATATTTGCGTATATTTGTAATGGCTTGTTTTGGTGTTGGATGAACTGTTTAACTGTGTTCAAAGTACTATTAATGACTCCTTATAGCCAGAAGAGGGCGATGTTGCATTATTTTCAAATAAAATAAAGCTTTTTTTTTTTTTTCGTTTTAAAACCGCAATTTAAGATTTTTTTTTAAAGAAACCAAGCAAATAAACAAATCAATAACAATGTCAAATCTTACTACAAACTTACAGTGCTCAAATAAAATTTTCAAACAAAGGTTTAATGTGTTTTTTTTACAGACTCAAGTGAGAAACGTTTATAACATTTAAACGTAATTCTTGATTAACAATAGGCCTACAGTCTGTGTTGAATGATATATTTTTTACTCGTAAAAATCTGCACACATGCATTAATGCTATTTGTATGCATTATGTTATTGGCAGAAACAGCGTTCTTGCAGGGCATGCTGTTGTATAAATGACAGAAAATGCAGTATGAATACAAAGTCAATTTAAATAATGCTGAATTTACTATGTGTGTACACTCTTTACCCTTACAAAAAATAAGTAGGATATACTTCAAGTTCATTTAGGCCTAGAAGTTCAAGTTCACTGTATACTATACATGAACGTGTACTATTTCAATACTACTTGGGAGTAAATTGGCTCACTTTGTTGTGCATACAAATATACTTTAACCCCCGGTTTCACAGACAAGGCTTAAGTCTAGTCCCAGACCAAAATGCATGTTTAAACTGTTTTCATGGAAAGTAACTTGCACTGATATCTTTGAATATGTCAGTGCCATTGTTTTGTCAGATGCACACCAGTAATGTTTTTTTTTTTTGCTAAGTCATGTTTATAAAAGCTATAAATGCCCTAATCAAACTAATGCCTAATCCTGGTTTAAAATAAGCCCTTGAATCATGGCCTTATGGTTATTGTCTGGTGCTCAGCATTTTAGATGTGTGTAATAGTAATCTACCCAAAAAGTAAATAACTTAATAAGGAAAGTAATTCACAAAGAATAATGTTTGTGAATTAAAATCAACATTTTAAACACTTCTTTCTGATTTTGTAATGACACCTACAAACCTAAATCTCATTAATGACATTTCTGATCTGATTTCTGAACTATCACTTTCAACTAAGTCTTCTTTCACAAAAACGATCAGCCCTTCTTCAATAGGCCTAATTTATTCATAAAGAACAATACAATCTTAATCTTAACAGAGTTCGAACCATTTGTTCTCTAAATTGCCTGGCGCAATGTTAATTACAGTATTCTTCTTTGATTTTCTTTCCTTTTTTTGTTTTACTACAGATAAGATATTTAGTAGCCTTTGTTTAATTGTTGTTTTATTGTCATGCCAGCAGAGGGAGCTATTGAGCTTTCAAATAATTTAACAGAGTTTTACAGAATTTGATGGGAACTGTATTGATATTATTCTTGGCTACAAAGATTAAATGTAATTAAACTTAACATTTGGGTCAGTGCTAAATGAATACATGTTACTTTTACAAGTTTTTGCAATTCACAATTGTGGATACTTTCTTACCAGAGCAACTTAAAGGAATAGTTGACACCAAAATTACAATTCTGTCATCATTTACTCAACCTCATATCATGATGCAAACCTGTGTGCCTTTTCTTTCTTCTGCTGAACACAAAGGGGGGAAATAAAGGGATCTTTAATTAAGGCTAACATTTCATAAAATATGCACACGTGACATCACAAAAAATGTGTGCTTGAGCTAGATGGCTTATCAGTATAAACATTGCAGTACATCAGCAAACTTTGCTAGTATACATGTCAGCTGACATTATTTTCTTCATGTCAGTCACCTTTTAGATTAAACAATGCGCGTTCTCGCGTCAGGTTGCCTGCGCGTTCGCGTTCGCAACCCCCCACCCCACCCAGGACGCGCCAGGCTGTGAGTGAGCGCTCGAGAGTATTTCCACCGCACGAGAGAGTGAAATACAACAGTCAAACCGCAGAAAGAGAGAGAGAGGGAGACACACACACATCGGCACAACCGGAGCAGCTTTTCAATGAATTACACAGCAGCAACATGCGCTTCACCGCCACGCCTGCCCTGAACATCACAGCAAACTAGGATACAAGGTATGACGACACGAAACGCGGTTGAAATGCGAACTTGTCTCATGAACTTTCATCCTTTGATGTGCGTTTTCATCCTTCAGATGCCAGTATGATGATGATGATGATGATGATGCATGCTTGTGTTTGGGCTTGGAAAGTAAAAGAGCAGGTGCAAACTGTATCAACATGAAGCCTTTAACTTGTTTTTCTTTTGAATGTCAGAGCATTTTCTTTATTGGTTCGGATAACATTCAGCATTACTGTTATTTTTATTGCGTGATAGTTCTCAAAGAATTATTAATGCATTTGTGTCTTTGTAGATTCGCTGTGTTTGGTCATGTGGGTTATATAAAAGCTATAGCCTGCTGCAGGATATATGGGTTATGCACATGTGGGCATCCCTGGTGTATGTGGACACTTGTTTGTTTCTTTGTGTGACGCTTTAAATGAAAGGGATCCACTATCATCATTTAGCTTCTGGTTTATTTTGTCGTTAACCTATGGATGTAAATGTTTGGTTACATAAACGAAACGGGACGCTTTCTGTGTGACCTTCATATCATAATCGTTTTAAATGTTTAATTGGTGAATCTGATATTAATGAGCTGGTGTGTCGGAGACTGTGGATAGAGGTTTAAACGGTGTAAATGTCAGCGATGTGATAACGGGACTTTATTGCTCGGGACCTGACGGGGTCGGGGATGCTCCATTCAGGCGGGGTTTCCTCGGTTATTCTGCAGATGGAGGTTCCCTTCTCCTCCACTCCCCTTTAAAATGAGCTTTCAGGGGTTCTTCAGAGTGGAATACTTGCTTACTGTATTCATTTCTTAAATATTTTTTTTAATTCCACGCATAAAGTGACACTATTACCTGACAAACATGATTTTATTCGGTATTGTGATAAATCATACATGTCTCTGACAGACAGAATGAGATTGTAAACAGCCGAGAGAGTGAGCAGGGGAGCGGCCCGCGCTTTTCCTAGCCAATGAGAAACGCGCTCTGACTATTAATTATTTTGCGCGTGCATTTTTGCTGACATCAGGTTGGCTGATGTCTCGAGAGGGCGTGTCGCTAAGTCAAAGAAAGGGTGGACATTTCATACAGTACTGTTTAAAAATGTTAAATAGAGTGTAATGTGCAATGGTACAAAGTTGCAGGCAGTGGAATGATACAGTTTTGTCACATGAACGTGCAGTTTTACGTCATGCAGTTTTGTGTAAAATCCTCGAGGCATTCTGAAATAATGAGTCAAAATGAAATAATTCAGGGATTTTATGCATGATAGTGCAATAGTTCAGTCATGGAAAACCTGGAAACATCTGTGATGTCCAAGCCTGGAAATTTCATGAAATAGATACAAATTTTAATATTTATGGAAATGGTTTTTAGTTATCCTTGACTCTGCCTTATTTCATCAGCTCAATTGCCTCATGCCCTAACCCATGAATATTAATTAGTAAATAGGAGTGTAAAGCCTGCTTACATCATATTTCAGGGAATGGTTTGATATTCCAAAGATAGCCTCTAATTCCTCTAATATACAGCTTGTCATGCACACGCACCTGCTTGCCTCTTGATTTCTAGATTTATTATGAGTCATCATGAGGCAAATATTGAGAATCTGAATTATGCAATCGCCAAAGTGCTCTAAAAACATGCCATTGCAGTACATGTATGTTAGGAGATGGCGAGGAGCTCAGGGCAAGAGCTTCATCTATGAGTTCTGATGTGTATCAGTGTTTGAATGCTCTGAAGATGTGCACATGATCCGCAGACATGGAGGAAGTGTGTGTGTGTGTGTGTGTGTGTGTGTGCTGGAGCTGTTTGACATTCTAATCGCATTCACTTATCAGTCAGCCTCATTCTGGGAATGGAGAACAGCCTCTCCTCTCCTCTCCTCTCCTCTCCTCTCCTCTCCTCTCCTCTCCTCTCCTCTGATTTCTTCATTCTCTTAGTTTGCTGTTTGATTGCACTATTGCAAATGAACTTGTCCCAGGTCTGTGAGGGAGGATGCGAGACTGCAATGTTTTCAGCATTGAGACGTGAGTGAGAGTTTAAGTCAGTAACTGCTGCAGTGTTCACACACACACACTCACACACACACACACACACTGGGGAATTCCTCTTCTACACGCACTGAGCGATTTGGTGTGTGTGTGTAGACAACATATCTTGCCCTGAAGCAATTCCTATTGAATAAAAGCAAAGCGAATGCTTCATTGTAAAAATGTCAAGCTTCACTGCACTCATGTTCCTCATATTTATTTCCCTAATGAACGTGCAAGTGATTGATCTAATAACTCTAATATATATATGAAAGTGACTGTCTATCTATCGTTCCATCCGTCCGTCTTTCTTGGATATTGTGTACGCTATAATGTAAACACCGCAATATTAAACATGACAAAAAGAATCATCATCATACCATTAATGAAACCGACAACGAAACACATTGTGCAATATTAGAATTGTTCTGTTTCCCATACTATTTAATGATAACATTGCATATTTAAAGGAGTAGTTCACTTTAAAAAAACTTTTGCTGATAGTTTACTCACCCCCATGTCATCCAAGATGTCCATGTCTTTCTTTCTTCAGTCGAAAAGAAATTAAGGTTTTTGATGAAAACATTCCAGGATTTTCTCCATATAATGGACTTCAATGGGAACCAAACGGTTCAAGGTCCAAATGAGAGTTTCAGTGCAAACTGTTTAAAGGGCTTTAAACAATTCCAGACGATGAATAAGGGTCTAATCAAGTGAAACGAAAAAAAAAAGTTTAAGTTTTATAAGCATAAATGCTCGCCTTGCTCTGTTCTTTGATGCATGTTCGTGACTCTCCTGTTCAAACCCGTTCATCAAAGTGAACAAATCTTTTTTCGAGTCATGACTCGAAGGGTCCTAGATAAGACCCTTATTCATCGTCTGGTGTCGTTTAAAGCGCTTTGAAGCTGCACTGAAACTCTCATTTGGACCTTGAACCGTTTGGTTCCCAATGAAGTCCATTATATGGAGAAAATCCTGGAATGTTTTCATCAAAAACCTTCATTACTTAGAAAGAAAGACATGGACATCTTGGATGACATGGGGGTGAGCAAATTATCAGCAAAAGTTTTTTTTTTAAAGTGAACTACTCCTTTAAGTTATATTACATTATATATCCAGTTACAGTTACAGTAGTCGCATCCAGTTATATTGGAGATAAAATGGTTATTTTGCATTTTAAATCCAGCCTTGAGTAAAATTGTAATTATCATTCATCCTTCCATTGGGAATATTTTTCTCTGCCTATTTTTTAATCAATTTTTTCCCCTGTTTTGATACATGTAAAGATTATAAAATCAGAGATTATAACCCTCTCGGAATTTAAAAAATATGTTCAGGACATCAAACAAATATAGAAATCCCTCTAACATCTCTGGGATGGTAGCCTACTTTACCACAATATCCGGTCCCTTCACCTTATTTCCTGGCATGTGCTTAGTACTTTTGTGCAGCAGCAGAATGAGGAGCAGGAACAGACCCACCGCCCGCTGGGACCGGGACGGCAGGCACTATACACACTCTTACATATGCATGTGTAGAGTCAGCCTGGACCCCCACGGCGCCCACCCACTCGCTCTCATTGGCCTCCAGCCCGTCGCTGTAGGAGCAGGTGTCGTGCAGTTGGCAGATTCATCTGTCGTCATGACGGGGGCTCCTCTCTCTATCTCTCCCGCTCTCTGAGATCATTGTGTCCCCCTTCCACACTTAATTTCTCATCCAAACTCAACAGATTTGCTGGTTCAGGGAAGATGGGACTGTCCGGAAGGCTAAAAATCCAAAGTAGTGACCTGTGAAATTAGGGGCCTTGAGTAGAAAGCTGAGCTATTCCAGGTTGTGAGCAAAACTTGCTGATACACATGAAGTTTGACAGAACAGAAGCTGCGTCAGGCCAGATCAGGCCAACAAGCTTCTCTTCAGATTAGTGATTAAGACTGGACCTTGAGTTTTAAGGCCAATGCACACTGAGTCCGTAATTTGCGTATGCATTTGTCTATCCCATCTATCCATCCATCTATTTATCCCGTTTATCCCGTCTGTCCATCCATCTATCTATCTATCCATCCATACGTCCGTCTGTCCATCCATCTATCCATCCATCCGTCCGTCCGTCTGTCCATCCATCTGTCCGTCCGTCCATCTATTTATCCCGTTTATCCTGTCTATCCATCTGTCCATCCATCTATCTATCTATCCATCCATCCATCCATACGTCCGTCTGTCCATCAATCTATCCGTCCATCCATCCATCCATCCATCCCATCCCGTCTATCCATCCATCCAACTATTTATCCCGTTTATCCCGTCTGTCCTTCCATCTATCTATCTATCCATCCATACGTCCGTCTGTCCATCCATCTATCCATCCGTCCGTCCGTCTGTCCATCCATCTGTCCGTCCGTCCGTCCATCTATTTATCCCGTTTATCCCGTTTATCCTGTCTATCCATCTGTCCATCCATCTATCTATCTATCCATCCATCCATCCATACGTCCGTCCGTCTGTCCATCAATCTATCCGTCCATCCATCCATCCATCTATCCCATCCCGTCTATCCATCCATCCATCTATTTATCCCGTTTATCCCGTCTGTCCATCCATCCATCTATCTATCCATCCATCCATACGTCCGTCTGTCCATCCATCTATCCATCCATCTGTTTGTCCGTCTGTCCATCCATCTATCCATACATCCATCTATTTATCCCGTTTATCCCGTCTATCCATCTGTCCATCCATCTATCTATCTATCCATCCATCCATACGTCCGTCTGTCCATCCATCTATCCATCCATCCATCCATCTATCCGTCCGTCCATCCATCCATCCATCCATCTATCCCATCCCGTCTATCCATCCATCCATCCATACGTCCGTCTGTCCATCAATCTATCCGTCCATCCATCCATCCATCCATCTATCCCATCCCGTCTATCCATCCATCCAACTATTTATCCCGTTTATCTGTCTGTCCATCCATCTATCTATCCATCCATCCATACGTCCGTCTGTCCATCCATCCATCCATCCATCCCACTGTCCATCTATCTATTTCACTGTCCGTCTGTCCATCCATCTATCCATCCATCCATCCATCTATCCGTCCGTCCATCCATCCATCCATCTATCCCATCCCGTCTATCCATCCATCCATCCATACGTCCGTCTGTCCATCAATCTATCCGTCCATCCATCCATCCATCCATCTATCCCATCCCGTCTATCCATCCATCCAACTATTTATCCCGTTTATCTGTCCATCCATCTATCTATCTATCCATCCATCCATACGTCCGTCTGTCCATCCATCTATCCATCCATCCGTTTGTCCGTCTATCCATACATCCATCTATTTATCCCCTTTTATCCCGTTTATCCCATCTATCCATCTGTCCATCCATCTATCTATCTATCCATCCATCCATACGTCCGTCTGTCCATCCATCTGTCCATCCATCCGTCCGTCCGTCTGTCCATCCATCTGTCCGTCCGTCCATCTATTTATCCCGTTTATCCCGTCTATCCATCTGTCCATCCATCTATCTATCTATCCATCCATCCATATGTCCGTCTGTCCATCCATCTATCCGTCCGTCCATCCATCCATCCATCCATCCATCCATCTATCCCATCCCGTCTATCCATCCATCCAACTATTTATCCCGTTTTTCCGTCTGTCCATCCATCTATCTATCCATCCATCCATACGTCCGTCTGTCCATCCATCTATCCATCCATCCGTTTGTCCTTCTGTCCATCCATCTATCCATACATCCATCTATTTATCCCGTTTATCCCGTCTATCCATCTGTCCATCCATCTATCTATCTATCCATCCATCCATACGTCCGTCTGTCCATCCATCTATCCATCCATCCGTCCGTCCATCCATCCATCCATCTATCCCATCCCGTCTATCCATCCATCCAACTATTTATCCCGTTTATCCGTCTGTCCATCCATCTATCTATCCATCCATCCGTCCGTCCGTCTGTCCATCCATCCATCCATCCATCCATCCCGTCAATCTATCTATCTACTGTATGTCAGTCCGTCCCTTTACTCTCCATCCATCCATCTACCTGTGTTATTTCATCTATTCCAGAGTTTAGGAGCTAAATGCGAGAACACCCTCCCTCCTTTAGTGGACTTAGATATCTTACAAATGACCAGAAGCCTCGAATTTAGTGATCTTAAAGAACGCGGTGGATTGTAGGCTGATAGAAGGTCCATTAAATACACAGGTGCTACACCATTTATGGCTTTATAGGTCAGTAGTAGTACTTTGTAATTAACACGGAACTTAATAGGTAACCAGTGTAGAGATGATCAAATTGGTGTTGTATGAAAAATTGGTGCTTTTATTCATCTATAAATCTGTCTGTCCTTTTATACATCCATCTGTCTATCTGTCTGCCTGCCCGTCGGCATGTCCATCTATTCCTATAGTGTGTGTGTGTATCCATCCATCCATCCATCCATGCCCTGTAAATACAAAAAAAAATCGAAATCAAATTTGAAAATGAATGCAACCTTTTGCATAATGTTATTTAGCATTTTTAACTTTTGTGTAAAATTGCATTAATCATCCATTGCGGCAAAAGTTATGAATATTATGAAAGCTGCCTTTCTATTTCTCAATCAGAAAATCAGCTCCCTAGCAACAGCACAGCAGACCACCGAGAGCACCTGGCATCATAGTGGGTTTGGTATGAGCCACTCGCTCTGATTAAAAAAAAATTATATTTTTGCTGTAAAAGATTTGCTGTACAACAAATTTAATTGGTATAATAAACAACAACAACAATGGAAGTCAATGGGTAGTCCCACCTCGATATAAAGGCGCACTGCGGGGTCTCAGGGTTGGTTTTCACTCTCTCATTCTCACCTTAACATTGTTCATCTTGTTGGCCAGGAAATAAAGCCGATAGCCTTTAATACGGTCAGTATGGACACGGCAGATGTTGAGTTTTGAGTTTTCTCTTAGCCGAGAGTAATGTGTGTGTGTTGCACATTAACTCTTTACAGTCAAAGAGCACGACCTGTCTCTCTCCTCGCTCTCTCTCTCTCTCTCTGTGCAGTGGATGAGGTGAATGTGGAAAGGAAAAGGAGGGGAAAAGCACAGTTATGGATCCATTAGCCTCGGTCGTTCCAGTCAGGCCGACTGCGATGGGAAATGACGTGTTTGTTCTCCTTGAGGATGTCTCGAGTGAAACCCATGCTTGATGTCGATCCGTTTCTCTCTCTCTCTCGCCTGTTCGTATGAGACACTTTTAGTGTTGCACAAATGGTCTAAAATGTAGTTCTGATGCTTGATTATTAACATAAAAGAAAAGTCCAACAATTTGATGTGATTAATTTTGTAAAGCTGAAGAATAACATGATTAAATACTCCAACATAAAGCATGCTATTCCCTAAAAAGGACGCCGTGTCCCTGGCGATGCTATTCAGTCCTTTCTGCTGTGATTCAGTGTGTCAGACTCTCTCTTCTTGAGTTTGAAGCACAACCACCTACAGAGCAGATATAAATGGCATGTTCCTGAAATGTCAGGATAACCGAGCGAGCCGGAACGGGTAAAGTAGCGGCATGTGTGTGATTGTGATGGAGACGTGTCTCACCGGACGAGTCGGCTGATCTTTCCTTCAGTTTCCCCCTGTAACGTGGACTCGGCGGGTGTGCTGACGGGTGAAGAGAGAGAGGGAGAACGACATGCTTTCAAGTGAAGGAAATGGGGAACAAAAAAAGTAGGTTATTGTAGCTCTGAAGGCAATGTCAGACAGCGGGAGAGAAGGTGAGGGACACTGAACAGAGAGATGACACTTTCTCCAGGGATAAGATGAAGACTCGGACGTTCTCTGGCAAGGTCATGACCTTATCTTGCGGATGAACTCAAAGTGTGTCAAAAAGGCAGGCGCTGCGGTGTATTTGAAAAGTGGAAATGAAAACTCTATGACATTTCTGTGTGTGTGTGTGTGTGTGTGTTTGTGAGTGTGTCTGTGTCTCTGTCTCTCTGTGTGTTAGTGTGTGTCTCCCTCTGTCTGTCTGTCTCTCTCTTACTCTCTCTCTATGTATGTGTGTGTATGTGTCCAATAAATGAGAGAACATGGAAATAAGCTGTTTTCAAGATTTTGGGTGAACATTTGTATCTAAGATGCTGTAATGTGTCACCATTTTAATAATCTTTTTTTTTGTTTTTTTTGCATTTCGCCTGCATTAATGGTAAATCTTAGACCAGGATTCAAAAGCAATAAATTATTGATGTCAATCAATTATTATATTATATTTATTATATTACATTACATTATTCTTAATTGTGACATTTTTTTGTGACAATAAAAATATTTACTTCATAGAGTGCCGAAGTTACGACGTCACTCTGTAGGCCGAAACGCGGAAGTGAGTTAGCATTTTAGCACTACGGTAGCCTATGGGATTTTTGAATGGGTTTTTTGCTAAATCGCCTGAAATAAGGTCTGTGGTGAACAAAGCCTCTAAAGATTTTCACGTTTTGATCTATGACATAGAACACGCATTTATAACCTGCTTGTGTTTTTTAAACTTAATTGTGTCTGATTGTGTTTTTTAAAATCTTTATATAGGCTTAAAAATGTATAAATTTCGGATTAACTTGTAAAGATTATCTTGATAGACAAAACGTGTAAGGGTCACAACTCTTTGTTAAACACAGATCTTATTTTTTGCGATTTTCCAAAAGTCTATGGGGAAAATGCATTGCTTTTCGACCGAGGGAACCCATGCGACGCTAGCTTCCGAGTTGTCCTACAAAGTGACGTCATCATTAAACGTAGCAATTACTGTATGCATTCAGATGTCACTTTTGAGTTGTTTTATATAATAAATAAATTATTTTATTATATATAAATGTTTATTTTATTTTTGTATAGTTAGTTGGATATTCATATAGTTGATTTGTAATTCCCAACTTTCAATTGTGATTACCTGTAGGCTATAGTAATACAATAATATAATTGAAAATAATGTAAAACTATCTATAATTTTCTAATTCAAAATTTAATTTAGTATTTATTAGTTTTCATATTAAAATCCATGTTGTTCATGTTCAAGATTCTCAACTTTCACTTTTTGTAAACTCCAGTTGCTTAGTCATGATTTGAGCACAGAAGAGCCTCGACACACACACACACACACTCAGATCCCCAGTGAGGGCTGTCTGTGGTTTCCAGTCTGCTAGAGCAGAGGTTCAGAGGCGCGCTGATGTTCTCGGCTCTGACAGCTCGTGACAGAGAAAGAAAAGATAGAATTTCAGCCAAATTGTCAAACACGACGGCCTTCAGTTGAGCTCCCTGTCACAAACCAGAGATCAGGTCTCTCTCTCTCTCTCTCTCTCTTTCAAATTCAAATTCAAATGAGCTTTATTGGCATGACTTATACAGTAGTGCCACTGCCAAAGCATTGGCCATTACATAGAATGAGTAAATGAATCAGTAAACAAATACATGAAATACATGTATATATCAGAAAACAAACAAACAAACGAACAAAAAAAACACAGTTTTGAACCAACATTCTGACTTTAGTTTTGTCCACTGGTTGACTCTCGTAGTTTGTGGCAGGCTGTTACATGGTTTACTGCTGTTGTGATTGAGCTAGAGTTTTCTCCCAAAATATGAATAAATTTTTCTGAATTTGGCAATGCTATAAAATTTGGATCTAGTTTTTGGAATCTAGAGAAATAGTCTGATCTAATGCTGTGATAATGATCATAGTGTTTCTCACTCTCTCTCTCACACACACACAAGACTTCTGCTTCTTTCTGAACCCCAAAAAAGTCCAACACGTCACTGTGTGTTTGCAAAGTTCTGGTAAAGACAAGACCTACAAGTCTCATGGTATTTTTTGGACAGGTCTTAGGTCTTGAACATATTTTTGTTAGTTGAGGATGATCCTAGTTAAGTTGGATCTGAGGGTGTGTTCACACTTGTAGTTCGGTTCTCAAAGTAGAACTAGGTTCTCGGTCTGGACAAAAAAAAAAAGAAAGAAAATGATACATTTAGTCCTGGTTCGCTTAGAATTTACACTGTCATTTTTAGCTCTCAAACCTTAAAAGACATCTTTCATGGCGTATATTTCACGATGGAACTTGCCGGAAATCCAACACTGCTGTGTGGCTGGGCTAAATGGTTTTGATGGCAGCGTTCACACTTAAATGAACCGAGCTGATGGAGCAATCGAACCAAATCTGAAAGTTGTGAACACTCTTAGACATGGCTTTTAGAAGCTCTAGAAACAGTTGAATGGTTTAGCGGAGCCCATCGCTGCACACAGAGGGTTGCGTGTTTGTTTCTGATCCGCTGAGATTCCCAGCTCTGCTCATTTTCAAGGCGAGTAAACTCACACTCACAAGAGAGCAATTACTTCACACACTGTTAAACACAGGCTTCAGGAAGATTACAGAAGATAAACATTCTTTATCGAATCATATTTGATCATTTATTGATTTGCTGCAGAAAAAAAAAGCATTTTCTCTGTATTAGCTGTTTTATATTTACCTGAGAAGCTAAACAGCCGTTAAGTAAATGTTTGTTCAACTTATAGATTTTTTTCCCTTCATCGTTTTATGCATAAACCTTACAAACAACTAAACTAAACCTTTTGTTATATTATATTACATTATATTAAATTATATTTAGGGCTGTGAAACGATTAATCGCGATTAATCGCATCCAAAATAAAAGTTTGTGTTTACATAATATATGTGTGTGAAATGTGTATAATCATTTTGTATATATAAACACACACACACACGCATGTATATATTTAAGAAATATTCGCATATATATATATATATATATATATATAAATAATTTTTATTATATATAAATAACACATTTTTCTTAAATATATACATGTATGTGTGTGTATTTATTTATACAAAATAATTATACACAGTTCACACACATGTATTATATAAACACAAACCTTTATTTTGGATGCGATTAATCGTTTCCTAATTATATTATATTATATTATATTCTTAATTGTGTCATTATTTTGTGACAATTAAATTATTTACTTCATTAAATGTATAAATGCATGTTATATATCATATTATTATATATTTAGTTATAATATAAGCTAAACAGCTATTAAGTTAATTTTTTCTTGTTTAATTTGATCCCCCTCCCCATTGTTTTATGCATAACCTTACAAAAATGTATTTAGTAGATTTGTTTCCTGTTGTGATTCTTTGTTTGCTCCTTTATTTATCCATTCCACTCTTAGAATAAAAAGTTCCATATAGAACCCTAATCATCTTCTGACGGTTGCTAGGGTGTTTTTGGATGGTTGCTAGGTGGTTTCTTACAGGTCCAAGTGAAAAGAGCTCACCTTCAAGTATCTAGGCATGACTCCTACAGCATTAATAAATAACAAGGAAATTGAGGATTTAAAAATTATAATAATTTAGTATATATAATATACATATGACTCACTGATAAACAGCTACTGCATCTGTTGGTCTGTTTCTCTCTCCCTGAATGCTTTTGATTTTGTTTTTCTCTCTTTCCCTCGGTGTGGAAGCAATGTTTGGAAATGTAATTTGTATTTCTCTCTGATATCCTGATATTTTTTCAATTTTTGGAGGAAGTGTTTCATTTCTGTTTGGACCTCGTCTGTGATTCAGTCTCACAGAATCTTTTATCTTTGCGGTCCCAAGATGTTTTTGGAGTCTATCCCTTTTCACGGCTAAACTGTGGTTATTATTCAAGAAGTGTCTTATCTTACAGTCACGAGGTATTCTGCCAATTTTGCATGTTTGTATTTGGTTTTAATTAGACGGGATGTGATTTATATGTTCATCAGTGTTTGTTCAGGATTGTAGTTTGAGCTGCATCAGTATTTATTTTGTCTTGATGAGAAATCATCATTTTTCTCCAGAACGCATCTCTGGGGAGATGAACAATAATGTCAGTTCTTCATCTTTCATTCTCTCTGTTCTCCCTCACTTCACCTGCCCTTTATATCCTCCCTCCATCCTTCTGCACGTCACTCACTCCTCCATCCATCTACGTTCTCCCTGGCAGTCTTTCAGAGATTTATAGACATGAATGATGCTTTCTGCTATTTCGCGACTCAGTACTTTTTATTAACGGCCGATATCTGCCCTCTGGAATTGATTTTCAGCTCTATTTATTACCTTTATGACCATATTGGAAGCAACTTAGGTGTCTAGAGATGGTGATGACGATCTGCTGAAGTTCAAACTGAGCATCAGAATGGGGAAGAAAGGTGATTTAAGTGACTGGCTGATGGTGCCAGACGGACGAGTATTTTTTCACACACAATCATCTCTAGGGATTACAGAGATGGTCAGAAAGAGAGAAATATCCAGTGAGCTGCAGTCCTGTGGCTGAAAATGCCTTGTTGATGGTTCAGCCAGACTGGTTCAGCTGATAGATAGGCAACAGTAACTCAAATAACCAATCGATACAACCAATATATGTTAAAACACTGTGGTATCAAACGTTCATAGAATTTATAATCTGTTACACAGTTATTTTTTTGTAATTAATTTAATTTGTACATTTCAATTTATGTTGTTATAATACTTTGTTTTTATTGATGTCTTCACTATACTATGTGTTACAAGCTTTGGCAATATTGTAATATGTACAGTCATGCCAATAAAGCAATTTGAATTGAATTTAATTGGAACGCACAACACGCCGAACCTTGCATTTGACGGAAGACGAGCATTTGTGGTTAAAAAGTATAGAATTTTATTTAAATGAAAGATAATTCGGCTATTCCTCGGCTGGGATCGTCTCGAGACTTTGACGCTGCATTGAAACTGCAATTTGGACCTTCAACCTGTTGTACCCCATTGAAGTCACTATATGGAGAAAAATGCCGGAATGTCTTCCTCAAAAACCTTCATTTCTTTTTGACCGAAGAAAGACATGAATAGCTTGTATGATGTGGGGGTGATTAAATTATCAGGACGTTTTTCTAATCCTTTTAAGATCCTTGCACACTGAGTCCGAAATTCTCCTCCAAAACGTTAAAAAATGAACGCGACTTAACGTTGTGTCAATCATGTTTTCACACAGCCTCGGATCGGGTTCGATTTTCTGCGTTTATCACATCCGTAGCAAGAATATTCAGAGTTGTTTTGACAATTCAGAGCCACCGAATGATGAATACGAAAAAAAACAACACTAATTTATTACTCAGATCCGTTTTTTTTTTGTAGGCTACAGCTTTTCACATTGTTGTTTTATGTGAACAGTGTGAACAGATGATAAACTGATTTATAGAACGATAAAAAGACGTCACATAGCACGCTGTCAAACGGAAGTGAACACGGAGGACATTAAAGTAAGTGATTACACATTTATTAATGGTGTGATCTAGCGAATTTATGCACAGGCAACAAAGACGAGGATGTTAAGTTTTGCTTGTATATAGAGCTGTCACTGTAATACTGTCCTTGACTGAATTAATAACAGTCTTAATAACTTCAGGTATGTGACTCCCATGAGTGCAGAATTGTGACAAATGTCGATCTAGTGATGTAAAAGTTCCATGAATTTATTGCGCTGAGAAAAATCTGATCTTTATCGGATTTTTTGACCACATATGGAAGTGGCAAAAATCGAAATTGAAAACAATTTGATTCCATGAGATGTGTGCAGTTCATATGTGAGCACAAAAAATTCTATATATTTGGGACATTTATGCCCCAAACTCTTCTTCATTTCTGATCTCAGTGCTGTGTCTGAACAGAAGGTCCTTTTAAATCATGGAGGAAGACATTTGCCAAGAAAAATGTTCCAATTAATCAGTAAAATTGAATGAGCTCCCTTTTCTGCAAGTCCAGCACTGAGAGCTATGGCTGAGCGAATCGAGAGCGAGAGAGATTTGCTGACATCCGTCTACTTTTCCTGGCTCGACTTCCTCCCGCGAGTCAGCG
Source organism: Pimephales promelas (assembly GCF_016745375.1). The sequence continues at coordinate 114,555 of NW_024121211.1, read as the reverse complement.
CTGTGAAATATGGCGTCGTCCCCAAACGCTGCCTCCTGATTGGCCGAGCATCACTGTGCATTCAGGAGCTCTTCATCAGTCTACAACCCCCTCGCCCCTGTTTCTTAATCCTGCTCTGCTGGTGTTCTCTCTCTAATCTCACCGTGATCTATTATGGCACACCTGGGATCTGATCCGTCTCACAACCATTAAGAAAAGGTTATGGAGATGTAGCATTCCCAGCAGGTGGGAGTAATTAATGCTGCGTGGGTGTGTGTGTGCTTATGTTTGAGTTTTGGATCCCACTGCTGAGAGAAAAAAAAAAAATTATGGCAGTCTAGATGATCTGATGTCTTTGGACCTATGGTGCGTTCACGTGCATGGAAAATATATGACATTTTCCACTTGTGAACTGGTATTTACCAGTGTGTTGCGTTCAAGCGCTTTTGTTGTCATAATGTGGTAAAAGGATGGAGATACAGACCTGTTATTTAGCTAAAACTATTTTAGATTATTTTGGTCTTGGCATCGACTCGGACTCGGCTCTCTTTGGTCTCGGACTCGACTCTCTTTGGTCTCGGTCTCGAATCAGACTCGACTCTCTTTGGTCTCGGTCTCGACTCAGACTCGGCTCTCTTTGGTCTCGGACTCGACTCTCTTTGGTCTCGGACTCGACTCTCTTTGGTCTCGGCCTCGACTCGGACTCGACTCTCTTTGGTCTCGGTCTCGAATCGGACTCGACTCTCTTTGGTCTTGGCTTCGACTCGGACTCGACTCTCTTTGGTCTCGGACTCGACTCTCTTTGGTCTCTGTCTCGACTCGGACTCGACTCTCTTTGGTCTCTGTCTCGACTCGGACTCGACTCTCTTTGGTCTTGGCTTCGACTCGGACTCGACTCTCTTTGGTCTCGGACTCGACTCTCTTTGGTCTCGGACTCAACTCTCTTTGGTCTCGGCCTCGACTCGGACTCGACTCTCTTTGGTCTCGGTCTCGACTCGACTCTCTTTGGTCTCGGACTCGACTCTCTTTGGTCTTGGCTTCGACTCGGACTCGACTCGCTTTGGTCTCGGACTCGACTCGGACTCGACTCTCTTTGGTCTCGACTCGGACTCGACTCTCTTTGGTCTTGGCTTCGACTTGGACTCGACTCTCTTTGGTCTCGGACTCGACTCTCTTTGGTCTCTGTCTCGACTCGGACTCGACTCTCTTTGGTCTTGGCTTCGACTCGGACTCGACTCTCTTTGGTCTCGGACTCAACTCTCTTTGGTCTCGGTCTCGACTCGACTCTCTTTGGTCTCGGACTCGACTCTCTTTGGTCTTGGTCTCGACTCTCTTTGGTCTCGGTCTCGACTCGACTCTCTTTGGTCTCGGTCTCGACCCGGACTCGACTCTCTTTGGTCTCGGTCTCGACTCGGACTCAACTCTCTTTGGTCTCGGCCTCGACTTTGGTCTCTGGACTCGACTCTCTTTGGTCTCGGACTCGACTCTCTTTGGTCTTGGTCTCGACTCGCCTCTCTTTGGTCTCGGTCTTGACTCGACTCTCTTTGGTCTCGGTCTCGACACGGACTCGACTCTCTTTGGTCTCGGTCTCGACTCGGACTCGACTCTCTTTGGTCTCGGACTCGACTCTCTTTGGTCTCGGTCTCGACTCGGACTCGACCATCTCTGGTCTCGGTCTCGACTCGGACTCGACCCTCTTTGGTCTCTGTCTCGACTCGGACTCGACTCTGTTTGGTCTCTGTCTCGACTCCGACTCGGCTCTCTTTGGTCTCGGCCTCGACTCGGACTCGACTCTCTTTGGTCTCGGTCTCTTCATGTGCATTTTTCATGTCAGCTTTTGGTATTTACCTTAATTACCATAACACGTGAACGCACCATTAATTACGAGCCTTGAATAGATCCATAATGAATGTTTAATGAATACTAAAGCCATAAGTTCTCCCATATTGCTGGAGTTTCTTAATGTAATCTCAGGGTGACACTACAAACATATGCATGGGGATTTTTCATTACAACTCCTAAAGTGAAACTTTAATTTCACACTGTTTGGCTTCATTACACAGAGCAATAAAACTGACATGCAGTTGCTGAGAAAATCCATAGATGAACACATAAATGCATCCTGCAATAGACTGTATATTGCAATTTAGCGACTAAAAAACAGTATAATCTTTAAAATCCGCTTCTTTTAAACCAGTGTGTTAAAATCGTAAAGCGGTAGTGCTGCAATGATTAGGATGGATGCTGTATGTTTAGGAAACTTCTAGCAATCTATAACCTCATACTCTCTGTCTTTCCCAGTTCTCCTTTATTTCTGTCATATTTATTACCAATGCAGATCTTCAGTCTTGATTTTTTTAGGCTGTATAAATCAGTTTTATTGCATAATTAGCCCAGTACTTTGTTGATGACATTTATAGTTGTGTGGTTTCTTCAGCATGTGAATAATTGGATGTTGGTTGATCACCAGATATTCAGCATTTCATAAATTTCAATGAAATTTTAAATTTACTTCTTTTTTGTGGCTTATTGTGGCTTATTGTGCTTAAATGGTCAAATTATGTAAAAAAAAATTCAGATAAACAGTCTTAATAAAACAGCACGTAAATAGTTGAGATAATCACTCTCTCGACTGAATAACCTTTATAACTTTAATTGTAGGAATTAATCTGTATTTAATTTTAAATTTAACTTAAATAAACTATTGTTAGACCCAACTTGTCTATATCGTTTGAAATTTGTTTATTTGTTTGTATTTATTACTGGCCATTTTCTTGTCTTGTACATCGTTAATGCAAAGATTCAAAGTCTCCCTGTGCTGTGTAAAAACTATTGCTACCAAATTATCAAAAAATTAATAATATGAATATCTAAATGGCAGTATATTTGGGGGTTTTCCCTATGGTATCAGAAATGGAACCAAATATTTACATTTTTCAAGGTAGCGTATATCAAAGTTTGAGATTCCAGTGTCGTGACAACACTAGAATGAACAGTAAAAATGCTGGGTTATTTTAACCCAACTTTGGGGCAAATATGGACAAACCCAAACATTGGGTTAAAAATGCAATTAAAAAATTTGTCTGGGTTTTTCCATTTGACCCAAAGTTGGGTTAAATCAACCTAGCATTTTTTAGAGTGTAGTACAGGTCAACTGTGTGGTTTCAGTAGGTCAATAGTGTTTGATGTGGAAGTGTTGTGTCCTGGACGCTCATGCGGTGAGCTCAGCGGTGTGTTGCTCTGGAGGACGAGGGCCAGTAAAGTTCCTCACCTCTTGCCAAACCGCAGATTTATAGTGTAATCAGTCCACAGACTCGCCAGCTGCTGAGTAAACCTGCTCGCACAGCAGACCGAGCGTGTGCTACTGCAGAGAAATGCAAACAAACACTGGATCTCTCCTGATGTTACACTTCTGGAGTTGTACCTTCTTGGAAATGACATAAATAATGAATTGATATACTCAATGCTGTGTATATTATTGCATGAATAAATAAAGTGGGGCTGAAATACAGAAGGAGTGCACTGGTGTTTAAGTGTGGTCTTTCCTCCTAACCTGTTTGAGGAATAGAATAGAATAGAATTCTAGTATGAGATATACCCCCGGTTTCATAGACAATTGCGCTCAAGTGTAGTCCCAGATTAAAATGTATGTTTAAACTGTTTTAACTGAAAGCAACTTGCACTGGTGTATCTTTAATCATTTTGTCTCCAGATGCACACCAGTAATATTTTTTTACGAAGACTTGTTTATAAAAGCTACTCAAATGCCTTAATTGAACTAAGGCCTAATCTTGGCTTAATCTAAGCCTCTTCTCTGAAACCAGGCCATACTGTTTCTGGGAACATCGATAAATTCAATTAAATACATGTTGAGGCTTTAAGATGGCTTTGTTTTAGTTTTTGCCTGTAACAATCATTTTTCAGTGTTTCATTTTGGATTGTAGAAAAAGGTGGTTTTGTTTGTCATCATGCCTTCTCTCTTTCGGTTATCAATCTTTTGCATTTTGCTCTGTATTCAGCATCATTTGATGAATACATGCAGGGTCCATTGGGTAATTTATTTATTTAATTTTTATGGTACTTTATTTTATTTTTAATTTTATTTTTTCTGATGCGTATTATGTTGTCCTCCTGTGTTGTTATTTGTTTTGGAAACTGAAACTACAGAATAGAATAGAATAGAATAGAATAGACTGTAAAAAATATTTTCAAGATTTGTAATCACAACAAATTTTCTTTGGTCAAATCAACTTTATAATAATTTATTTAGTATTTATTTAGTTAGAGATAACTTATTATTTTGAGTTTCTGATGGTTAAATCAATCTCCTTCATTATATTAACTCACTTTTTCCAGTTCAATCAACTTAAAATTTTAAGGCAACCCAGGTTACTTACTTTTTTATAGTTAAATCAACAATATTTTTTTACAGTGTAGTTATCATGAACATTTTTTCTTTTTTCAAATCAACTTAAATAATTTATTTAGTTCAGATAACATACTTTTGAGTTTCTGATGATTAAATCAATCCCCTTCATTGTATTAACTCACTTTTTCCAGTTCAATCAACTTAAAATTTTAAGGCAACCAGGTTACTTACTTTTTTAAGTTAAACCATCAATATTTTTTTACAGTGTAGAATAGAATAGAGTAGAATAGAATAGAATAGAAGGACTGATATACGTTCATTGTCCATTATTGTTATTCCTTCAGCCAACAAGAGCTGCTTGCTGATTTAAGGCACTGATTGATCGGAGACGACTGATTGGACGCGATTTGATTTAGACCTGATTAGGATGTTAACTGATTGAATTCAGGTCAACATTTCCCTTGTCTGGTGGATACATGGAAAACTTTGTAACCTTGTAAGTAACCAATCACTACAGACAGGGCCATCTGACCAATAAAAGCAGAGAAAGCTATCTGAAAGGCGGGGTTTAGAGAGACCGAATCTTTGATTAAACCGTTTCAGACGGTTTAGAAAAGAGCTGATGCTGGAATGCATATTACAATCAAATTGAAGTGTTTTTTGACCTTGGAAGCCAATTTTTGGAGATGCCTAGTCAAAATTCAGAGCCATAATGGGGGCACTTTAACATCAAACTCAATTTAAATCAATTCTCAATCAAGTCTTATGCATACTTAGAAAAAAGGTAACTTTTTTTTTTTTTTTTGCATGATTGTGTGGTTCATCTTTAGACTGTTTCAAATCGGTCACTAATGAGTATTAAGGGTAGGCTGCTGCTTTAGAAGTCTGCTTTGTTGTTGAAGTGCATTAGCGTATGATATTTGTAATCTCATGTACATGTGTAATGCACCTCATGACACAAGAATGGTAGATGATGGATGCGATGCTATACCCTGTTTCTTTCTTATCCTCTACAAACCCCGTCCATTTCCCACTCAGCCCAGATTGAAAGCGAATGCAGTGTCAGGCTTTCTGTGAGAGATGATTTGTTGAATTGAGAAGCTGATGATGGAAGATGTTTCTCTGGTTTATCCAGACGCTTAAGTTGAACGGGGTGTCTCTCTTTGATTTAGATTTAGTGCAGTGAGTTTTGGCAGGAAGTGAAGACATCATGCCATGTCATTCTGTCACAGAAAAGGACTCTCTAAGGTACTATGAATCAGCCCTCACATGCTGCTTTTCCTCTTAATTCAAGTGTTTGGCTTATCCAGACATTTTTATTTATATTAAGTATTAGTGATATTTTGTCAGTAAATGGCTGTGGGCTAAATACAAACATTTACATATTATTGTAGTTGGGAGCTTTCAAGTTACACCTTGTGCAAGTTGGGATGGATTATTTTGGCTTGATTTATTTATTTGTCATATTTGTTAATAAATTAGCCATCTGTTGGTGTCCTATTCTGTTTATTCTCATTAATAATTGTGATTTCGATTATTTGAACCCATTAATTCAGTTTTTTTATGTGGAATATCAATAGAAATGAAAATCGCCAAAAATAAACTGTAATGCGTCGTCAGAGAAGCTTATTTTTGGAAATGACCTTCAGTTGAACAAGAGGAGGAGGATGACAGGAAACTCACACTCACAATGATCAAAGTCTTGTTAATTTCATATTTTTTTCCCAAGCTGAGCTGATTCTTGCGTTTAATTACTCATTTTTGAAGACCAAAGCTCTCTGTGTGTGTCTGAAATACATAAAGAAAACAGTGCTCAGATATTAGACTGTCAACACACTGGCTTATAGTTATGGATATTATATTATGTCAGTTCACAGTGTGGCTAAATGTAACTCTCATACAATGGGTAAATATTATAATGGATGAATCTCACAAAGAAAGGTTTCCTCAAATCAAATGCATAAACATGTACTTTCTCAAATTCTTATCACTGTAATTCAAATATAAATAATTAGTTTTTTGTTAAAACCAGTTTTATTGAATTCAGAACAACAAACACTTCCAACTTGTACTTTACAAATGTATGCACAATTATGCATATTATCACTTAATAAATGATATTTATCCATATCTACTCTATCTATCTATCTATCTATCTATCTATCTATCTATCTATCTATCTATCTATCTATCTATCTATCTATCTATCTATCTATCTATCTATCTATCTATCTATCTATCTATCTATCTATCTATCTATCTATCTATCTATCTATCTATCTATCTATCTATCTATCTATCTATCTATCTATCTATCTAGATATATAGATATATAGATATATTGCATTACTGTTGGATGATCTGCAATGAGGAAATGTGCTTATTGTGTAACAATATGAAAATGACATGAATGGACCTTAAAATATGCTTAATTTTCTTTACGCAACATATTGAATTATATTCTTAATTTTCTTTATAAAATTATTATTCTTTTTTTACTTGAACATTTCTCGACAGTAGGGACGCACAATATATTGACCACCATTTCAGTATCGGCCGATATATATTAATTTGTCGGCCCGATAGGAAAATTTGGCCGATATATTAAAGCGATAGATATCTATTTCCTTCAGCTGAGACACTTTAGATGTGCACTGTTCAACATGATGGTTTTAAATTGCTTAAAATATGATTGGAATCACTTTAAAAAAGGAAAACACAGTTTATTGCGAGTCTGTCTTATAACTGTGTGCTTGAGACATGGCTTTTTTTTTTTTTAATTGAGACTTTTGTTTTTTTGTATATATCGGTTATCGGCTTTCAAATATAAAGAATTATCGTATCAGCCAAAATTTTCATATTGGTGCATTCCTACTTGATAGTTGTTTTCGCTCAGTGTTGATATTGAAATTCTTGCGTTCAGTTACTTTTTTTTCTAAATCTCATGTGGATTTCAAATTTGGTTATTTTTGGTTGAAGATCGGTGTAATACCACACGCATCACTAAAGTCTTGTAGCTCCGTGTCGCAGCAGGACGGCCCGATTAAGGAAGATATCATGCTGAGCAGGACACTAGGGAACGAAGACTGGGATTGTCTTTAGCTCTCCCGATCTCCAGGGAAACTAGACAAGTCTGGTCTGAAGGAAATCCATTCTCCTCACGGAGGCATGGTGTACGGACACGTCCCTCGTTTGGCTCCGGTGTCTCACCGCAGATCAAGAAAATGCCTGAAATCAATTGTCCGTATGGATGAGCCCCTGTGGGCTGCTTATGGATGCGGGTCGTGGGTTTCTTCTGTTCCCTGGGAGATTTCTGGTTAAAATGAAGTTACTGCTGGGTCACAACTGCAGGAGAGGAGGAGAAATCGATAGAAAGAGAAAGCATGGCGTGTTTTCTTCAGAGGAGGGAGAGAGAGTTTCATCAATGACCTTATTTCAGTGATTTGGTGTCAGTCTCGAGTCCTATTTAAATGGTAATTGTTTTTCAACAGGACATGAAGTCATTTACGGGCGTTTTAATTTAGTTCAGTGTAATGGGCACAAAAATTGTGTTGAAAGATTTTTTGACCTTACTTTTTCTCACTTGGAGTTTGGAAATGATTCGTATGTGAATAAAATGACACCTGAGTTTCTGCTGAAAAAGTCCAATTAGAAAACGGCTAAAATGGGTGGTTATAATAGCAGCAACAGGCAATGCATTATGTTTTTGCTACGTTTGCATCCTCACCGTGAGGAAAAAGTGTCAATGCTGTGAATTAATTCCTGTCTGAATGCATAGGTGCCATATATAATGCCTTTCGATCTTCCTGGGAGGTTTTTTTCTCACGAGGGAACTGTACTGTATATAGCCTGTTAATACCTGCTACTTCGCTTTGCTTCGTAGACAGAGTCTGGCATGGCATGATTGAAAAGGGGGGGCGCTTGTCTGAAGTATAAAATCATTGGTTACCCGTAAACCAATCACATAACGTCTGGTTATGTCTGGTTATGTTATTCGCCAGCTCAGCCGCATCAAACTTCCACTGTAAATGTATGTAAATGTAAATGTATGATGCGAAAACGAAACCATCAAGCGAATTACTAAAGTGAACATGGCTGACCGAGTTTTTCTGCCTACCTAATCTGATCCTCCATGAGTGCAACCAAGGTGGAGACAATCACAACTATCACCTCGCTGGCCTTTAACCTCCCCAGTTTCTCGCTGAAGATCAGTAATAGTTGATAAATGAAACTTTTCTCGAAACCTGTCGCATATAGGGCCACAACCAGGGTGCGAACTATACGGGAAATTCGTGAAATTTTGGGGGGTCTCAAAAAATATTGACAATGTTTTATTTTGACGTGCAATCTCAGTTTTGTGTAATGTGATCATCGTGGAGTATTATGTGTAAAACATCAAAAATATTTTTAATTCATGCATGACGGCGATTTAAACCTAATTCACTTCAATAAAGATAACGATACATGCTATTCTTGTCATGAGCATCAATGTATGGTGGCGCTGCAGTGCAAATTCCAATCATGTTTAATACATGTTAACTCAAAGATTCGGTGAAAAAATATAAACGTTGGAGGCCATTGATCTGCGCAAAGTCCTTGAAATCCATTCTGTGTTAAGGTAAGGCATGTTATTCCCAATTATGTGTTGTGGCTGCCTGGGGTTGAATAGGTCTGCTTGACTCTCAATTTCTTAGGCCTAATTGAATGGAGGAATTGTGGTATTCTTCTGTAGCCGACGAGTAATTTAACCCTTGTTCAAGTGAACTCAAAGACAGCCTGTATTATAGACTATTTGTAGATTTGCATTCCACGTTCTGTCTGAAAGGCGCTTAAAGGATTAGTTCACTTTTGAAAAAACTTTTGCTGATAATTTACTCACCCCCATGTCATCCAAGATGTCCATGTCTTTCTTTCTTCAGTTAAAAAGAAATTTAGGTTTTTAATGAAAACATTCCAGGATTTTTCTCCATATAATGGACTTCAATGGGAACCGGATGGTTCAAGTTCCAAAAGACAGTTAATAACTGTTTCAGATGCAGCTTCAAATGTCTTTAAACGACACCAGACGATGAATAAGGGTCTTATCATGCGAAACGATCGGTTATTTCAAAGCTTATTCCAAAAATGTAACTTTTCTAAGGACTAATGCTAGCCTTGGTCTATTCTCTGAGGCACGTTTGTAACGTCACGTAATACGTAATTACGTTCAAAAGGTCACGGGCGACGTAGCCGGAAGTACAGAATCAAAATCGTCCCATAGTTGTTTTTCCTTTTAATTCCTTTTTTTGTAAACGGTGTTTGAGCTAGTTTGCACGTTCAACCTATGCGTTCAACTTGTAAACACTGACTCTGTACTTTCGGCTACGTCGCCCGTGACCTTTTGAACGTAATTACGTAATACGTGACGTTGCAAACCCGCCTCAGAGAATATAGCAAGGCTAGCATTTGTCCTTAGAAAAGTTACATAGTTGGAATAAGTTTTGAAATAACCGATCGTTTCGCATGATAAGACCCTTATTCATCGTCTGGTGTCGTTTAAAACACATTTGAAGCTGCATCTGAAACAGTTATTAACTGTCTTTTGGAACTTGAACCATCCGGTTCCCATTGAAGTCCATTATATGGAGAAAAATCCTGGAATGTTTTCATTAAAAACCTAAATTTCTTTTTAACTGAAGAAAGAAAGACATGGACATCTTGGATGACATGGGGGTGAGTAAATTATCAGCAAAAGTTTTTTCAAAAGTGAACTAATCCTTTAAATCCTTTGCACGCGCAAGTGCATGAACACCCCCATACAACCTCCCCCCAACCCCCGGGAAAAAATTGGGCTCCCCAAAAGGACATGGTATAGTTCGATCACTGGCCACAACATTACCTCCATTCACAATGTTTAACAAACACTCTTCTTGTTCGGGCTTCAGTTTGTAAATGTCGGGAAAATTTTCCACAACAAAGCGAATTGCGTCCCGTGTCTCCATATCCGCGATCATTTTCGATTTTCCTAACCTAAAATACAATCTTAAACTCTGCGCTTAGCGTCTACGTCACGGCTCTCAGCCCGCCCTCTGTTTGTTGATTGGCCGGCTGTTTTCAGGCCGGAGGAAAACTGAAAGACATGTTGATGTCGAACTGAAATAGAGCAGAAGTACGATAGCCTGGTTTAACTGTATAGCCTGGTTTAAGAGATTGTGGTCAGTATAAAATATTTATTTTTCAAGGATGAAGCATTTTAGCAAATGCCAAACCCATTATGTGTTTAAAGCTTTCTCAATGCATGCGTCAGAGAGCGATGAGAAATGTCAACACAGGCTCATTGGAGAAACTGTGGCCACATTTCTGAAAAAGCGTATTATAAGTGCCAGCAAATATGTGCTTTTTGAATTTCCGGCTTGTGTTTCTTGCCTTAAATAATAATAATAAAAAAACATCAGATACGTCACATGATACGTTATGTAATACTTAAGATGTTTCCTTATCCAATTGAACAGGAATCAAAGTTTATAGTCTAATGCAAGATTTCCTTTTTCTGTTCATCATTGTTAATAATCCGTTTTTATTTGATGGAAACATCAATAGATTGTATTACTGTGATTAAAATAAAGGGAGAAAAAATCTTTTTTCAGAATAAGGTTGTTTTATTTTAGCATAATCCAGCTAGAGGCAGTACAACAGCAAGCACTTTTAATCATCTTCATACTAAATTATGATTACAGGGTCAGATTATATACTTATTTTCTCATGGCTTCTTGCAAAATATAATATCATGACCTCAAAACTCTTTTTTTACCATGGTGCATGATTTGTATACCAATACATTTTGTTTGCAATGCATCACATAACCAGATCCATATGTTTGGTATTTCTGATTTAATATTCAACAATATTATTGATCTGCCTGCATCCCATCACTATTTGAGAACTGAACTGAGCTGGATGATGACATCACTGTTTTCTCCAGAGCGGCTATAGGCTATATATGAAGAGTTCAGATGCAAAAGCCTCTTAGTGCCATTTTAAATTTTCTTCTAGAATGATCATTTTTATCAAGCTTGTATATTTAAGTTCAGTGATTTCACTTAAATGGCAATGATAAATACCTATTAATTGATATTTAAGTGAAATTACTGAACTTAAATATAAAAGTTTGATAAAAATCATCATTAAAGAAGAAAATTTCAAATGGCATTTAGAGGCTTTTGCATCTGAACTCTTTATATATATATATATATACAAATGAACTGAATTAATCACTTTTTTTTGCAACAGAAATAAACCATCATTGAAAGTTATATGAATAAAGGTGACTTGACTTGACAGTTTATTCTGTAGCTCAGCTGGTTGTACTATAAATGCAGCACAACTGTTTTCATGATTGGTAATAAATGTACAGTAAATGTTTCTTGGCCAGCATATTAGACTGATTTCTGAAGGATCATGTGACCGTAATGATGCTGAAAATTCAGCTTTGATCACAGGAATAAATTACATTTTATATTCAAATAGAAAAGTTATTCTAAATTTGTAAACATATTTCACAATATTACTGTTTTTACTGTTTTTTGATCAAATAAATGTAGCCTTGTTGAGCAGAAGACATTTCTTTCAGAAAAAAATCTTACCGACCCAAAAGTGTTTGAACGTTAGTGTATTTAAAGTTGATTTTGCTTCTGCCATGATTCTTCCATTGACAAATCCCCCAAAACGTTCCCACTGATAATTTTGAAAGTTGTAGCGACATTTATGTGCATCTCATATATGTGAGTTGAAGACAGCAACATTTCATTTCACCGACCCGTATAGAGCTTTAGTTTGAAAATCAAAGAACTTGGTGACGTCGACAACATGAGATCAGCATTTGAAATGAGAAACAAACGGAAAGAACAAATGAAATGGAGAGATTAACAAACATGCTTATATTACACAACGGATAACAATGACATAACAAGATGACCCACTCTGGATTGATACAGTCAGATGTGCTTTAATATGCTGGGAGAGATGAACAGCACATAGTGTGTGCTTGATGGGAACATTCTATCACTCTGAAAGTGCAGAGGAGGAAGACAGAGTCTAGAGATGAATACAGGTCTTGCCGTTAGCATCTATTAAATGACTAAATGACCGGGCCTGTCCTCCTCCTGTCCTCATTTCATTCCTTCAGTATGTCCAGCTGGGCATCAGGAAATGAAAAAGCGAGAGAGATTAATAAAATCCCTCATTCCACTCTTCTCTTCATCAATCTGAAATCAATAGCAAACCTCAAGAGGAAACTGCTTTCATCAGCTTGAGCACCGACTCAAAGCTAGTCATCAAGCCTGCGGTCAACTGATGCACAACTTTTATTTAGCTATAAAAATAAAAACATTATGTATTTTAATTATATATTGCAGAAAAGTAATATATATATATATATATATATATATATAAAGGATTATTCTCTCCTAAAGGATTATTAGGAACACCATACTAATACTGTGACCCCCTTTTCACCTTCAGAACTGCCTTAATTCTACTTGGCATTGATTCAACAAGGTGCTGAAAGAATTCTTTAGAAATGTTGGCCCATATTGATTGGATAGCATCTTGCAGTTGATGGAGATTTGTGGGATGCACATCCAGGGGACGAAGCTCCCGTTCCACCACATCCCAAAGATGCTCTATTGGGTTGAGATCTGGTGACTGTGGGGCCATTTTAGTACAGTCAACTCATTGTCATGTTCAAGAAACCAATTTGAACTGATTCGAGCTTTGTGACATTGTGTGTTATCCTGCTGGAAGTAGCCATCAGAGGATGGGTACATGGTGGCCATAAAGGGATGGACATGGTCAGAAACAATGCTCAGGTAGGCCGTGGCATTTAAACCATGCCCAATTGGCACTAAGGGGCCTAAAGTGTGCCAAGAAAACAGCCCCCACACCATTACACCACCACCACCAGCCTGCACAGTGGTAACAAGGCATGATGGATCATGTTCTCATTCTGTTTACGCCAAATTCTGACTCTACCATCTGAATGTCTCAACAGAAATCCAGACTCATCAGACCAGGCAACATTTTTCCAGTTTTCAACTGTCCAATTTTGGTGAGCTCTTGTAAATTGTAGCCTCTTTTTCCTATTTGTAGTGGAGATGAGTGGTACCCGGTGGGGTCTTCTGCTGTCGTAGCCCATCCGCCTCAAGGTTGTGTGTGTTGTGGCTTCACAAATGCTTTGCTGCATACCTCGGTTGTAACGAGTGGTTATTTCAGTCAAAGTTGCTCTTCTATCAGCTTGAATCAGTCGGCCCATTCTCCTCTGACCTCTAGCATCAACAAGGCATTTTCGCCCACAGGATTGCCACATACTGGATGTTTTTCCCTTTTCACATCATTCTTTGTAAACCCTAGAAATGGTTGTGCGTTAAAATCCCAGTAACTGAGCAGATTGTGAAATACATCAGACACCAACAACCATGCCAAGCTCAAAATTGCTTAAATCACCTTTCTTTCCCATTCTGACATTCAGTTTGGAGTTCAGGAGATTGTCTTGACCAGGACCACACCCCTAAATGCATTGAAGCAGCTGCCATGTGATTGGTTGATTAGATAATTGCATTATACACACCATATTTATTTACCAGTTACCATACCATTATTTATTTTTTTATTTACAAATAAATAAACTTAATTATAAAATTATTACTTATTATTTTTTCAGTTGGGTCATAAACCACCCCAGATTATTGCTCAATCAATGTGTTTTTTTATGGGTTTTTTTAGTGATTTTTGGACTGAAAAATTACATATTTCAAATTAAATAGGGCTGCATATATATGTATATATATATATATATATAATACCCCCCCCACACACACACACACACACACTATTCTGTATGTTGCCTTCATAGGTATGTTTTAGCTAATGAATGAAGACACTGGGGAAAGTAATTATAAAAATTGCCCAGTGACTCTGAACCCGTTGAAATAGTGTTTAATCATCTAGAGTCTCTCACAACCCCTGAACCATCCAAACCCTGTGGGCAACTCCTAATGCAGCGCTAACGAACCAGCTCGCGGGCACGTCTCCGTGACGACCGGATGGACCCCATCCACTCATGTTCAGCGTAATGATATTAATCAAAGCATACTGGCAGAAAAACAACAGTGAGAAGGACAGGAGTGTGTGTCAGATGCGTTCGTATTCTTGTTCATAATCAAACACTGTGACACTGAAGACTGGAGTAATGATGCTGAAAATTCAGCTTTGATCACTGGAATAAATTACATCTGAAAAGATTTTTAAATGCAAAACAGTTATTTTAAATTGTAATAATATTTCACAATATTTCGACTATTTTGGGTCAGCCCTGGTGAGCAGAAGAGGCTTCAGGCCTGAAGCACGACGGCTCATTGAGTTCACAGCTCATCTTCCAGGAGAATCTTCATGGAAAGTAACTTGTATTTGGAGAATTAATCAGGAATGCATGATGACACTCAGTTAATGAATTGTAATTGGTTAAAGTGTTGATTAATTGAATACTTGTGCCTTTTTTAAATCAGCCACTGAATAAAGAGTGTGTGCACAGAAATGTTCACGGGCCGTCGGTGATCCGAGCGCATCTGCTGTAATGGGATTCGTCTGAATAAACAGTAAACACAGGGAATCTCACTCTGGAATACTGATGGAACTGATCCAGAGTCAGCTTGTGAAGGTTTTTGGATACATCTGCACATACACACACACACACACACTGTTTATCTAATTATTCGTTCTCTTCTGGTTTGAGAGCTTAATCGATACCGGCAGCTTGTTCTGGTTGCTGGGGCCCAGAGGCAGACGTCAGACACACACACACACTTTTTTATTTGCTATCTGAGACCTTGGTTTGCTATCTGAGACCTTGACGATGGCAGCTGTTTCCCTGGTGTGAGCATCACTAAACAGACCCTCCATCACTCTGACTTCTTTCTTTCTTTCCTTCTTTGCTTCTTTCTTTCTTTCCCTCATCTCTCCTTGCTTCGTTCTTCCCCGCCTTCCTTCCTCCATTCATAACTTCCCTTTGTTCCTTTCCTTCCTTTCCTTCTTCATTACTTCCTTTCGTTCCTTTCCTTTTTCCTTCCTTCCTTCCTTACCTTCGTCATTACTTCCTTCCTTCCTTCCTTCACTTCTTCCTTCCATCCCTTTGTCATTCCTTCCTTTCTTCACTTCTTCCTTCCTTCCTTCCTTCCTTCACGTCTTCCTTCCATACCTTCATCATTATTTCCTTCTTTCACTCCTTCCTTCCTTTCTTCCTTCACTTCTTCCTTCCATTCCCTTCGTCTTTCCTTCCTTCACTTCTTCCTACCTTCCTTCCTTCCTTCACTTTTTCCTTCCATACCTTCGTCATTCCTTCCTTCCTTCCTTTCTCCCTTCCTTTCTTCCTTCCTTCCTTCCTTCCTTCACTTCTTCCTTCCATACCTTAATCATCATTTCCTTCCTTCCTTTCTCCCTTCCTTTCTTCCTTCCTTCCTTCCTTTACTTTTCCTTCCATACCTTCGTCATTCCTTTCTTCCTTCCTTCCTTCCTTCCTTCCTTCCTTTCTTCCTTCACTTCTTCCTTCCATTCCCTTCGTCTTTCCTTCCTTCACTTCTTCCTACCTTCCTTCCTTCCTTCCTTCACTTCTTCCTTCCATACCTTAATCATCATTTCCTTCCTTCCTTTCTCCCTTCCTTTCTTCCTTCCTTCCTTTCTCCCTTCCTTTCTTCCTTCCTTCCTTCCTTTACTTTTTCCTTCCATACCTTCGTCATTCCTTTCTTCCTTCATTCCTTCCTTTCTTCCTTCACTTCTTCCTTCCATTCCCTTCGTCTTTCCTTCCTTCACTTCTTCCTTCCTTCCTTCCTTCACTTTTTCCTTCCATACCTTCGTCATTCCTTCCTTCCTTCCTTTCTCCCTTCCTTTCTTCCTTCCTTCCTTCCTTCCTTCACTTCTTCCTTCCATTCCCTTCGTCTTTCCTTCCTTCACTTCTTCCTACCTTCCTTCCTTCCTTCACTTTTTCCTTCCATACCTTCGTCATTCCTTCCTTCCTTCCTTTCTCCCTTCCTTTCTTCCTTCCTTCCTTCCTTTCTTCCTTCACTTCTTCCTTCCATTCCCTTCGTCTTTCCTTCCTTCACTTCTTCCTACCTTCTTTCCTTCCTTCACTTTTTCCTTCCATACCTTCGTCATTCCTTCCTTCCTTCCTTTCTCCCTTCCTTTCTTCCTTCCTTCCTTCCTTCCTTCCTTTACTTTTTCCTTCCATACCTTCGTCATTCCTTTCTTCCTTCCTTCCTTCCTTCCTTTCTTCCTTCCTTCCTTCCTTCCTTCCTTCCTTCCTTCACTTCTTCCTTCCATACCTTAATCATCATTTCCTTCCTTCCATACCTTCATCATTCTTTCCTTCCTTCCTTTCTTCCTTCCTTCCTTTCTTCCTTCCTTCCTTCCTTCCTTCCTTTCTTCCTACAGTTCTTCGTTCCATCCCTTCGTCTTTCCTTCCTTCCCTTATTCCTTCTTTCCTTCCTTCTCTTTTCTCCCTCCCCTTCTTCACTTCCTGCAGTTGTTTGTTCTGCAGACTGTAATGATGTGTGGACGTCAGTCAGCGGCTGGCTGGCAGCGGAGGCTGATTCTGATTCGCTCATAAAGGAGATAATCTGCTGTGATGCGTCTGTCTGTCATCTCCGGTAGTGACAGCACTTTATCTGACTTTGGCAATAGTGTTTGTGTGTGCATGTTTGTGTGTGCATTTACCTTATATGTTTTACATTGGCTTTAAAAGCTTTTAGATTGAATGAGATCTGTCATTGAAACAAAACAAAAATGAATTGAACTTGTATGCAGCCGAAAATTCAAGCAAACTGATATTTAATAATTTAAGTAATAAAGACAGTGAGTGTGGGAATGGAGAATATGTAAGTATAAATGTTAGTAAATATCTAAAAATAAAATATATTTCATCTAGTTGCCAAGTCAAAACTTCTCAATGTAATTTTTTAGGAAGAACTAAAGTATATAGACATGAAAAACTAAAACTACAAAAATGACAAACAACAAAATCACTAAAACTTTAAAACAATAAAATCTCATTCATAATTTATCATCTGCTGCCTTTTCCTGAAGATTATTATGTGGATTTGTTACGTCACATGCATGGGTATTTTTTGTATAAAGAAATTCAGTACGGATTATTTTTATTATATGTTTTTATTTTTTAATCTTTCTTCCATTACTTTCCCTTCACCTCTTTCTCCTGGTGATATATGGCTGTACTCTGACTGTGTGTTTGTCACTCTACGCTTCCTAATATGGGGCTCAGAAGAGCCGTGGAGGACACACACACACACACACACACACACACACACACAGTGCCTCTTGTTTTCCCTCATTTCTCTCCCCGTCATCTAACCTTTTTTTCTGTCATGCTCTTTCTCTCATGCAATCTCTCCCTCTTCTCCAAATAAAAACACATTTGAGTCTATTTTAACTTTCTGTTAATTGAGCACATTAGGCTACTTACCATTTTTCGGCTAACTGACTTCCTTCGCGAAATCGAATCACTTTCGGACAGGAATTTGTGTGTGTGATTGTGGAATATTAGTCACTGCGTTAACAAGGCTTCGCTTCCATTTATTTTGACCTTTGCTGAATAATGTAACTAACCCTAATTTTCTTGCTGTGCTCATTATGGATTCAGACTTTCTGCCAACTTTCTGTTATGTTCTGCTGGAAGCTTGTTTCCGCCACTGAATAAAAAAAAATTATAATTGCGACTTTTTATCTCACAATTGTCAAGTCAGAATTGTGAGAAATAAAGTCGCAATTGTGAGATATAAAGTTGCAATTCTGAGAAATAAAGTTAGAATTCTGAGAAATAAAGTCGCAATTGCGAGATATAAAGTGGCAATTCTGAGAAATAAAGTCGCAATTCTGAGAAATAAAGTCGCAATTCTGAGAAATAAAGTCGCAATTGTGAGATATAAAGTGGCAATTCTGAGATATAAAGTGGCAATTCTGAGAAATAAAGTCGCAATTCTGAGAAATAAAGTCGCAATTCTGAGAAATAAACTCGCAATTGTGAAAAAAAAAACAGAATTGAGACTTTTTATCTTACAATTTTGACTTTTTTTCTCACAATTGCGAGTTTATATCTCAAAATTCTGACATCTTTCCTCAGAATTGTGATATATAAACTCGAGTTATCTTTGCGAGTTATCAGGCCAATTCTAAGTGGGAAAAAAGACTAACATTTTTCCCCCTCAGAATAGTTTATATCTCACAATTCTGACTTTACAACACGCAATTTCGACTTTATATCTCGCATTTCTGACTTTATATCTCGCAATTCTGACTTTATACCTCACAATTCTGACTTTATATCTCGCATTTCTGACTTTATAACACGCAATTGCTACTTTATATGTTGCAATTCTGACTTTATATCTCGCAATTCTGACTTTATACCTCACATTTCTGACTTTATATCACGCAATTCTGACTTTATAACACGCAATTGCTACTTTATATGTTGCAATTCTGACTTTATACCTCACAATTCTGACTTTATATCTCGCAATTCTGACTTTATACCTCACAATTCTGACTTTATATCTCGCAATTCTGACTTTATACCTCACATTTCTGACTTTATATCTCACATTTCTGACTTTATAACACGCAATTGCGACTTTATGTTGCAATTCTGACTTTATATCTCGCAATTCTGACATTATATCTCGCATTTCTGACATTATATCTCGCAATTCTGACATTATATCTCGCAATTCTGACATTATATCTCGCAATTCTGACATTATATCTCGCAATTCTGACATTATATCTCGCAATTCTGACTTTATATCACACAATTCTGACTTTATATCTCGCAATTCTGACTTTATAACAAGCAATTGCAACTTTATATCACGCAATTCTGACTTTATATCTCGCAATTCTGACTTTATATCTCGCAATTCTGACTTTATATCACGCAATTCTGAGAAATAACATCAGAATTGCGCGAAGTAAACTCGCAATTGTGAGAAAAAAAGTCAGAATTGTGAGATTAATTTGTTAAAAGAAGACAGAAGTTACTAGACTTCTTAGAATGTATACTTATTTTCAGTTGAGTGCTCGGAATGACAAGCTGACAGATAATTGTACCTCACCTGAATTGTGCATAAACCACATACCTTTATAATGCATCAGTCTTTCATTTACCATCCATTCAGTAACCTTGAGCATGAATTATTCCTTGCTTCTCCTATAAAATACACACTCATCATGACCAGCTGATGAAAACATCAATCTTCCGCTATCCTGCTGTCACATGATGTTAGATGTTAACCAGTGACTTTCCTGAACTCATTTCTCAACACAGGGAGTGTGTCCATAGTTGTATATTCACATACACTGTGTTGGTTCACTAAAGGAATTACTCTATGCAAATGAAGTAAAAGGGCAAACTGGCCCTAAAATATGTGATAAACACAATTTGCTCTGGGCAGTGGTCCATATATTTCAGTGTTGTGAAGAATGCAATGGAGGACCACAAACGGATGACTTTATTGAATTATCAATTTGCTCTTTAACATGGCAAGAGTTTATTGGCTTTATGCCCATTTATGAAGCTCTTTGATTCTCCATTATTTGATCATCATTTGTTGCTTCAAATTTTGCTTCCAAGACAATTTGCGTTCTTGTGCACTATTCTATGCCGTTTTGTAGTGTAAATGGGAGGAGTGTGTTCACACTGAAAATTCCAAATAGAACTTTTAATACTCAAATGATGCATAAATTAACCCAAAAAAAGTGTGGAATGTTCATCTTCAAAACATCATATTCTAAACTGTCACAGCTTTAATTACATAGCGGAGCGGGAGGAGCTGTCAGACTCTGATGTTAAATGATAAAATTACCATATATTATATTATTCCAAATTTTAGGTTTTCCACTTTAGGATTGAATATCACAGATATTCAGTGGTTTTACTGGAATCAGATGAAATAGTCTATTTCATCATTAGTCTATAGAGCATGGAAATGTGATTCGACTGTTTGTAGAATATGTTCCTCAGGTTTAGTGCATTTGATTACCATAGGACTAAAATATTGTCAGATGGATTAAAAGCATAGTTGCACAAAACTGAAATGGTGTCATTTACTCCAACGCTATCTCACGACCAATTCGTACGAGTGATTAAAAGGTGGCTAATTCATACGAATTCGTACGATTTGTCTAAACCCACGTGAGGTTTAGGGGCGGGGTCAGGGGTAGGTCATTCGTACGAATTCATACGAATTTGGTAGCTCGTAAAATATGTACGAATTATCAAAAATCGCACAAGTGAGGTCGTATGAATTCGTACGAATTAGCCATCTCGTAAAATTCATACAAATTGACGTGAGATCAGGTTGCTATAACTGTCTTCCTTTTGTGGAGCACAAAATGAGATATTTAGAAGAATGCTTCAGCTGTATTTATCCATGCAATGTATGGATGGGCGTATCATTTCTGACGTCGAGTAACGAAAGTATCGATACTCAAATAAAAAAATCTATACTACATTTTTTTTTTTGCCAGTGATTTTGTTTATTTGACAAGAAGTTTAATGCGTACAATATGCATTGAATTGAAGGAATAACCTGTTTTGTAAATAATTGTGTAGTTTAACTATTTTCCTGCTTATCTGAACACATGCAAATGCTCCAAGTCAGAAGCAATGAATCACAGAGAGCGTTCACACACTGCCGACAATGCGTTCAAACAGGGCTGCGTTTCCCAAAAGTATCACAAGAAACCATTGATGCTTTTGGGAAACGCAGCCCAGAACAATGCTTAACAGGAGACAGAAAAACATCATGTTTGAGCTATTTCACAATAAACTCATTTAAATTTTAGACTACATAGTTTGTGCAAATAAATCATTTTTTGAATGTTAAAAGTTCATAGTTCTATTCTGTAACTAATTTTAATATAAATCATACACTGTCAGAATAAAAAGGTTGCAACAGCCGGTCACTGGCAGTCCCTTATTAAAATGACCATATATTAATCTAGGCCTATGATATAGTAGATTTCCATGGTTACCACTACAAGTAAACAATGTAACCACGTGTAAATAAAAATATAATCTAATAAATGCCAATTAAGGGGTATTGAATGTTGAAATGCCTTTAAATTATAATGTTAAGTCGGTATCATTACCCATTTTAATCTTAGTAATTCAATAATTTAAGAAATTTTCTAATTTAAAAGTTCAGTTTAGAAGTATCGGTATCGACAATACTGGCATTGAAAGTATCGTATCGATATCGACGATACTGGCCTTGAAAGTATCGGTAACGATATCGGCGATAATGGCCTTGAAATTATTGGCATCGATATCGGCGATACTGGCCTTGAAAGTATCGGTATCGTATCGAAAACAATGCGATACAGAGTGCACACAGGTTTGGAATGACATAAGGTTGAGTAAATGGCATTTATATTCATTTTTATTTTTGAGTGTGCTATCGCTTTAAGAAACACATTTTAGTTGCACGGTTGGAAGAGCATTTGCACACACACATGCACACACTCAGTATGTAAATACTATTCATAGCACTTCAGTTCCATTAAGATTACACGACACACCAAATGCATAAATACATTAAACTGCTCTGCGTCTCACACACACATTCCAGCTCTGTTTACATCTAATCCTCTCTACAGCTCTTCACAGTTCATGAAATATGTCCAAGCATGCTAACTGTCACCCCCTGCTTTTCTTTCAGAAGCACAAGCTGTTTTTATACCTCACTAAACCCAATTCTCACTGAACTTGCAGTTTACCTCATTCATTCCTGAGCAAATATTGAGTCTTTCTGTGACCCGTCAAAACTAGAACACTTCCTAGAGGCTTTCTGCAGTGCGAGTGGATACAGCGTTCTAGTTTTATTGTATTGAACAGTACAGGTGGTGATGTGACAAGTGTACAGCATCACATAGCGATGTTTCTGTCAATAATGATGCTCAGAGCAACAGAATCCCAAAAGTTTGAGGTCCAAATTGTTTTTAAATGTTTTTTGGAAAAAGTCTTTGCAAAAGGCTGCATTTATTTGACCAAAAATACAGAAATATTGTGAAATATTATTACAATTTAAAATAACTGTTTCTATTTGAGTATATTTTTTAAAATGTAATTTATTCAGCATCATTTTCAGCACTAATACTCTGGTCTTCAGGGTCAAATGATCCCCCAGAAATCATTAAAATATCATGACTCATATTTTTGTTAAAACAGGGATATTTTTAAGGATTATTTGAATAGAAAGTTCAAAAGAACCGCATTTATTTTGAAAAAAAAAGTTTTGTTACATTCTTAACTGTCACTTTTGATCAACTTAATGCATCCTTGCTGAATAAAAAGCATTATTATTATTTAAAAAAAACGTACTGACCCCAAATTTAGTGTTTTAAAGTGTGCATTTCACTACAAATGTTGTTAAATAAATGCATTTCAATCAGAATTCATACCAAATCCCTAATGTGTCCTTTATTTGACAATAAAACGTATTCTATAACCAATAGAAATATTGATTAGAGGTAAAAACGATATAAATACTGTTCGTTTTCTCACTCAAACCGCTCGTTTTCGTGTCTTAGGCCATCAATGAGTACTTACATTTACGAGTCATTAAATCATGTTTAATTTGGACTTCTCTGCGCATGCTCTTTGAGGTGGTGACCATAGACCTCCATTATATGACTGACAAACCAGAACAGTTTGACCTAAAAATATCAAAATTGAAAATACTGTGGAAACAAAGACACCTACATCTTGGATGCCTTTGAGGTAAGCTAAAACATTAAACAAATCATTAAATTAATTTCAAAGTGTGCTATCCCTTTAATAGTGCACTACAATCTTGAATCTATGCTCATTTGCATAAATAGGCAG
This sequence comes from Pimephales promelas, assembly GCF_016745375.1. The sequence continues at coordinate 91,279 of NW_024121211.1, read as the reverse complement.
TGTACACGCCCACATTGCTTAGTCAGTTGTCATTAATGTTGCTAATGTGAATCATTTCTGGTTGCTTTGATGTTGCAGATTTGTTCATTTGGATGCAGCTCAAACAAACGCCGTTTCATTGTGTTTTCATCACTCTCGTGGTTTAATATTTCTTTGGCCGGTCTAAATGAAGTGTTGGACAAAGGAGGGATGGAAGCTGTTCTGTGATCCACAGGTTTAATGAGACTCGAGGGTGGAAGAGACACAAACCTCCAAGCGGGGGCGTATCCGGAACGGGTTTTAATTACAAACCGCCCCATCGGGAGGCAGAGATGGATGGAGGGAGAGAGTGAAAGTGAGGACTTGCATTGAGGGACGTGAGACCAGAATATCAGAGAGACTTGAGGGTGGGCTCTTGTAAGTAAATGCCTAGCAACACCTTAGCAACTGCACAGCAATAGACAGACAACGACTTTATAGCACGCTTTTCATACAATTTTAAAATCTCATTTGTTTTTGAGTATCTGTTTTTTATGTCTGCGATAAATCTGTCAAAGATGCTAATGAGACAAATAGCTAAAATCAGTATTCATTGCAGGTTCATGATGCTATACTGCAGTTAAATCAAGCACTGAAAGTCTCTGTGTGTGTGTTGAACTGGCTCACCTCGAGCATCCGGCCTCTGAAGGTTCTTCAACTTTTCCTGTCTGAGTTTCTCATTCTGTGTCTGGTACACCTCTAACTGAACACAACACTTATGGGATGTTTCACAGACACACAGGTTGCAATTATCAAGTCACCATGAGATCATGAAAACTGACCTGGTGTACCTTCCTCATTTTTGATTGTGATTTATTATTTTCATCAATGTAATAACTTGCTTTGCCTCTGCAAGACTTTCCTTTATAGCTGGCTTAACCATTGTCTCTTATTTTTAATTATTTTGTACACATATTTTTTAAAGTTATATATTATTTAAAGGATTAGTTCACTTTTGAAAAAACTTTTGCTGATAATTTACTCACCCCCATGTCATCCAAGATGTCCATGTCTTTCTTTCCTAGCCTGGTTCAACCAGACTCTAGTTCATTTCATTTCCACATAGAGTCTGGAACCGCTCCATTGAAAAACGTTTTCTTCCTTGTAGGCGGGTTCACTATTAAAGTTCAAATCTATTGGATCTGCCCAAAGTCACTCACGATCTGCCATAGCCAATCGCTAACGGGGTGTCGTGAGTGACGTATGTCACGCGCCGAAATGGCTGGAAACAACAAGTCCGAATGATCAGAGGATTATGTTTACAATAGGATTTCAGTCAACGAGCGCCGCAGGTTTTGTTAATCTAGGAACAATTATTAATTCGAAATGTATATTTGACACGAAGGACAGTGATATATTCATTCAACGGTGGAAGCTGTGTCTAATCATTACAAATACGCCGCTGTGGTCGTTTTCTGATCTGCCGCAAATGCTGTAGCAGCTACAGTGAATGATCAGTCTGTCTCTATCTGCAGATGTGTAATAAACAACAATTTTTCATATTACATCTTATTGTTTCTTAATTACCTTAATTATGGTCTTCAAAGTATGTGTTTGTACATTTTTATGTGGCATTTATTTTTTTTAGTAAAACAAATCAACCATTGCCATCTGAAACTGAAAATCAAATATCTTCAAAGTATGGTTTTTCACATTTTTATTTATGACAATTATTTTTTTTTAAATCACAACCAATTTGTATGATTAACAACATGTAAAACTGACACACCAACCTCCTGCACGAGTGCACAAAGGGACTCAAAATGTTCTATTCATCACAAGAATCAGTAAATTTACAGTTGGGAATATGAGCGACTGACATGAGTCCTGAGCGGATCTTCAACAATAGTTTAGCAGCCAGGACTCGGGGCTTCCGAACACCGCGAACACCAGGCTAAACCGTCCGTCCAAAATGTCACGGTCATCGTGCACGAACTGCCCAGCACAAACTTCCAAACTTTCTGCCTTCTTCACTTGATCCTCAGTTGCGCAACAAGAGGTGAGACGATAACAATCCGGCTTTAAATTCTGTATATTCGGCAGTTTCTTTTCCAACAACGGACCGAAATAGCTTTCTCACGTCTTTCTCCGCTGCCATTACTGAATTGAAACTGACGCGCTTACATCAACGTCATCTTTCTCAGCCACTCCCTCTATTCGCTGATTGGTCCTACAAAAAATTGATTTCTGGAAACCTAAGGATATGGAGCGATCCCAGACGTAGTACAGAAGTAAAATGAAATTGAGCGGAAGTGCGTAGGAGGGCGCAGCCAGGCTATTTCTTTCCTAAATCGAAATCGAAAACATTCCAGGATTTTTCTCCTTATAATGGACTTCCATGGGAACCAGGTCCAACCGAGGTCCAAACGACAGTTAATAACAGTTTCAGATGCAGCTTCAAATGTCTTTAACCTGTTAAAGGGTTAGTTCACCCAAAAATGAAAATTAAGTCATTAATTACTCACCCCCATGCTGTACCAACCCCGTAAGACCTTCGTTTGTCTTCGGAACACAAATGAAGATATTTTTGACTAAATTTGAGAGCTGTATAACTACCACATTGGCTCCTAAGGGACTGCCTCTTGACGGCCCAAAAAGTCAATGAAGAAAATGTTTAAATATCCCAAGTGACTACCGTGGCTCAACTATATGTTTATCAAGCGACGCGAATACTTTTTGTGCGAAAAAACAAACAAAAATAACGAGTTTATTCGACTATTTCTTTTCTTCCTTGTAGGCCAGAACGAGACTTCCTTATAGATTTCCACGACGCATGCGCGTGAATTGCGATCTGAAGTAGTGTAAGCTGGTGTAAAGCAGATCGCAAATCTCGCGCATGCGTCGTGGAAATCTATAAGGAAGTCTCGTTCTGGCCTACAAGGAAGAAAAGAAATAGTCGAATAAACTCGTTATTTTTGTTTGTTTTTTCGCGAAAGTATTCGCGTCGCTTGATAAACATATAGTTGAGCCACGGTAGTCACTTGGGATATTTAAACATTTTCTTCATTGACTTTTTGGGCCGTCAAGAGGCAGTCCCTTAGGAGCCAATGTGGTAGTTATACAGCTCTCAAATTTAATCAAAAATATCTTCATTTGTGTTCCGAAGACGAACGAAGGTCTTACGGGGTTGGTACAGCATGGGGGTGAGTAATTAATGACTTAATTTTCATTTTTGGGTGAATTAAACGACACCAGACGATGAATAAGGGTCTTATCATGCGAAACGATCGGTTATTTCAAAACTTATTCCAAAAATGTAACTTTTCTAAGGACAAATGCTAGCCTTGCTCTATTCTGTGAGGCGCGTTTGCAACGTCACGTATTACGTAATTACGTTCAAAAGGTCACGGGCGACGTAGCCGAAAGTACAGAGTCAGAGTGTTTACAAGTTGAACGCATAGGTTGAACGTGAAAACTAATTCAAACGCCGTTTACAAAAAAGGAATTAAATGGTAAAACAACGATGTCGGACGATTTTGATTCTGTACTTCCGGCTACATCGCCCGTGACCTTTTGAACGTAATTACGTATTACGTGACGTTGCAAACGCGCCTCACAATATATTACAAGGCTAGCATTTGTCCTTAGAAAAGTTACATTTTTGGAATAAGTTTTGAAATAACCGATCGTTTCGCATGATAAGACCCTTATTCATCGTTTGGTGTCGTTTAAAGACATTTGAAGCTGCATCTGAAACTGTTATTAACTGTCGTTTGGACCTCGGTTGGACCTGGTTCCCATTGAAGTCCATTATAAGGAGAAAAATCCTGGAATGTTTTCATCAAAAACCTTAATTTCTTTTCGACTGAGGAAAGAAAGACATGGACATCTTGGATGACATGGGGGTGAGTAAATTATCAGCAAAAGTTTTTTCAAAAGTGAACTAATCCTTTAAAGGTACACTATGTAACTTTTAGCCCTCTAGTGGTTAAAAATCACAATTGCATGCATTTTATGGAAGAACATTGCTTAGGTTGTGCTTCGGCTCAGCTCTGCGTGACTGTGCAGATGAATGTGTTTCTCCTGCTGCTCATAAAACATTCACTACTAGACTTCAGAGATGAAACCAGTTTATATGAAAGGATCTCAAGCTGAATACGTTACTGTAGCTTTACACATGAATAGACACGCTACTTCCTTGAAAATTAATTCCAGCACACATAGTGAAATGAGCCTTTATAATAGATAATGCTTTACAATCAACTCTGTAAGAGAGCTACATATAAAATGTATCTGTTTAATACAATACCTTATAATCACCCGTTGAGTAATAAAACGGCATCTTTGTGTCGCTTTTACAACATTTCAAATCCATCTCCCAAAAAACAAGCAAATGTTGATTCATGTTTTATTACGAGCTGTTATTAGAGATGCACCAATTACAATTTTCTAGGCTGATTCCGATTTTCATTGAGTTTGACCTGCCGATTCCGATTTTATTTTTCTAACCACTTTTTTATTTTCAATAACACAAATATATATATATATATATATATATATATATATATAGTATATATAAAATAAAAAGTTTGTGTTTATTCTTATATATATATATATATATAGGTTCAAAATATCGGTTATCGGTCTATGTGATCTGTATTAATCGGTATCGGCATCGGCCCTGAAAATCACATATCGGTCGACCCCAAATTTACGGATATGAGACATGCACGAGCGAGTGATGTTTGTGTGCAATTTCCCATGAAAACCACCCCAACTGTTTGAATATTTTGAAAGTGAAATAAGGTGTATATGGATTATTGAATTTTTTTTTTAAAAATGCTATGTGTTTGAAATGTTTTGAATGGAAATATTCACAGCTTAAATATTCAACCATGCTGAATTTCAGCCCATTAAAATGCAAGCCCGAAAAATACAATGCATTAAAATGGAAGAATGGTTAATGCAATGCATATTTATTTTCAAGTAGTGCAATTCAACAGGCTTTTTTGTTTAAATTTTTATTTTTTTTGGATTATTTTAATTCCATATGCATTGACAACTTTTTGTTCATTTTTAACATTTTTACATTGTTTACCTTTATTTATATATATATATATATATATATATATATATACATCACAATTTGTAATCTTGTTTCAACAATATGCAAGTGTCTTGTAATATTGAAAATACATCATATTATATAGAGTGAAATGGGTCTTGATGCCATTTCAAGTTAACTAGCAATTAGGTTATCACTTGCCTGCAGTAGTGTCAATACTCATTCACACAGTTACACACTCACAAGCGCAACCCAGGTGACAGCGTTCATTAAAGCACTCAGGCAACTATCATTTAATTGTCATTTGCATGTACATTTAAATGCCAATTTTATTGTACAAACAAACAGTATCAACAATCAGCTAATAGTGTCTCATGCATTTTGATGTTTCACTGCGGAGACATCAGAGGAGCCATGAGCCATACACACTGGTGTTTTCCAGAAGAAAACCATGTGATTGATGACAAAATAAATGCAGAAAAACTCAAATAAATAAATACAAACATTCACATATACATAGCGAGAGCGAGCAGCACAATATTTATTGTTGTTTGTGTCTTAGTTTTATGATACGCCGCATCGTTTTATGTTTCAGTATGTGACATAAACTCTAAAAACAACATTCATATCGTCTTATAACTTCCATATTGTCCTATGTCTATGCATCCGTATGGGGTTGTTTAAAAGAAAATAAGGGATGTAGTCAAAATTTAGTTTAGTCAGTGCATGTGGACTTAAACCGGTCATTCTCTTGAGCAAATAAGCAATATTGGTTATTTACAGCAACATTATTTCAATCTCGAATTACTTTTGCCGCCATTATATTGTTGAAGCAACGCAGTTTGAAGTGACGAAGTTGCTATACGGTTTCGGGAAATAGTCGTGACATGGAGTCAGGATTGTGAACAGCAAGCCAAACCTTCACACTTTCACACACACAGGTGTTTTTACAGCACATCCTGCTCGACGACTCCATCAGGTGTGATCAGATGAGTTCATTACTGTTCCCGCGGGATTGAGTGTGATTGAGTGTGATTGTTATGCACACAATACGGCTCATTATAGGTTGATTTCTATTGTAATGTGAGCACATACTCTGAAGGGTGCCGGCGTTACTATCTCATGTGTGCAAGTCTGATTTGAACTTTAGTACGTTAGCAAGGTGTGAATGCTGCAAAGATCAGACAGTTTTTTAAGAAGAAACACATCAATGTCTTTTTATTTTAAATACGAGCATCTTGATGATGCAGCAGCAA